>OZ022588.1:13655669-13678169 GCA_963669155.1 Arbacia lixula | reverse complement strand
AATCTAGAAAAGGAATATTCATCGTGCTGTGAGATATTCTATCAAACATGATGTGGTATTGTATTGATGCAAATGCAAATGACCGACATACTTTTCTAATTTACAAGAAAGGTAAATATTGTTACTTGACTCCTTTTGTCAAATTGGAGGCAGAAAAGCCTCCTACACTACTCTTTTGTACATAGTCTAAAAGTGCTTAGAATTAAAAAAAAATCATGTAAACCCAGAAAATATAGAAACAGAAGTAGACGGTTGGTTTTCATCCTCTCGCTGGCTACTGTACATAGAACTCGGAATGAGCGAGCAAAGTGAATCTCATGAATAATCGAAATGTGATGATTTTAATGATATTGCTGTATTTCAATAAATAATGACATCGCGTACTGAAGTGTTACACCTACGGACTTACCTTGCACAAACAAAGCACCACAATCTTGCCTTAATGGCTTGACCGTCCAGTTTGCGAGTGCTAGTCCAATCAATTAGCCCATATTTCGCTTTTGTCAGTGACCTTGACTTTTCCAGCGAGGGGACGTTGCGATAACCACCACCACCACCACCTCCACTCCCACCCCCGCCCTGTTCCACACGCAAACACACACACACACACACACACACACACACACACACACACACACACAAGACACTTAACCCACTCGATATCGAGCAAAACTAGTTCCATGTACATTACAACATTGGTTATCACGGACTAAGACGGTTAAAGTACACATGAAATCGGAAATCGGAAATCGGAGTATATTTACCCCGCCTCTGAATGTACGTTGACATGAAAGCGGTATGTCGTTACTGCGCCTCTCTCTCTTTCTCTCTCTCCCCCTATCTCTCTTTCTCTTTGTCACTCACTCTCTCCCCTCCATTTTCTCTACTCTTCTCCCCCAACACCCCCTCCCCCTCCCTCCCTTCTCTCCCCGACATCCCCGCACTTAAATCCGTCAAAATGTCTCCTTATTCAACATGCTCCATTGTCCCTACGGTTTGTCGCGAAAATATCGTCAAATCCGAATGATCTGTCAAGTGCATCATGGAACTGTGGATATGCCCCCTGGCTCAATGGTGCTGTCTCCACCACAAGTGGACATGCCGGATATAGATCGAAAACATAGTACTAAACGAGAGGTATAATACGCTCACCTTCCCTCTAGGGGGAGAGAGAGAGAGAGAGAGAGAGAGAGAGAGAGAGAGAGAGAGAGGGGGGGGGAGAGGGAGGGAGAGAGAGAGAGAGAGAGAGAGAGAGAGAGAGGGAGAGAAAGAAAGAGAGAGGGGGAAGTGGGGTGGGGTGGAGGAGTAAAAGAGAGAAATAAAGAAAAAGAGCAAAAAGGGTTGAGGGAGAGAGAGTGGAGATGCGTATTTCAAGAAACTAAGTCATGCTGTAAGTTTGTATTGTCATACCTCTGTATGTTCCACTGTGTACAAGTAGATGATTTTTTTGATACTTTTATTCAATAGCTAATACGTTTATTTAATAGCTTTAATGACTTTATATGACATTGTTTGTTATTAGTGAACTATGCTGGAATGTATAAATAAATGAATAAATAAATGAATAAATAAGTAATATGTAAGGTACCTGAATATTATTGTAATAATTGACCTATTTATTTTGTCCGTTTTCGGCTAATTTATATACAAAAAAAAATCCCACAATAGGTCGCAATAACTACACTCGAGTCAAGAGTCAGATGAAATGCAGCTCAACGGGGTTTGTGTACATTAGTGGTCACAACGTACTCACGGTACTTAAAGAGTTAATCAGGAAAGCCACGGACAATCAGTTGTCTACCCCTCGTCTACATTCTACGCTATCAATGCACGATACCATATGAGCGTCTTCCTAACGACATCTGCACGATCTAAATCGGTGTACACTTTTTAAATATGCATGTAAACTCGAGACACTGGTCTGCGTTCTACCCGCATCTTGCTAGACTATGCCGGATGGATGGGCGATTCATCAAGGCACGTTTCCATTGGCAGACGAAAGCGGTTTGCCTGTACTGCCCTAATCTGGCAAAATGAAGCAACTAACAAAAGAGACTTTTCTTGTAAATGAGCAACATGTGTCTGTCACTTGCATTGGCATCAGTGCAACACCACATCCTGTTACACTGGATATCTCGCCGCAAGATGAATGTTTCTTGTCCAAATTTTGGTCGTATGTAGGGAATGCTAGGTACAATCTACGAATACCAATAAAGCAAGTAAATGGACGCAATAAGGCTTGCTCACTCCTCCTTAGCTTGACAAATCACATGATTTCATCTGGCAAAATGAAGCAACTAACAAAAGAGACCTTTCTTGTAAATGAGCAAAATGTGTCTGTCACTTGCATTGGCATCAGCGTAACACCACATCCTGTTAGACTGAATATCTCGCCGCAAGATGAATATTTCTTGTCCAGATTTTGGCCGTATGTAGGGAATGCTGGGTACAATCTACGAATACCAATAAAGAAAGTAAATGGACGCAATAAGGCTTGCTCACTCCTCCTTAGCCTAACAAATCACGTGTTTTCCACCCTGAATAGCTTAACTTTATTCTTTCTTCGTTCACCCTCTCTTTGTCATATTAACACGATTAACTCGTACGTGTCTGATTCAACGTTAGTCTATTTATAACAAAGGGGTTGTCCATTGACTAGTGATCTGTTATTTTCTCTCTATTTTCTATTCTCACGATAGCTTTGATTCATTCATCCAGTGCTCACCACGGTCCGTCTCCATTAACATTCGACAGACCGTACTCCGTCCTACCCGCGCTGAAAGCACACCCGGTGCGTCATTCATAAAGAACAATCAAAACTAAAGGTGATCGCACTTTTCCTCAAAATGTAGGGTAACTTGCGTGATCTATAAAACCAGGATCACTCGTATGATTATAGAGCAGTTAAGACAAACACGATCATTCCTGCCAAGTATCCTCACTCAAATATCGTCACGATTCTGAATCGATTAACCTAACCACCATCCCAGTTTCAAGTACGTGTGTGATCCCCTTGCAGAGGATAGATGGCGAAGTGAACTCGGTCGATGAATTGAATTCCATGTCAAAATGATTATTTCTGAAACAATTTCGTAACCATTTTGAGCCATTTTCCGTGCTCATAATCTCCCAGCTAAGCGATGTCTAGTCTCGAGTACCCAATGCAAATAACATGCATTTGATTTGTTTATACACGCACGTTTCACCCGCCGTTATTCCAAGTTATCAAGCTTATTCGGTTCCTGATTACGCGGGTCCCGATTAACCGGTAAGGACTGTGCTTACCGTGCGCCCATGTCTGACGTCACAAATCGAACGAACGGTCATGGCATTTGAAAAAAAAAAATCATTCTAAAGTGTAAAGTTGTGCCATTGTCTATTCAACTTGTTTGCATCTGGCGTAGATATAGATGATAATGAAACCATGGAAACAGATGAAGAGGAAGAACGCACATACCGAGTTTCGATCCAAATCCGAAGGGAAATTTACCGTTTATCTTTATTTTATATATTTTATTAGACATAACCCGTCGCTATAAAACCAAAACAAAGTGGCAAAGCACAAACTTTTATATTGTTGTAGGTGTACATATATTCCTCACTTTAATTTTATCGTTCTTTTATATATATATACATTTACTGCTACCCGCAGTAATAGAGGGCCAAATTCGAAAATATTTTATATAGGGTGAAAACTAGAAGTCATAAACATGACAAAGACAAAGAATATACATGTAATTCTCTCTTTCTTCCATATATTTCCAGTTTTCTAGTTGTCCACAATTCTGGCTCCATCGCCTAGAGCATGTAATGTCCTACACCTGATACAGCAGATCAGTTGTGTGTGATACACAATGGTCATTGTTGTGTTCTGATCAATTATCTGATAGGCATACAGTATAATTTATATAGGTCCATATTGTATAAAAATGTGAAGAAAAAAATCATTGAATCCCCTCAGGATTATTACAAAAATGATAATTGATAGAATATGTTCAATGAAAGCAAAGATTGGCATTCCTTTACTTTATGATGTGTACATTTTAGTTTCATTTGAATTTTAACTTTTTCACCGGATTATTACAAGAACGATAATTGATAAAATGTCACAAAATCTGCTTCTAATCAAACACAGTTGACGTACTTTGACATTGCGATGTGTAAAATTTAGGTTTATTCGATTTATACCGTATTTTTAATCATTTTTCAAAAGTGTAAAAAGTTGTTGAATACTGAATAATAAGCATATATCGCTAGTTGAAATATCAGTGGTAAACATACCTTTATCAACTCTTCGCGTGGCACTGATTGAATTAGCCACAGATGGTACACATAAGCCCACGCAGAGGAGGGGTTCGTTTGGCACGTAGAGACTTAACATCGAAATAGACTGAGGCAGCATTGTGAAAGTGACCTCCAAAAAGTTATACGTTTAAGGTCAAGTTTTAGCTTAGCCCGCGTGCTAACATGCATGACGTTCTGTTTTTGTACAAGCAAGGTAAATTAAAATGCGACATGATAAACAATGTCACAAATAAGTACAGCAGAAAGAACTATATACAGTAACCTAATTCTACATGGTGATTGTTGGCATTACGTACAGAGCTTGTAGATTGATAAACTGATTCGGTCCCAGTTATAATAAGAGAAGTCTAAAGAGAAGAAAATGTTAAAAGAAAATGAGACAAAGCAGTACAAACTGATTTGTAAATACGATACATATGGACAAATGTATGGGAATGTATGGAGTACTAAGGACTGTTTTGCTTCTGCGCAACGGCGGTGTTACGAACATTATAGTGGCACTGAAGGAGAATCAACACGTCATGATGACATCATACACGACATGCCAACATCCATGTCGTTGTTTTTCATGCTAATGTTTTGACGTAATATATCATACGTAATATACCGACTTGAAATCTTCGTTGCTCTATTCTTTTCATACATATATTATGTTTTCCCTCTTATTAGTTGTCTATCACCTCCATCAGTCCATATGCATGTTCTGTGTTATTATGCTTAGTATGAGCTTTCATTAAGTTAAGTTCATATCTGAAAATGCTGTTTATTTGATGTTGTTTGACAGAGAGCGGAAGAGAGAACGAGAGTTATATTATTTCAGTAATTTGTTTTTCTTCTTCTTTTTCTTCTTCTTCTTCTTCTTCTTCTTCTTCTTCTTCTTCTTCTTCTTCTTCTTCTTCTTCTTCTTCTTCTTCTTCTTCTTCTTCTTCTTCTTCTTCTTCTTCTTCTTCTTCTTCTTCTTCTTCTTCTTCGTTTCCTCCTTCTTCTTCTTCCCCTTCTTTTTCATCTTCTTTTGTTCTTTGATTTCATTATTTTTCTTCGTTTTCTTCTCCTTCTTCTAAATGATCCTCTTGGTTTCTTCTTCCTCTTCTCCTTCTTCCAATCCTCATTCTTCGTCCTTGTCTTCTCCTCCTCTTTCCTTTATTCTCCCTCTCGTTCTCGTTGTTCCGTTGTTGTCGCCTGTCTTACCCCAGTGCTGCTTTCCCCTTTATTTACCCCCCCCCCTTCCACCGCCCCCTTTCTCCCTCCAGTTATTCTCCCTTTCACTCCCTCTATTACTACTCGGTCTCCTTGAAAGTATAGGGGGACGCTGATTCTGAGTGACACCAATGTACAGGCTTTAAATACTATAAAAAGCAACATGCAATTTTGATCATCTTTATTAATCTGGGGCTCTCGTTTTCGGTTCGAGGTAACCGACAATCTAAAACAGTTGCCTAATTAACTTTACTCAAAACACCCTACTTCAGCTCTCTAGTGGGTGATTAGCGTATTTAATCATGCACGTGAAAATATCTGGATATCGCAGCACACTTGCAAACTTTGCGGCTTCGGCTTTGATACAAATATTACGCAACATGTAAAGAAGGAAAATACTCTTAAGGTATGGTTGATATAGTACATAAAAGATATCATCCGAGCTTGTTTTGTGAACAAACCGAAATATTGAAGCAATTTGACACCTCTTAACCGTTGTTTAAGAATTATCGTTAGTGTTACGACAACAAGGTTGATTGACGTTTCGATAATTATTGTGCACACTTTCACAAATTGCTGTTATTGTTCACAAATTCGTAAACAGTAGTTTCTTCTAACAAACCATGAATACCGATATAACTTCATTTCTGAGGGCCGCAAAAGGAAAGTCCACACTGAATTTACTACTACTTATCCGAGGGCCATGCATATGCTTCAGCCTATGCCATCTCGGGTTCCATGAACATAGTAGCACCTCCAGACCTGTCTATCCAGTATGGCTGTCCTCAGCTTACGAACGATATCAAGGCCAGTGTCATTCTTTAATACACTAATGTAAGTGGCCCGACTTCTCCCTCTTCTTGTAGTACCCTGTTTGTTCCCAGAGTTTTAATTTGGTTTTGATAAACACAAAAACATGAAAGAAACATGTTAGTGAAGGTTTGACGAAAACCGTCGAAGGATAAGAAAGTTATGATTTGGTAAGTTTTAATTTTGTGACAAACACGTGCGTGATGCTCTCCGATGTGTTGTGTGCTATTTTTGATAAAAGAATGATCTCGTTTCTTAGAGGTAAGTATGTAAAAGCACGAGTCTAATTATATCAAATGCACAGGTAAAAGGGTATATATTATTTTGAGAAAATTTACATTCAAAGAACACACATCATGTGGGAGAGCATCTCGCACGTTATGTCACAAAATCGATTTTTTTTTAAATCTCAACTTTCTTATCCTTTGACGGATTTTCGTCAAACGTTCACTAACATGCTGCTTCCATGTTTATGCTTTTATTCCAACCAACTTAGAGTCAAGTTGGATTTTCCCTTTAAGTTTAGACGATATGCTTTCATCGGATGGCAAACCTCTTCGCATAATAACGTTTCGCATGACTACCCAGGTAATGGAAAAGGGAGAGATAGAGGAAGGGGGGGTGGAGATATAACTTATTTGCAAATAGAGTAATGAATATCCCCCTAGTTAAAGATTTATGATCAAGGGATTAATTATACTGCAATTGTTAACACTCTCGTAGCGCGCGGAAGCACGTCCTTTTGTTGATGTGTGTGCGCGGGTCTGCATGTGTGTATTACCATGATAATGTAGTTCCACGATCTTCCTTGATATAATACAACGCAACAATAACAGCTATTTCGTTGACCATGTTGACGTTATGAGATGGGCTCAGTCACAAATGTAACGATTTTTGAGTGATTATGAGTGTGTGTATCTGTGTATACGTGTGTATATGCGTGTGTGTTTGTTGATGAGTGAAATCCCACAATCACACACACACACACACACACACACACACATACACAAACGCGCGCGTACGCACATACATACTTTCACAAATAAATGATAAATAACACACGTTATAATGATTATGCGTATCCAGCATTGTTCAGGCTCGTGGTTTCTACTTTGAAATCAAATGGAAAGTCCCATGAATTCGCGTTAATAATACATTACGTACACTCTACCGCTCAGTCATAAAAAAAACAACTAAACAATCCAACAAAAAATGCCCCGAGTCGAATCGAGTTGCTTTTGCAATGATTGCCTATCCTTATTCTGATGAATTTTGCAACCAATCAACTTAAAGTGAGACGAGTTTATAGGTTTTCGTGTGCGTTTCCCCCGTACATGAATATATTCATGATATAAGTAGGAATACTAACGCTATGCACTCAGAGAATGACGTGCATTAATCATTAGGAGCGCATCGGCATGTTAAAATGGAGAGGAAAAAAAAGACCTAAAGTTGACTGGAATAAAAAGCAGGAAGATGGGAGGCGTCACTATGAGGGCCCTAAGCCGATGCCAACGAGATGATCATACGACTTGTCATTCATGTTTAGCATATGTATCAAACCCAGTATTCCTGGGCCATGTTACACAAAGGTTTTCAAGTATTGTAACTTACCATCAATGGTTACTAACATGGCAACAGCCAATGAGCTGTCTTTATTGGTAGTAACCATTGACGGTATGCTACATTAGTTGAACACCAATATGCAACATGGCCCTGGTATAATGATACATTTCTCGCTATATGTCCCCCTTCCTACCTTTCTTTCTCTCTCTATCTCCCCCCCCCCCTCTCTCTCTCTTCTCTCTCTCTCTCTCTCTCTCTCTCTCTCTCTCTCTCTCTCTCTCTCTCTCTTTCTCTCTCTCTCTCTCTCTCTCTCTCTCTCTCTCTCTCTCTCTCTCTCCCTCTCTCCATGTATTTCCGTTCTGTACTCCTCTGTCTTTTTCCCTTTCTCAGTCCTTGCCACTCTCCATTTCATCACCAACTTTCGGCCACCATTAATCTTAATCACTACCCTCTTCAGTAATCATTTTTATCCTGTTCGATGAGATAATCTCTACTCAGTCTCTTGTCTGGGACAGTGCCAAATAATTAAATCCAAGATCCAAGAAGAAAATAGAACCATGTATGTGTGTGCTTGTGTGTTTTTAGAGATATAGGGCGAGATATTGACAGGGGGAGATATATATATATATATTCAAAGCCCGGAAAGAGAGAGAGAGAGAGAGAGAGAGAGAGAGAGAGAGAGAGAGAGAGAGAAGAAGAAGAAAGAGAGACAGAGAGAGACAGAGAGAGAGAAAGAGAGACAGAGACAGAGAGAGAGAGAGAGAGTGAAAGTGAGAGAGAGGGGGCTAACTGAGAGAAAAGGGGGGGGGGGGGGGTAGACAATGAGAAAACAGAGGGACCCTGAATGTCATGACTGACGAGTTGACATTGAGTCTTTAATCCCCCTCGTTTGTTTGGGGGCAAAATGTGATTCCTTGTCGTCATTCAGCTGGCAAAAGCCGTCAGGCTCGGAGAGGCTCACTCTAACATATGTTTCTTTCTCTCTTTCTTAAAAAGGCGATTACAAGTTTGACGTATCAAACAAATATGATAAACCACTACATAAACAAACAAACAAAAGTTGACCTTGGACGCGTTCGAGTCACTGAGCGAGATTACACTTCTCTCTATTGATTCGCTGCCTGTCAAAATTGTGTCACTTTCCCCCTTCTTTTGATCCACTTTCCATCTTATATTCTTCCTTTCAAATTCTTAACTATCAGAATTATGGAGGACTCTGAAAGATACTGCATATTATTGTTTGTCTTTTGTTCAGTTGGCCCCGAGTTTGCGATTGTGTTTTCACGAGACACGATATAAATAAATTAATTTCAGTGGAGCAGAATCGTTTGAAATTATGACATCTCAATGCAAGATGGAATCACTAAAATCACTTAAAACTAGTTTCAAATCCAGCATGAAAAGGTGGGGGCGATGAGTAAAACAGCAACAAGCTGAACTGAGCTCAACCAGAATAACAATGAGTATGTTAACGATAAAATCGATAGCAGTGGCAGCAATCGCGATATCATACGAAAGACAGTAACATCAATTATGAAACCAAACTTATGACAATAATAATGATGATGGATGATTGTGAAAAATGATGATGATATTAATGGTAGCCGGCGTCGAAATCACAATATTCATGATAATACTGGTGATAAAAGCAAAAATAGATCTGAGGAGTTGGTCAGGGTTGCTTGACACGAACTTTTGGGATTTGACACTGAATCTCGCCTTGTCGAGTCACAAGATACTTAGGCGACATGTGTACGGATGCAATTGATTGGTGGTAGGAATGAGTGAATGCAACATGTACGATTGACTGCTGAGGTCTGAGGAGTTCATGCGACGGGTACCTAATGTCAGAATCCCTACCACACTGGAGCTAGACTGCCTCCCATGCTGTCGGACATTTATTAATCAACCAACCTAGCACAGTTTATTCAAATAATGAGATTGGCTATCCATTTATAGCAGGGAGTTTGACGAGCCAAAGAAGAACTAGATAGCGATGAGTCTACCGCATTCAGGCCCGCGTATATTAATTAAGTTTATATTAGATATCTTCAACAGCCTGGACACTAGGCTAATACAAAACACTTCGCTGGGCGTATTATGGATGCGTGGTCCACGTTGAAACCCAGGGCTTACAAACTCTGTCAGCTAGACAAGCGAACGATGAAGAACTCCCCCTTGTCCTCACCCCTCACCTTTACGTATAATGCTGATTAATCGGAAGTTTTGATTTTGGGTTCAACTAGCTTCCTCCAAAATTGAATGAAATTGCCCATTCCGTCTAAAATTAATATATCTGAAACACCTGCCGTGCCCGAGCCCCGAAAGCCGGAAGGTATCAGACTATGTTGTTCGTCAAAAGTTGTCAAAGCAGCAACATATGTTCCGTCATAAGAAATATATTGGATAAATAGGGCACTAACAGGCAAAGGGGGCTGTTACGCTATATTTATTCTGCAAGTTTATTAATGAATTTTGACGCGATGACAGAAGATGAGTTGTTATGAGTCAAAATGTGTCAATCAAAATGCTGCACGATTTTCTTATCTTGATCGAGTGGGATATACTCTCGCAAAATATTGTGTCAAGCATATACCTAGTACTGAGGAGCACCCAACATGTATGTAAAACATTATTATTATCAATATCGCGACGACTACTGCTACTACATTACATACTGACACTTCAACTATTAAAACTGTTATTACAATTTCAAAGGTTTTATTGATATTACTACCATTTCTAAAACCACCACCACCACTAAGACGACGACTACTACTACTACTACTACTACTACTACTACTACTACTACTACTACTACTACTACTACTACTACTACTGCTACTACTACTACTACTACTACTACTACTACTACTACTACTACTACTACTACAACAACTACTACTACTACTACTACTACTACTACTACTACTACTACTACTACTACTACTACAACTACTACTACTACTACTACTACTACTACTACTACTGCTACTGCTTCTTCTACTACTACTACTACTACTACTACTACTGTTACTACTATTTCTTCTTCTACTACTACTATTACTACTACTACTACTACTACTACTACTACTACTACTACTATTACTACTACTTTTACTACTACTACTACTACTATTACTACTATGACTACAACTTCTTCTTCTTCTTCTTCTTCTTCTTCTTCTTCTTCTTCTTCTTCTTCTTCTTCTTCTTCTTCTTCTTCTGCTTCTTCTTCTACTTCTACTTCTACTACTACTGCTTCTACTATTACTACTACTATTACTACTACTACTTCTACTACTACTACTACTTCTTCTTCTTCTATCATTACTACAACTACACCAACGTGTACCACCGTCAGAGTCCACTGTCTCTCTGCATCTATCTCTCGCTCTTTTTTCTTGATTTCATTCTCTGTCAGTCTCTTGTTCTTCCCCCCCCCCCTCTGCCTAGTCCTCTCTTCACATTCACCTCATTTCTCCCTTTGTTTTTTTCCTCGCACCCTCGCTACCCCCACCCCCCCTACATTCCACACTGTCTTCTTACACCACCAACACTACCCCCCCCCCCGCCACAAGTGTACTTGTCGCCCCTAACCATACCCCAAAATCATTACTTCTGCCTTAACTCCGTATAATCAAACTTTATTGACCTGCCTGCAAACAAAATGCATAATTTCTTTTATTTTACTCGCCCACACATAATATCCGTAATTCATGATGTCATGATTTTAAATTTGTTTCAAATTTGAACAAATCTATTTTACTTCTTGGAATGAACTAGAATAGATGACCCTCGGCGTTGCGACCTTCCAGTAGATTACCACTATTTTCGCCTTCATTTCCTTCATCAACGCAATGGTCACCCGGAAGTGAAAGCCGGGAAACCGCTCCTTCCGCTTCCTGTTTCGTTGAAAGTACATTTAAGTATATCATAATACTGTCCTTTTTTCTCTCGCTTTCTCCCTCTCTCTCTCTCTCTCTCTCTCTCTCTCTCTCTCTCACTCTCTCTCTCTCTCTCTCTCTCTCTCTCTCTCTCTCTCTCTCTCTCATCAGTGTGCTTTACTTCGAATAAAAGAAGCTCTACTTGATCCGGCTGTGAATTTTGCTATTACTCCGCACTTTCATTCTGGAAAATACATTTAGAAATGTCCATTCATGACTATTCCCATGATCATTACTACGTTTGTCGGATGTGATCGCGAATTAAGTGCACTCTACTCTATTAACCCGCACTGATTGAACAGACCAAACGACGTACTCACATGGGTAAGGTGATAGCGTTACATTTATATCGTATAGCGTTTTATGGAACAGGATGTAAAAATAAATGAAGGTAGTCACAAGTTAAAGATGATATTCGATGGAGAGTAAAGCTAGTGGACGTAGACCCTCTGATCTTCACTCTTTATTCGGGTTATAATTTTGTTTAATGTGAGTTTCATAGCCTGACATAGCACGTGACCTCAGAAATCGACACATGAACTAGTTTAGAGGGCAAGGACTGCGTAGCAAGTTTGGCGACGCATCACATGAAGACATTGTATTATCTTCCGGCATTTGAAACCAATACAATTCAATGAATACACACAATTGAAAATACAAGTACTTGAGATAAGGTGCAGGAGGAGATGAAGTGTGTGTGTGTGGGGGGGGGGGGGGGGGGGGGCCAGCGGCAGCAGAGGGAGGGGGTGAGAGACCAAAACAAACAAAAATGGCAGACATTCATGCACACCATTGCGGGCATCCCGGACATAGTAAGCAATTGTAGTTTGTACGTATTAACCAATATTCCTCCATCCCTCCCTATAATAATACCATGAATACATGTACATCTTTATTCATTAATCTATCTCCCTCCTTCCCTTTCTCTCTCTCTCTCTCTCTCTCTCTCTCTCTCTCTCTCTCTCTCTCTCTCTCTTCCGTTTCTCTCCCATTCACACTCTCTCTCTCCCTTTCTCTCTCTCTCTCTCTCTCTCTCTCTCCCCCTCTCTCTCTCTCTCTCTCTCTCTCCCTCTCTCTCTCTCTCTCTTTCTCAGTATTGTAGTAATTTAGGTCAATGCCACGGGTAGCCGTCCACCATTTCTCGTCTGTCTTTAATTTCCCTTGTATTGTTTTGCTTCCAATCGCTTGACTTGTTCCGTGAGGTCTTAGGTAATCATGATTAATCAAAGTAGGCCAGGCCAACGTGGAAAGGTTTGGAGCTGAATATTTCATAAAAGAATGACCTCATGATTTCATGGCATTCACAATTAAAAGTTCGTGTTTGTATTATTAGTAAAAATGAGGCCGTGAGGATGAAATCAAATTACATTCTTTTATTGAGAAATACTATAATTAGATGAAGTATAAGAAGTAGTAGTGGAAGTAGCAGCAGTAGCAGTGGCAGCAGCAGTAGTAGTAGTAGTAGTAGTAGTAGTAGTAGTAGTAGTAGTAGTAGTAGTAGTAGTAGTAGTAGTAGTAGTAGTAGAAGCAGTAGTAGAAGCAGTCATAGAGGAACAGTAGCAGTATTAAAGTAGTAGTTATAGTAGTAGTAGTAGTAGTAGTAGTAGTAGTAGTAGTAGTAGTAGTAGTAGTAGTAGTAGTAAAGTAGTAGTAGTAGTAGTAGTAGTAGTAGTAGTAGTAGTAGTAGTAGTAGTAGTAGTAGTAGCAGTAGTAGCAGTAGTAGCAGTAGTAGTAGTAGTAGTAGTAGTAGTTGTAATTTGGACAGTAATATTGATATCAGTGTGAGTGGATTTAGTGATTTGGGTAGGACAGCATTAGACCTAAAAATCTTAACAATTGATGAAAGGGCGGATCAAACAAGAAGTTGAATAATAAAGGAATGACAAATCGGGCTGAAAAGTGCATTTTGAAACAAGGGGCAAAGATCCCATATTTTTGTCTTCTTAATTAATGTTACATGTATAATAATGGTACTAGGAAAGAAAGTCAGAGATAGAGAGGGAGAGAACGGATGAGAAAGTAAAACAGAGAGTGAGATGGGAAGAAAGGGGGATGGGACAGATAGAGAGAGAGAGAGAGAGAGAGAGAGAGAGAGAGAGAGAGAGAGAGAGAGAGAAGGGTGGGGGAGATCTAGATGGAGAAGCAGGCATATGAAAATGCGTCATTTGTCTTAGGTTGTTTCAAGGTCAAATACACGATTGTCATGATTGTCAAATAATTTGGACAATAACCATGCAACTGTCGTGTCACGACTTGCCATCATTCAACACGCTCTTGCCCACTAATTTCGTTTCTCAGGAAGTTAAAAAAAAATCGGTGCGTTTTTTGGCCATAATTTCTCAACTGGTTTACATGCCAAAAAGTGAATGAAATAAAGATGTCAACTGTTTAAAAAGATGTCAATGCATAAAGCGACCACGTTGCGCCACAAATTGTCGCCCCTGCATTAATTGACGCCGGCGACAATTTGTGCAGGGACGACAATTTGTGGTGCAACAGACCATAATGGACGCATACAATTCGGAAGAAATTTAGGCGTGAAAGACCTTTTGCTCATGATATTGTAATACGATCATCTATTCGTATCATATTGCGAGAAATAAAGTGGGATACGATGCATCATATAATAATGACAATTTATGATATGCATAACTGCAAATATCATAACTGTCATCGATTAAAATATGATACCATAGAGAATACATGACAAACGATCTACTCAAAATAGCGAATATGATAATGGAATAAAGTCTGTCCGTCCGTCTGTCTGGCTGTCTGTCAATCTATGATTCACAAGAACACTGGACGAAAGGTGATATCGACGAGAGAGAATAGAGTCGGGAATGTTCATCACTGTCACACTCACACGTGATTCTCACTATGTGCGTACATCCTTCCTTCTCTTAGCCATTCAACTTCGTTAGAGTGCAGGGCGAAAGGTATGCCAAATAGATTCTTAGAATGTTCCAAGAAACTAATTCAGATTTTTACATGAATGGAACGCCATACAAAAACCACCTGTCCGGCAAACACTATCGCGGAGTTGGAACGACACACACTCGCTGATCTCCATCAATGCTGTATTGTGACATTATCTTCAGCTGGCTATTTCCAATTTTTTTATTTTTCTTTTGGCTCGGGGAATGTCTATATTCAACCATCGGGAAAGTCATATTATCTAAATCATTGTAGCGAAAAAAAAATTATTTATTAATCTGTATTGATATTCAAAATCGAATTACCGTGTACATAGCAGATAAGGGGGGAAATACATTATCTAAATGTTGATTCGAATTGCTTGAAGAAATATTGAATAATCAGTCACCCTCTGGTTTAACATACATCTTCACGCCAATGGTAAGGGGGTGGTTAACCAAGGGCGATGCAACCGTTAATCTCATAAACTAATGATAGTTAAGTTTATTTTAAGGAGTGAGAAAGTCACCCACGTGGCATCGAGTGCCCCTTCTATGGGTACTTCCCGTAACGGGGTGAGGAGGAAGGGGGAAGAACAATGTAAGTCATGCGGAGGTAATTGACAGGTCTTGGAATATGTCTTGGCAGGCGCGAGGCATACCTGTCCGAAGATTTATCCAAGAAAAGGACCAAAGAGGGAGGATTTCTTAACTAGTATGGTTTACTGAAACCAGAGTAATTTAGGGGGAATTATTATGCTAATAAACGCTTTAACGAAATAAATATGATCCCAATCAATCAATTGGTTGCTCATTTGTATTTATTTCCTTTTCCGTTTCTTCTTTATCATGTTTCTCCTTCTTCCCTTCTCCTTTTATCTTTCTTCTTCTTCTTGTCCATCATATCTTATTAATATTCTGCTTCTTCTTCTTTATTTTCTTTTTCTTCATCATCTTCATCATCATCTTCTTCTCCTTCTTCTTCCTCCTCTTCTTCTTCTTCTTCTTCTTCTTCTTCTTCTTCTTCTTCTTCTTCTTCTTCTTCTACTTCTACTTCTATTTCTTCTACTTCTTCTTCTTCTTCTTCTTCTTCTTCTTCTTCTTCTTCTTCTTCTTCTTCTTCTTCTTCTTCTTCTTCTTCTTCTTCTTCTTCTTCTTCTTCTTCTTCTTCTTCTTCTTCTTCTTCTTCTCCTTCTCCTTCTTGCTATTAGTATTGATAGTAGTAGTATTTGTACCCATCGTTTTAGTTTCCCCTCCTCTTTTTCTCGTATCATTCGATCTTGCTTCTCATGCTTCAATTTTCTATAGCACTTGCTATTCATGTATTTTCATGTTCCCAAAAATAAACCAAGGTGCCCTCAAAGCATGCACATAGTCATGGATGGTGCCCAGATTAATCCTTCATCCCATGTTGATAGAACAGATGCGTTGGCCGAACCCAAACATAATTGGAACACGTTCAAGAAAGACGGCGCAACATGAATCCGTCTACCGGATCACGCGCCTTCAAACTATATCTTTGAGAATGAGCATCAAAGAATGTATTTTGCTAAGCATACATCGCATGCTTCGCTAAAGAGCCATGATGTTTTGTGAACCGTATGCTCCAGTACTGATGTGTCGTGAACATGATGGGAGGTTATGCGGACGATGAGGGTAGCAAAAACTAGAAATATTGAAGCTTGTCTGACATGCCTGATCCATATCGATAGTTTTCCCCTTTTCTTTTCCCTAGTATATTGATACGGATCGTCGAATAGACTGACAAAGGTAATACGCTGGACTAGGGGGAAAATAAGCCGATAATACCCTTCAACCGTGGAACTGCTTTACTTTTTTAGATACTGTACATGTACGAGACGTGCGGTAAACATACGTATAACTAATTGATTGCAGCCTAAACGTTTTGCAACGTATAAAAGCAAACCTCGATGAAACCTTTAAAAGAGTAAACAACAACAACAACAACCTTACGGAGTGTATTCTTGTGATGTACACATAAATAATCTTCGTAACAATAACACAATGAGTCAAGCTGCACAGTCATCGGAGTCGTGCTTCGTATTCACTCTCTCGTACCCTAAACTCGTCTTCCTAATCAGCGCTAATTACTTGGCAAGAGAGACAGGGCAGCGTCTTTGTGTATAGCTTCACTTTTTTATAGCTTTAAATTGAGCATGCTCTATTGCATGCAAAAATATGAGTTATGGCGACTTGACACGGCCTGGCAGGTCTTCTTAAGTTTAAGATTATCGTGAAGGTCGTTTAAACAACAAAACAGAGAACAATATAAAGGTTGGACGAGCTGGATCAAGCTGGTTGGTTATCTGATGATATGCCAACATACTGAATCAGAACAACTCCCTAAACTGTCACGTGATGTTCAGTCCATCTTCATATCCATTCTTCTCAGATTGCATTACTAGTAATATACTGTCAATGCTATGAAATAATTCCTATCCAGTACGGATTATGAAAATGACTTCAAAAATGACTTCAAAAATGACTTATGAAAATGGCTTAGAAAATAACGATTCATCTGTTTATGCGTTATTTAATACACCCATTTGTACGTAAGACATACAAAAGAGTACAACTCTTTCAGACAAAAGTTTCTTATTGAGGCTATTCAATGTGAGAATAGCCACTCTAATCGGATAAATTAATCCATAATGTGACAGGTAAAAAATCTGCTCCGTGAGATTTGTATGTATTCATGGTGAAATAATCCACGTGGCATGTGAAAGGTTAAACCATTTAGGACCAAGAACCACACATATGTGGTGTGGTGCTACAACTTTTGATATCAATTCTAAGAAATGATAAAAAGATGCATCACATGAAAGAGCAGACATAATTTTGAGCATAAGACAAATCCACATTTAGCATTTAGTTAAATGTTTTACCTGATTTTTCAAAGCAAAACAAGGGGCAATGGAAACATGCTGAATAGGTTAAAATCCCTCATTTTCTCTTAAAATTTGCACAAATCATTGTTCGAAATTGTATGATTTTGATGTTTTCTATTCTGGTGGAATGCACATTCCATTTTATGAGAGAATATCTCGCTAAAAAAATGGTGTTGCCAATTTAAAAGCCAAAATTAAAAGTGATTAGTTTTGCTCTAAAAACGCCTTGGTGCCATATGAGTTAAGGTTATGGCATCCTCTTATTCAAAATGTTAATGGACACGGGCTTGAACTACTAACAACTCGAAAAATATTGTTCAGAAATGAGAAAATACGACCCTGTAAGCTCTTGTTCGTTTTGGGAGAGCCCTTCACAACTCATTAGAAATGGCAAAATAATAAACAACCAAAATCAATAAGATCAAGCACATCGCTACCAATGACCGTTTTATCATATCTTCGCGATGACGAACTAACTCGAGAGCCTTGAATGGGACTCTTTTAAAGATGTCAAAAAAGTTCTAACGATTAAACTTACAATAGCTGCATTTAGAAATCGCATTATGGTCTCATGGTAGAATTATGGTATTACCATGAACTGACGTTTGTATTAACTTTCATCTTTTAGATTCAAAGGTATACTAATTCAATTGGTTTTGTAACTAATGAATTTCTCATCAGGGATGTACAACAAGAATGCATTTACACAAGGTTTTCACGAGACTGTCATAATTATAGATTTCCTTGGGACAGATAACTTAGCGAGAAACAGTATCAACTATAAAATGGAATGACTGAATGCTGACCGATATAGTAAAGTATTCTGTATTTAAGTCAGCCTTAAAGCAACAATAATAGTCCTTATTCTCGAAGCTATACAAATGTAACCTATTCGAGTGCTTGTCCTTTGAAATGGTGTTTTTCAGTTCATTATTATGCCTATGACCTCTGGATTTAAAAACTGTACCAAAAGAAGGATTGGTGTCTTGGCTGAATTATCTCGATGATGAGCTTGAAGCTCCGAACAGAAGGTATTAAGAGGTATTGAATTTTCTCGTAAAAAACTAAAATAACTGTTTTTGTCAAATGATTCATGCACAGAGTATTTTACATTCCAATACCGTCAATACATGCGTTCTCAGTGAAAGGAAAGCGAGCACAAGCATTTTGGTGAGATCGGCGAAAGAGATGTGGGGTCAGAGAGAGAGGAGAGAGCATGGGGGACAGAGAGAGAGAGAGAGAGAGAGAGAGAGAGAGATAATGATAAAATCATGATATAGGCGGGGATAGAGGAAAAAGAAAGAAAGAGATGGTGAACGGGATTTTATGCGTGCTCCTCGTCTCGAAACTGGCATTAAGTCGCCAAACATTCATATTTATTTCATCAAATTTCAAATTCTCTACATTCAAGGAACAAGTATTGCAGTATTTGGCTACTAACGTAATAGGAGAGTTATTCATGAATGGAATACCACACGATCAAAATGTGTACTTAAGTGAAATACACCTCGCCTATCCGCACGATGTATGGAGCTTCTCCAGCTTACCCAACCGCCATCATGACAAATACTATTGATTATGTTTTATTTACTCTATTGTATTTATTTATTAGTATTTTTCACCCAGGTAAACCCCTTCAGTGGGTAAACACTGTTCTACTGGGGGCCGTGCTTTGACCTGTTGACATACAAAAATACAAAAAATAACATGAAAAAATAACATAAACCGTTCAATGACAAATATACGTTATTATAGAATTTGCATTTTATGAGCAAAAATGAAAGCAAACACAGTACTGTATCGGGTAGACACATATATGGATCAGGTCTACTTAACTTGATCACAAAGTGTAAATGTAACAATACTATTCCAGTGAAGAGAAGCATAATTCAAAATATATCTTAAGTTTATCAATTCGTCACTGCTAACTGTTTTTGCCGCGAACAATAACACAGGTTTAAAAAAATATCAATTGGTAATGATGATAATGCGAAAGGTTTACTCGGCGCCACCGTTAGAGACACGTCGAATAGCGGCGTGTATACCATACAGTGGCATTCATATGAAATAATGAAGCTTTGAATCTGTTTTGTTGCACTCTCGGTGCAGAATATAAGCGCAATAATGCTCATTATCATAATTAGGCCATCTCACAGATAGGCCGTGTATCAGACATGTCAGTTAAGTGAAAGCACAATGGCGTTGGATGCATGAGCGCTTTGCCGCCTGCCAGCTCACCCGGGCCGGGCCGGCTGGGGCTGCGGTGGAGTAGGGGGGATTTCCGCACCAGCAGCATGAAACAAAGAAAGCGTTCGCATGATTGGATGGGTGTGTGCATTGGCTGCTTGGCATCTCGCTCCGCCCAGGGTTTAAGGGTAGGGCAAGTTAACCATCACCATCAGTCCATGTCTACTGAAAGGCAAGGGGTGGGAATTGGTTAGAAGGGGGTGAAGTGTGGGAGGAGAGAGTGGGGATTGTAATCAACATATCTGAACAAATATTGATCGTCCTAATCGTAATAGACGAATAGACAGATTCAACTCGGAGTACGTCAAACAAAGCCGTGGTAGCATGGTCCATACGGTTCGCCAAAGGCTGCCCATCCACTTATGCAAACAAAATCAAATCAGCACGTACAGATCCGAAATATGAAACTTAAAAGTAATGTATCATTCAAATACAGTACAAAAAACAAATTACATTGTACTTTGTAGCTTACCTTAAATACCCAAGCTGCTACGTTTTCAGAAGTTTGAGTTCTGCATGTTAACATCACTTTTTGTAGTAGAAGTAGGAATAATAATCAGTTGTTTGATTACCAATGAAATCTAAAGCAAACGTCTGAAGGCAACATTCATATTAAAAAAATATCAACTAATCTTAACTTTTGTTTTCATTTAATTAATCGATACATCTTCATAACTGTTGGGTTCTTAACTGTTCTGAACTGTTTCTTCTAAAGAATAGAGTCAGTGAAGTTCTCAAATCGAATAAGAATAGCATATAAAAAAATATGCATATCAATTTTTATAAATATCAAAATTGATTTGTATAATTTGATGATACGTGGTTAATCACATATCATATTACTTTTATGCTAAAATATAACTTAAGATAAGTTCAAGATTAACTTACAAACACAAATATGTGGTTTACATATTAAATTTTAATAGATTCTACAAATAGATAACTTCCAATATACTGGTACATCGCTATACAGCATAGCATGATTATAATGAAATATCTATGTTTACCATCTGGAAAATCCAATGGCTGTGACGTATTAATCTGAAATGAAACTTCAAAAGCGGCGTATAAATCTTGGTGATACATATTAAGTCATATCATATTTCAGGAATTGCCCCTCTCTCTCTCTCTCTCTCTCTCTCTCTCTGTCTCTCTTTTCTCTCTCTCTCCTTCTCTCTCTCTCTCTCTCTCTCTCTCTCTCTTTCTCTTTCTCTCTCTCTCTCTCCCTCTCTCTCTCTTAGCACATACCTAATCATTGTTTAGAAATTTTCAAAATTCATTGATACATTCAGTGCTGGTGGCAGTTTCGAAATACATATCTTTTTCTTTAAACAAAAAAAGGCTTCGGTTTCAAAATAAGTTAGGATTCCCAACGCTTCCCAACGCTGTTCGCCCGCCGTCGGGCCGGTGAAGGAAGTCGGAAGGAGGAAGGCAGGGCCGCGCACACGAGCGCTACGTGCCGATTGGAAACTCGCTGTGAACCTAAGCCCCTTTGCATGAAAACTTACCATTAATGGTAACTCTGTCATCAATGGTAACTACCATGGTAAAATCGCTCAACAGCCAATCAAACTCGAAGTTTCCATACGAGTTGCCATTGGTAGCAGGGTTACCATCAATGGTAAGTTTTATGCAACAGGGCCCTGGAGTGCGAGGAAAAGTGGGCCAGATATGAAAGGGATTTGAAATATTTTAAAATGAAGTTGATTAAAATAAGGAGAGAATACCTATAAGGAAAAAAAATTCTGGTTTTGTAAATAAAGCAAAGCAGACTTAGACCAATTAAAACATGTAATAGGCAGATAGTTGGTTTGTGTTTGTTTTTTGCTTGTCTGTTGTTGTTGTTGTTGTTGTTGTTATTGTTTGTGTGTGCTGGTACGGGTGTTTCTGGTAGTACTTATAACTTCGTCTTATGGAATATTCAATCGATAGATTGATGGCTCGCATTGCTTGGTTATGTTTAAGGTTAAATCATACGTTTGAAATTGACTCTTCGTACGTTTCCTATTGTTAATAAATCAATGTGTGATTTGGATTAGTACTTAAGAATAGCTACATAATCTTTTAATGAGCTGAAACATGCAGATATCAAAACATTATACTGATAAGAGGTTCAATAGTTGTATAAGTGAGGAATGAAACCATTGTAAACGAAAATTGGTTGTTTAATTTTTAACTCGATGACTATCGTCTCTGGATAAAAACATGTAAGGATTATATTTTGTAAATGATAGGCAGGTGTGGAAGAAGAACAAACCGATAACTATGAACTGTTCGAAATAGATCGTGGGTTTAGACGAAGAGGGAATTGTGCCAGAGCGGGGGAGATCACAGAAAGAAAAACTACAACTTTTCTATCTGTGTGTGTAGCCTGCATTCAAGACGTTTGTATATTTCTATAAATTCAATCAAATTCATCAAAATCATCTTCGCACCCATACAGCTGAATTGCGACAATTCACAAAATAACAAATCCAATTCCAAGCATACCAATTAATTCTAATCTTCGCCCGGTCCCCGAACTCAATAAGAACTCGGGTTTAGATTATGAATGTTCAGCATTCTGGATGATAGACGAGGCATTCGAAGAATCGCGTTTTTCAC
>OZ022588.1:13648169-13653169 GCA_963669155.1 Arbacia lixula | reverse complement strand
ATTTATTCTATTATTTCATTTAAATGGTTTATATGTTATCTGCGGTTGTTGTTTTTTTAATTTTCAACTGATGTACAATAGTGTATGATAAAAGAACATACGCAGTCGCTTGGCTCTAATCGTTGCAATATGCATAAACAAGAGCCTACCATAAAAATAAATGACAATTAATTGCGCCGAGCCTTATCCAGCAGCACATCAGTCATTGCTATTTGGTAATTGTGTGATCCCGACTCTCAAGTCACGTGCTATTGAATGATGGAGTGTAGTCTACGTTCCCTCTCAAATATCGCTGCGTCCTTTAAAAACGGCGCGTTACCACTTGCGGAAGTATCATGCGCGTCACTCGCTATGTGGTACAGATTCACATTTCGTCACGCGCATTTCACGTTCCTGCACGTCCCGCTTGTCCAAATTCCAGATATCAATGGAAATGGTGGTTGTGCGCACAGACTCTCCGCGCACTGTGAATTCCCACGGTGTATTGACACTGACGGCTGCGCACAGCGAGAAAGTGTTACTGAACAGTTAGTGAGATTGTGTTTTTCCAGGCAGTGCGAACGACCCCCCGTAATCTGTTTGGGGCTTTCCCTTGCCGTGACGATGTCTCAATCAAGCCTAACGAGCGTCAATTTTTATCGCTACGAGCATCAGAAGTACTTATCACGGATTCATCATCGACAGATATTTAGAGGGAAATTGAAATTTGATCCGAGGGAGGAAAGTAAGAGGGTGAGAAAAGGGACAGATGGCAACATGTAACGATGTGCAATATCATTAATGTATCAAGAAATGCCGTACAGAAAGTTCGGCGCATTAAATTGCTAACTAAATGTGCTGCAATGAAAGGCAATCAGTTTTAAAAGTTGTATTTCTAGGCAAAAAGGATAACGGTGGGGAAAAAAGAAGGGGGGGTGTCAGGGAAACGGATTCGTCTAACAAGAGACGCATAATATTTTACATTGAATTGCGGAGATGAAACTTGTAATCAATGTGAATGACGAAGAAAAGAAGTAAAGAAGAAAGTCCAATCAGGAGACGAAACAACTAACCTGCAATCTAGTTTCCAAGCTGTTTGCCAATTTTATAATCCAAACTATCTGACGTATTATATTTGGGTCCAGCACTGACAAGGCCCATTCTTTATAATCGATATAATATTTACGCTACTGCAAACAAACACGTTCTGTTATTGCAAAAATCAGACTACACAATAGAACTCTAAAAGGCGCAATGTAGTTTGTTGGTGATTTTCGGTTTAATCTCAGAACACAATCAATTAGGTAGACTGTATGTGATTGAGTGAATCCTTTTCAAAAAATGTTTCCCTGTTCCTTCCTTTTCTGATTTGACTATGTAAAATTACCACACTTAAACATTTTGAAGCTTTTCCAAAATTATACCCGGAATGATCACTGTGAGAATCAGAATCAATATGAAAAGAATATCTCACTAAAATTATTACAATTGTTGCTTTCAACATAGAACACAACGTTAGTTTGTTAAATTATACTTTTAACCTTGAAATGTCATAGCATATACTACTCTTGTATATTGAATGCAATAGTTAAATAAATAGTATAAGATAAACATATAAACAATAAACACTGTTGTTATGACTGAGGAAACAATTATAATGTACAGTAAATTACCACTATCCATTCGAACCACAGAAGCGACTCAATCATCGACCTACCTCCATTACCATGGAACCGCTACTGGTGCGACTTTATCATGACCACGCCCACTATGCCCATATACGTACAATGGCTAAAGCCACCTACGTACCTATAGAAGTCACGCACAATTCCATTCCGTAGTCCGTGAACGAGTGTGAGATCTTCGTACATTACTATACAGCATAGATCGGAAAAATCATTGTATGTTCTTCTCTTCACCCCCCCCCCCCCCACACACACACACACGCACACACACACATACACATCAAGTATGTATTATTTAGCCCCAGAAATGGAAGCATGTGCATGCATTATCAAACAAGGCCTCTGTGTGTAAATAAGTTTTCATATTCAATATCGTGTTGGATGTCATGCTTGTTGTGGTGTATGTTTCTGTACCCAACATGCAACACAGTGAGCGCATGCGCATTTGCACCTTGAGAACACATACGCTGGATTTGTTTTCTTCTGAATTACCATTCAACTACAAGACAGTGTATGGTGTATAAAATACAAATCACCGTCTATTATGAAGGTAAACATTAATTAATATGGTGCTTTGTGGGCTTAAATTCATGAATTGTTCAGTAAGCTGTCAGGGGAGCAGTCATTGTGACTATAACAACTCGAAATCAAATTAAATCAAATTTATACTGCTACTATTGCGTAATCTGGATTTCATTATATTCCTTTAGAACTATACGTTCTACATGTTCGTGTTTCAGCTCGTTTCGTCATGAAGCTATTTACATATGTGCACGTGTATTTCATTTTAACATAGACTTCTTCACATATATTTTGTAAATAGATTAATACAATAAATGGCTCTTTGTTTTTCAGCTTACAAATTCATTACAAAAATTGTTTGTTTAATCATTTTGAAGGATATATATCTACTTACTCAGTCAAGAAATGCGTGCTCAGCATTTGGTCGTGGCACTGGGCGGCACAATATAAGGAGTAACTACAAATGTCTCGTGTTTTTTATGTGTTTTTTTTTCATATAAAAGCTACTTTTTTTACACACATAAACATATTTGCGAGGGTGTGTGGCATAGCCTGACTATTCGAGACAAGTTGATAAAAACGTCATTATGTGTTTTGCTACGGTGTTTGAGGTACTATAGTAGAACGCAATTATGTGTATTTTCAAGTATGTATCTCACTTTTTGCCGGGATGTTTTTTTTTTTTCTGCTTACGCCCCTAATTAGGCACAATGGCCTTAGGTTTATCAGCGCGCGGCCTTACGTATGAGGATACGGCACGCTTTCCTATTGTTAATGTAAGATGTTCCCACAATGATTATTACGGTTGTGATTTCGTGCGTTTCTCTCTTTCTCTGTCTCTCTCTCTCTCTCTCTCTCTCTCTCTCTCTCTCTCTCTCTCTCTCTCTGTCTCTCTCTCTCTCTCTCTCTCTCTGTCTGTCTCTGTCTCTGTCTCTGTCTCTCTCTGCCTCCTTCTCTCTCTCTACCTTCATTATATCCCTCTCCTTTGCTTTCTGATTCTGTGTGTATGCATGTGTGTTTGTATGTCTGACCCCCCCCCCCTCTCCCTTTCTCTCTCTCTCTCCCCTCCCCCTTTCTGTGTGTGTGTGTAACTGTCCATTTTTTTCTCATTACCTTTTTTTTTAATGACGTGATAAGCACGATTATATATAGCAAAACTATATATTTTCTCTTCACACAATGCATTTACATGTATTTACCTGAATGGAATGTGTTTTAAAAATATATGAAGAGCTCATTTGCAAAAGGTGTTAGATGCATTTTTTTTCGAATTTGATTTTTTGCCTCAATGTATAAATTTGAAGTAGCTCTATAAGATGATACGAAAGAAAAGTTGAAATTCCCATTAAAAAAGTGAATAAAAATGGCAAAGGAAAATCACTTCTTTTTCAAAAGGGGTTAAATTCATTTCAGTTTGTTTGCAAAAGTGAGCGAAATATTACTAGTTTTAACTTCACTTGTTGTTTGGTTACCATGGTCACGGTACCGTTTTGTTCGTTGTGGTGGTGGGATGAATGAAAATGATGACGACAGTCACCGGAAGTAAGAATTCGTTAAGTTTCTGTTATCCAGTGTATAGTGTTTTTATTCACGTTCGAACTACGAACCGTTCATTTCTCATCACGTTTTGCTTTTGCGATGGAGGAGGGGGCGGGGGGGGGGGGGGGGAGAGGTGGGGAGGGGGGAGGGGGGGCGGGGCTGCGTGTGTTTTTGTATGTTTTCGAGCGCGCGCGCGCGCGCGTGTGTGTGTGTGTGTGTGTTTGTGAGTGATGTATGTATGTTTGTCTCATGGTGACCTTAAAGCGCTAATTAAAACAGCTCTGACCTGGGAATAGAAATACCTCTTTTCAGGAGGCGTATCCTCACGTCTGAGGCGTCGCTACGAATGTGTTACGGATTTTATGGAGGGAGCAGAAAATGGAGACATCGATGAACCAAGAGGAAGAGAACGGGAAAGAGGGAGAGAAGGGAAGGGGAGAAAAGAAGGGTCGGAGAGAGAGGGAGAGAGAGAGAGAGAGAGAGAGAGAGAGAGAGAGAGAGAGAGAGTGAGAGAGAGAGAGAGAGAGAGAGAGAGAGAGAGAGAGAGAGAGAGAGAGAGAGGGGAGTTGGTTGGGGAAAAAAGGGGGGAGGGGGAAAAATATGCACTAAAACAACATACCTATTACAGAGAAAAGGTCATTCTATTTTAGGATTACACGAATCTCTCTCACTGATTGACCTCCGTCAATATCCTGTTCAGATGGTCTAGCCCATCCTCCAAACTTGGCGAATGTTTGAACATTTTTACTGATATCGGACGTGCCCCCGCCTGTACCCACATCCTCTACCTCAATGCTTCTGTATGCGCGCCCCTGTCACGATCCATGACGAGTGCTTACAACTGTTCATTGTTACGTCACAAAAACGCACGAATTCATTCCCAGGTATGTACACGGAAAGCATTTGTGTGTGTTTTGCTTCAGCGCACGGAAGAGGCCCATTATTCCTTATTAGTTTAGATTAACGTGTACAGCACACAGCACCATTCGTGAGCTTTGCCAGCTTTCTTTTGCGTCTGACGACCATCTCTTCCTTGTTTCACTTCTTCTGGGTTATTTTTTTTTTCATATCGTCACTTTCAATCATGTTTTCTTCGTCTCTCCCTGTTCCTTGTCGGCTTCATCTTCTTCTCATTCACTCCCCTCGCCTTTTTCTCTTCCTTACGTATATAATCTTCCTTTTCCTTCTTCTCCGTCTTCTTTTGTTATCATTATTTAAAGGGAGTATACTTTACTGGGAAGACAAAAAGCCTTCAAAGAGGTGATTGTGAGCAAT
>OZ022588.1:13635669-13643169 GCA_963669155.1 Arbacia lixula | reverse complement strand
GATTCTCTGATCGAGTCTACTATCCATGCGAGTTTAAAGGGAGATCGAAAGGACTGGATCCGCCACACCAACAACCAGAGTGTTGTCCGTTTCTCGTTTGGATCGCAGCGAACAGTCGTTAAAATTGCGCATTACAGGGAATACAACGCGTACCATCGCTATAACATGCCGATGCTACCGGACCACGCTGCGGCCGAGTACCTGTTTCCAGGGCCAGGGCCGTATGCCATGGAGGATTATGCAGATATCCCCCTTGACAGCATCAAAAGTAAGTCAACAACTTCTTCCTCCTTAAAAACAAGACACTTCACGCGGCTTCGGGCGAGCTTCACAGTTCTTGGGCTGGCGCGCGAAACGTAATATATAGATAGGCCAGGGCGTTTAGCTTGACAGCTCATTTTTAATCGTTCTTGAAGTTAATATATATCTTTGATAATCACATTTTGTATATTATTTATTTTGGAGCTGTATATTTCGATTTGTCGGTTTATTGGCTGCACTAGATTTGTACGGTTGATGTGATTTCTTGAGGTAAGCTAAAGACCGAAAAGACATGAAAGAAAAAATGCGTCATTTTTTGGTAGCTGCAATCGTTGTGAGAATCGGCTTGTCGAGTATTTTTGGTGTGTTATTGAGGTAGAGGGATAGTTATTCATTGAGGGTAGTGAATTGGGGAAAGGGATGTCAATAATTGGTTAAAATGGTTGATTTAGAGGAGTTTTGCTATGCGCAATACTGCCGTAGCAGACTACATCTCGGCCACTTTTCATTGGCTCATCACGCTGCACAGCACACACATGTCCATTGAGCGACACGAAACACGTACTCGTGTCTTCGTGTGTATTTATCCCCAACCCGGAAGACACGGTTCCTCCAGGGTTTGTTGTGTTCAGCCATTCCTTTCCCTCGCTCTCAACACTCCTACGATTGGTCGGAAGGTCATCAAGCAGCAAGGTTTACGAGCAGATCGGCCAATCAGCCATTAGCTCCCTTCACTCCCGCTCGTTTAGTATGCGAACGTGACTAGGGTCAATTTGCATATATGAATATGTAGTACTGACTTCTGGACTTGCGCAGTGTGATTTTCTCATCACGTTCAACTCTTAGTGTGTGTAGATTAGTGAAGCGCTTTTTTTATCTTTCGTGTACGTACGAAATGTACGATTTCAAGCACGGGAAAGGCTATGCAACTCGAAATCGCATACGATACTCGCGTGCTGATGGGTTTCTGATTTGTATTTCTGATGGTTTGTGGAATTTTCGAGAGGAAAGTCCGAGAAGGGAGAGTTGTAGCTGAGGATTTTGGACCTGTGTGGCGTTCGACGGGGAAGCATCGGCGAGAAATCATTGATCGATTATCGAATTCCCGTGCATGTTTTGAAAGGGGGACTCGCCCCGCATAAGTGCAGACTACACAAAACTTGTGAATGCGCCCGCGTCCGTCCGCCCGCTCGTTCGCCCGCTCGCTCGCCCACTCCTGTGTGTGTCGTATCGTGTAGTATGGCTATGGAGCCTGATGTAGCGGTCGCGCCGCCGTACATGGCAGGGGGACCCACCGGGCTGCTGATGGCCTCAGCGGGTCAAGGTCAGTGCGAGTTTTATCCATTCACTGTTTTGACTGCTGGGCATTTATCTCGTCTCTCTTCTTCTCCTTCCCCTCCTCCTCCTCCTTCTTCTTCTTGAGGGGCTAGCGGTGCCTTCAGAGGCGCTGCTGTCACGACTATGTGCCAAAGTAATGATTGCGCGTAAACAATTAATCGGAATTTTAGTTCATTCCTTTCACTTCAGCTCTGCAGATAGAGGACATTTACGCCAGACCTGTTCCGCACTATTATCCAGGGGGCCGCGCCCGCCACTCTTTACGGCACTGACCCCTGCCACTGCCCACACCTTACGACTTTAATATTAAAACACCTTCTCTTCTTTTGATTAGGTGTTTCATTTACGTGACCAACCGTTTATTTTGTATTGTCCTTCCAGACTATGTCGGACTTGTACCGCTTGATCATATGAAACCAAATTAAACTTCGCTATACCAGAGTTACATAATCCCTGCTATTCTTTTATATATGACTGCTCGTATTTTGATACGTTATATTTTTAGATCTGTGTCTTGTTTCCTGATATTATCACTTTATTCGCTGCTTTATTTATAAATTTATAATACACACGTGGGCTCGCACAATTCCCACATCTGTTTAATACTCCAATACTGCAGACTGCCTGCCCCCTCCTCGCCTCATGTCCGCCCCATCTTGCCATCCCCCACACTCACACACACACAAACACACACGCACACACACGCACACACACACACACACACACACACACACACACACACACATACAAACAAACAAACACTCGTATACACATACAAGCGCACACCTGTCGCTCCTCACCACCTCCATATCTCACTAGACTATCCAATATGATTGGCAGATACAAATATAACTGCATGTATCAGTTTAATGATTCTTATTATTACAGAATTAAAGTAAGAATAGAATGTCGTTTTCCTTTTAATAGCAATATACATAGTTGTAGCAGTATTGTTAAAGAAGAAGTAGTGGAAATAATACTATAGTACTTGTAGTAGAATAGCAGTTATTACCATTTTGTTTTTATTTTATATGTACACATTACATGTACATGTATACTAACTACATAATCCTGTACTATTACGTAATCCTGAGCCACTGGAAGTGGGAAGTGGGATATGTTGATTATTAATAGCAATTCTTTAGCAGTCAGTTATTTTAGTATACAGCTCAAGAGATCATGTTACTTCAAAATATAAGAAATTCTGCACTTCATTGATTATTTTCCATTTGGGGCATTTACAATTGGGGAACAGACTTTCAATGGCTTGTACGATTGTCACCATTTATACTCGAACTTGAAAAGGAACTATTATTTTACAGCCGAAATACCACTAGAGCTTTAGATCTGTATGATTGTTTAGATAAGAACCTACCCTATGTTATTCATGTTATTTACATCACCGGATTTGATAGTGTGATCTATTTACTTCCTGTTTTGCCTGTTATATGCCCTATAGTCTACACAGCAAACATCACTGAACTTTACAACATGGCTATAGGTATGTGATACTGTTGTGAATGTGGTCATTTGTCAACATGCATTTCCGTCCAACAAACATATCCCTTAAAAAGCAAACGTGCGGGTATGACTTCTGCGATCTGAACAGTTCTAATATCAGGGAGTTCCTGTTGAAATCAAAACGAAAAATCTGCGAAGTTCGTGCAAAGTGCATGATCAAATTACACACTTCATGAGCCCCGATGCGTATGTGTATTTCCTATTTTCCACGCTTCAGTGTAGCCTAATTTATGCTGTGCTCTCATGTGTTTGCTAGCCTCCATTCAAATTTCGAGATTGGGATCATTTTATGGGGTGAATAAAATTATTATCCCATGCTATCAAAACAATGAAAAACATTTTTTTTAAATGATATTCAACCGATGAAAATAATTTTACATATAATTATCCTTGTCTTTACTGAACCTTAAAGGCGACGATGGTAGAAGATGCATTGCTTCAAATGAAACACATACAGATTGACTTTGACTATACACTATTGTCTTGTATGAATATTAGGGTGTTTTTTAATGCGCAAAATGAGAGTACTGGGCACTGGGTTCGGCCTTTCTAACATTTTGCTTTAACACTGGTGACTTTTTTATACCCAATATGACCAAAAAATGTAAGCATATTTTTTTCAATTTGTTAAGCCCATGAGGGCATTTATTAATCCAATTTCACCCAGCATTTATGATCACAATAAGCTTTAAGTGAGATAATATCTTTTAAAGAAACAAACGAAACTCCTACACACAATTTGGTGGTCACTAACAGAAGCACAATCAATGGTCACTCTTTAGTGCGTTTTTGTTACATTCTTGCACCTGAAAAACACACACAAATCTCATATTTAAAAAGATGGAGTCACATTTTGTCTGGATCTGGAGATTTAAGTCCTTTTTTCTAAGGTAGTTCTTAAGTTAGTGTGCCATGGTTCCCCTTTTTTCACGTTGATAAAATTTTACTAAAAACCTATATAATAGAAAAGCTTTTTCTACTACGTATTCAAATCGGTCAAACTAACCTGTCTTTTAGCAGGGCATGCTTTTCACCTTAACTCACGACAGCGAGCGTCTTTGCATGTGTGCAATAAAAAGAAACGAGCCAACATAGTATTATTTATGCTCCTTTTATTGAATCCTTTCTACTATATTATTTCACGGACCATGCCTGTATATAATACGCCAACTCGCCTGGCATTCAATATCGTTCTATTCTACCACAGTGCACGTGGGCGTGTACGATTCTTTTAAAGTCTAAAGAGCATCGAGAGAGGGGGAGAGAAAAGACGGAGAATTCAAGCACTACGAATTTTATTTTACTGACAGTCGCATAGGTTGGGCACTAGATTATTGTATCTTCGTCCTGTTTAGCCTGTATGTTTCAGAGTAATCACGACCCTCTCGCTTTCGTCCCCAAAGCGTGATCGATCGCTCTTTTGTCACAATATCCTGCTTTTTCCGACGTTCTAGACGCCATGTTTGTTGTATCAGATACATGTACCCAGAAATAAAAACGCAAAACAAATACAAACCTGCGTACAGTCAGTGCATGCTATTGTTATTGTGCGAGCCCTATTCATCACTCATACACGTTCTAGAATTACAGGCGTCTGTAAAATTTCATTACATTAATTTTATGTGAATGAATTTCGTGCGCGCATTGTGCTCATACAATAATATGATAACCAACATCGCGCTGTGTGTTTTTCCCCTGTATCCGTTCTAGCGAGTTCAGTACAAATTGGTCGTGGTGTAGAGGTTTTCAGAGAGTTTGTATGCCTTTTGTTCCCTTACTTTCCTCTGAGCGATGGGGGGTCTTGTTCGCTTACCCACGACCCATCGCCACAGCCACATCATGTTGATAAGTGGGTTACCATGCCGGCCAGCTAACCGTGTTCCAACTGGGAGATGTGATGAACGCATTTTTCTCCGTTGAAATTCTTAAAATTCTTAATCCCTCCTTAAGACGTCGTACCGTTAGACTATGAGAATGATCGATAATGGTGCATGGAACTAGAACAGTATTTCGCTACATAATGAATATGTTAAGTTGTAAGTATGTCACAGTGTCATCGTGATTGCTGTTGCAAGGGGGAGGGGGCGTTTCATGTCGAGTTACGCAACAAAAACCCATTCTTCTTTATTAACTCAGTGTGCGTCATTGATGCGTTTGTGTACACACAAACCCCATAGAACACTGTTTATAATGACAGGGAAAGAGTTAATCATGGTTTGATGTACATGTGAAGGCGGGGTTCTGTTCGATCATGGCGTGTTGTACAAAACTGTGCTGTGCTACATCCCGAACTAATCGCTGCGCACTCGGGGTTTACAGTTTACACGTTGGTGTAGCCTTGTTTTTGCATGGAAGGTCTATCATTTACCTTTCATGGTTTTGGCGATGTCCATTATGTGCATGTTTTCTCACATGACACCGCAGACCCAACCCACGCCTAGCGGAAGGAAAGAGCCATTCAGTTTCCACACATAAATAGGGCATTTTTTATGGTGAAATCTCACAATATGCGGAGCCCCAATGGGTTTTAACGACCCATCGTTCTACCTTATAGATTCCCAAAGAGGACGCGCAGTCAATAATACTTCAACAAGATTTCCTCGGAAGAACACTATTCATAATGACGCATGTTCGTTTGCATGTTCTGCTGTCTAAAATCGCACTGTTGTTGTTTTTCCTGTTGTTATATGTACGGGTGAACGCAGGGGATTACGTTTGAGTTGAACTTTCGTCTTACATGCCACGCTTGCCAAAGATTGAGCCGGGTAGTATTGTGTGGATCGTTAGAACTTTGTCTTTTTGGCAAAAAATGGAAGACAAGGATGACGAAATAAACTGGTATAGTGCGCTCTCTCTCTCTCTCTCTCTCTCTCTCCCTCCCTCTCTCTCTCTCTCTCTCTCTTTTACACACACACACACACACACACACACACACACACACACACACACACTTCCCTCCTCCAGACTTAATAGTGAAACTGGAAACTCCCGGGGGCTCTCGCAGTCTGAAAAAAGTTCGCTGCACTTTTAGCTTCTTCAGGGTTTTCTTTTCTTTCTCTCGTCGTAGTCCTTCCAGCAAGAAGAAGAAGAAGCATTTTCTTTTTCGATTCTGTTTCTGCTCTCTCCCTCTTTTTTAAGTCATCCGTCGCACTGAAGAGTGGGGAGAGAACTCGGCGGGAACGGGCGGGGTAACCAGATACCTCAGCATTATCGTGATCATGTACAGCGGCGGTGTTTTAGTGTCAAGTCGATACCGCCCCCCCCCCCCCCACCCCACCCACCCACCACCTCACACCCTCCCTCGTCACCGAAATCCACCCCACCCATTCCTAACCCCTATCTTCTCCCTTCGTCCAAACATGCAAAAGGATTTATCCAAGCTATTAACTGAGAGCTTATAAACAGTCATCGTCCCTATCTTCCAATATAAAACAACATGAATATGATATTTCCAAGAGAGAGAATGTTAACACAAAATTGCACACACTCTCTTCTTCATTTCTGTTGGATCCTCCCACCTCAGTCAAAATCTCATTTCCCCCTCTCTTTCTCTGTCTCTCTCTTTCCCCTTCCACATCCCCCATCTCCCCTCTGTTTGCGTTCCACCACGCGAGGGATTCGGGAAGATGAAAAGTGCACGGACATTAGACGTGACCTTTCTCCCGGGTGGCGCGAACAATTTACATAATTATATCCCGACCACTGTCTTCCCCGTAATTAAAGGGTTAGTATAATGAATCATATAGACACGTTAATATTGTATGGGATTGCTGAAAATACTCGGGACTTTCTAACGTCATGAGAGAGAGGGAGAGAGAGAGAGAGAGAAAGAGTGTGTGTGTGTGTGAAAGAGAGATAGAGAGAGAGAGAGAGAGAGAGAGAAAGAGAGAGATCAAGAAAGAGATAGAGAAGAGGGGGGGGGGTGGGATAACGTCGTGAATCACGTGTCTATCAATACCTTGGGAGGTGTGAGTGTGAGTGTATCATTTTATGTTCACATGACGGAGAGAGAGAGAGAGAGGTGAGGGGGGGGGGGGGGGGGGGTATCGCAGGACCAGACCAGTATTTAATGATAATCCCAGCTGATGATTAAGGCCAACATAAAAGGGAGAGACATCGTGATAATGCTAATGGCAGAAGTCATAATAATCATTACGCTGGCTCGACTTTATGATTTTCCTATCTCAACGTGAAAGATAGTCTTTCATCCTCTACGTCGTACAAACATACTTCTCCTGTTCGCGGTTAAGGTCTTGCATTTTCGTCACCAGCGTTTTGTTTTCTTGTACAGATAGTGGCACTGAAACGGAAAAGAGGTTCACAAATAATTCCTTGCTTGTTGCCTAGAGCCTTTATGCATTGGTCACCAGCATTTGACAT
>OZ022588.1:13470545-13635469 GCA_963669155.1 Arbacia lixula | reverse complement strand
CACCAGCATTTGACATGCACCTCATTTCCATGTGCACCATGTAGATGGCGTGTGCCCCAAGCAAGGGACTATTCAATGGTTTGTACCGCCCACACGATGTCAAGCCCGAAGCCCTCTGCTCTTACCTCTTCTCAAACTCTACCCGCCCCCCCCCCTCCTTCCCACGCCCCTCTCTCCCTTCCCTATCTCCCTTCCCTCTCTCCCTCCCTTCCATCTCTTGCCTCTCTATCCGATCCTACTTCCACGACCCCCCCCCCCCCCCGCCCCCCGCCTCATATCCTGTATATCATTCTCTGCCCAACTCTTTCCTTTCCCCATCCATGTCTTTTCTATTTTGTTCTTCCCGCCTGCCTCTCTCTGTTCTTTGTTACATCTTCATTCCCACATGCACCCCCTCCCCCCCCCCCCAACCACACACACACACACAACACACCTCTCATGTAAACTATATATCTGTCTCTATGTCTACCTCTATCTCTCTCTCTATATATCCATCTCACTCGTTTCCCCGCTCTCCCCTTGGCTTTCCACTCTCAGATGAGAACAGCGCATACCAACTAATTGTAATAATGCAGAGGCCTACGTACAGTGTGTGCTACCGTTCACATTGATGATGGGCATTCTCTCCTGCCTACTCAGCGGCACTCTCTACCGGCCATCCATAGGGCGGGGTTACGACAAGCTTTCAAGGAAATACAACCAAGAAATACACCACATCACTCTATAACAAAATCTGCCCTTTTTGTCTCTCCTTTTTCTTCTTCAGTTACCATGGTTACCTCGAAGATCGACCATGTCTTTAGAAATGCTAACACTTACAAGATCGGCGCCTGCTAAGGGTCATTTCAAGGTCGCCTGCTTCGAACGGCCCTTTCTTTTCTCTCTTTCTTTTCGACTTCCACATCCCTGCCCAAACGTAATCTCCCATTAATTTGTGTGACGGGAAAGCGGTGAAGCCTGCCCGCTGATAAGTCCCCATAATTATAATAATCTTCTTTGTCTTTTGCCTTTTTATACCTATCCATCTGTTGCAATTAGGGCTTTAGTGATATCTGTGTTATGCAGATGATGATGCTAATTATGATAATAACGATAATTTTAACTGATGGAAAGTATTGTTTTATAATTACTACATAACAAAGGAGGGGGAGGTAGATACTGAAAATGAAAATCTTCACGACGTTTATATTTTGCTTTCACGAATCTTGAGTGACGATGCCGTTCTAGTTGTTAACATCTTACTAAAACCATCTTCGTTTTTAACTTTAAGAAATCAAGGGGGAATGGAATCTTGATGTCAGGTCGGATCAAATGTAAGCAGGCAAATCAAAGACCAGTGTTAGACAAAAGTTTGAGAACAATCAGACATGTTATATTAATGAACTAGTATTGGGTTTTTGTATGTTCCCCATAACGCATATTGATAGATTGAATTACTTGTCAATTCCATGTAAAAGCTACGTAAGGATGTATGTGACCTGGGTTTCGATGTGATCACTCTTTTCGTTGTAATGGGCATGTGGATGTAGCGTTTATCGTCCATTTGAGATTTAAAAATAGAGTGATATTAGTAGAAGACTGTCATAATCATCAAAGAAACATTAGAACATGATACATTCCCTTCGATATGAATATCCAGGATCTTTGTGTCAGGGATGGAATCGAACATGTTTAGTGCCATGTTTTGCGTTGAGACGTGTAGAAGGAGAAGAGAGAGAGAGAGAGAGAGAGAGAGAGATAGAGAGAGAGAGGGAGAGAAAGAGAGAGAGGGAGAGGAGAACATTATCAAAACACAGTCGTGAATTCCCGCTGAAAATAGGAATAGTAGGTCTGTGATGGTTATTCATGCGCCCTGCGCTTCGGGGTCGACATTTGCCCGGCTCCCGCTCGCGAGTCTTTGGGCAGCTAAGCGTACCTTACAGGATTAGTGCGCAAGACTGCGTAGGGTTGCCGCGCGTATTAGTCAACCTCAAAATTCAACGATGACGAGAATACAAGAAGATAGAAAGAATGGAAGAGGTATCAGCGAAACATTCCTTCTGTCCTTCTCTTTACTCCCCTCTATGTCCGCCCCCTCTTTTGCTTGACTTTCGTGATCGTCCTCACGATGTGTTCCTCAAGACCCCACCCCCTTTCCTCTGTCTCGATTTCTAGATGTCTCAAGAATAATTGCTTGTTTGCATGATTCGAATAGGAAGAAGTTGAAGGTGAGAGCAATATCCACATGTTAACAGACCATGAATAATGTAAAAAAAAAACGCCAATATGAATAATCATCTATTTATGAAATATGAGTATTGTGTTCTCAAATATTATTGTCCGGTTATAACATGTACATGAAGTATGAACCAATACGTTCCCCTTGTCTCTGATCGCGATATCATTTTGCAGTGCGAGACATTCTTACGAGGAAAAGAAAATGATATGTAGATTTCGATTAAAAGTGGACAAACGGATACCACATTTCATCCACAAAGGCATCGAAATGCTCACTGGTAAAAGTTACCACAATAGCTCATCAGTCTTTACATAGTACTAAACGTAATTGGCATCCTAAAGTCCAGATTTCATGCACATTAAATCAAGTTCAGACATTTTCCCCACATGATTGTGTGCATACGTAAGAGATTGAACATTGTGTAAAGCTAGACATTATTGATACATATCAAAGTATCAAAATTATCGAAAGAGACTAACTGATCCACTTGTTAGTTTTACAAACCGACTGAGGTAGATTATTTCAATTTGCTTCAAACGTAGATGTCTTATATCAGTGAGAAAACACAGGAGAGCGTCACAATACATTTGCTTCTCTTTCCATAGATCCAAAAGATTTCGCATAATATACTAATGAGCAGTTTGTGGATGTCCACCGCATTATAGAAAGCAAATCTCTCATTAACCTCCGAATAATGGGAATAGACGAATGAAAGGGAGCGGGCAGATGCGGATACAAGACTGGCGATAGAAAGAGGACTAAGACAGAATAAACGAATAAAAATTGTATGAGGATGATTGAGGACGAAATGGTGAAAGAGAGGGGAGAGTGGGGGAAAGTGGAGGATCAAGAGATGAACGGAGGGAGAACGGACAAACGAGAAAATTCTGGTTTGTTTTAAGCCAAGCGTGAATTATTACACGCGCATCTATTCCGCCTATTTTCACGTGTCCGTATTCGAAAGCTGCTGTGTGCGCTATAAGCGATGGCCGTGGCGTCTTTGCGGCGCCACGCTCCGGGCCCCCGCCCCTGGCGCCATCGATGCTACAGCCGTAGCGCTGGGTCGGTGCGTGCATTCAAATCGGGGGAAGAAGAAACCGGGTGCGCTGCTTTTTTTTTTTGGCGTGACCAAAGACACACATACATATACACACACGCGCCTACACGCTCACTCATCCCGTGTATGCATAAATACACGTACAATTTGGACGGGTCTTCTTCTATGGTTGTCATGCATTGCATCACGGCGGGCATTACGTTCACATTGCCAGTAAAGGGGAAAAAGAGAAATAATAGCAATGCAGACGAACCTATCGCTGATTGTAGCTTTTTCTGTGTCGGATTCCTTTTTATTTCTCCCTACGATCTATACTCCTTCGCTGATTGTACATTCCCCCTTTTTTGGCTGCCATATCTTCCATCTTGTCGTGAAGTGGTATTGTTATTTGAAAAGAAGTATATACCATTTATACATCTCTCGTTGTCATGGAAACCAAGAAACGTGTGACATAATATTCTGTGGCTGGAGTAAAATTATGTCAGCGCCGTGAGTATAGATGTAAGGGTTACCTTACCCGTTTGAATCGTGATTGATGCAGGCATGAAGCCAATAGCTGTAGCGGTGTATTGTGGCGTCAGTGAAGACGGTGGGGGTTTCTTTCTATGGCGAGGGAAGACTAAAAATGAAAAGACGAGAGCTTAATGAATGAATGAAACCATTTACACAGAGATGAGAATGAGGAAAAAGTAGAACGAATGGACCCACGTTTACCATCAATCTCCCTAACAGAGATCACCCATTCTATCATAGACACAACAGAGGTTTTTTTTTCTGCGATTGTGTACTGCATAAATCTGCTTTATCACACCTTAAAACAAATCTAATAGCCATGAAAGTGGACCTTCTTTGTAGTAAAAATATAGCGTTTGAACCTGGGAAAAGCAGTTGTTATTTCCCTTTAACCCCCATCTGAATACATGTATTTTCCTACTCCTCTTTATGAGGGTTTTTTTTTCTGTTTTGCAGCCTGTTTTTAAATCGTTTGTGAATAATACGTTTCGTTATAGCTTTTCAGCGCATACTATTAATTGAGTTTTGTAAGTTGTGGTTGTATCAAATATTAAGCACCATTGTTAATAATCGGAAGATCACATGTATTTATGTTATATATTGGGCATTAAGTAGAACACCTACAAAATCAATTACATGTGTTACATGGGGGAACACAGTAAGAACCGCTACCATTCAAAGTGAGTTGAAAATGAATGTATTGAATCATATAAAATTATATTTTTGCACTCTCATCTTTTACATTTTCTTGAAAGATATCTTCAAATTATTCGGATGATTTATACGTTATGTTTCTTTCTCTGTGCTGTGAATTAACCAAAGTTTTTTTTTTCCTTTCGTATCTTCCATTCTGGTTGTCCCTTAGCAGCTCCGACACTCCGGATGGACTTCAACTTCGACCAGTCGGACGTGAAGCCCGAGTTCGACGAGCAATGTCCCGTGTGCGGGGACAAGGTGTCGGGCTACCACTACGGGCTACTGACGTGCGAGTCGTGTAAGGGCTTCTTCAAGAGGACGGTGCAGAACAAGAAGGTCTACACCTGCATCGAGAACCGGAACTGCGCCATCGACAAGACGCAGCGCAAGAGGTGTCCCTATTGCCGCTTCCAGAAGTGCCTAAAGGTCGGGATGAAGCTTGAAGGTAAGTCTGCATCTTGTCTTCGATGGCAAGTTCTTGGGGGCATTTCATCAAAGGACTTGTCGGACGTTTTATCCGACAAACTGTTATAAGCTACTGAAATGCTTGCATCTTATTGGCCGAGAGCAAACTTGTCGGATAAAATATCCGACAAGTCCTTTCATGAAACGCCCCCCTTATCTACTGGTATCTAAGTATCTATCGACGTGCCTATACTTCACTGCTGAAGAAATGCTCATCTTCTCTATCATGTTCCTTATTCCCTAAAATGTACTTAATCCATCTCCTGTATCGTCTTCTTCTGCCTTATGTCTAATGTATGTTCTTACCTTTTGGGTTAGACTCACTTCAATTTCTTTTTTATTCCACCCTTTTTGCTTTTCCCAGTATGCTTTGAAAATTAACCTTCAGAATTAAATAATCACTTCAAAATGTTGTTATGAAGATAGGTGATCAAGGTCGAATGTTACTGAACCTCTTTCTTGTGTAATGTTTCTCTTAGCTGTCAGGCCTGACCGGATGCGAGGAGGAAGGAACAAATTTGGTCCCATGTACAAGCGAGACCGGGCCCTGAAGCAGCAACAGCGGAACAGGATAATAGCCAGTGCACGAGCCGTCTCCACACCAGGGAATCCAGATATATCCATGGCGATTAAGAACATCCACGCGGCGGCCTCAAGGAGTTCGGGTCTCCCGCCTCCTCCGGCCGTGGTCATCCGCGATCCCCTCAACAAGAGCCCCATCATGAACATCCCTCAGCCAATGTCGCTGCCCCAGAACGGCTACGGCCTCCCCCCGCAGATGCAGCCGCTCAACTACACGACGTCGGGCCCCATCCAACCGCCGACGTCCAGCCCTCCCCCGCCCGCCTCCAGTACCAGTCCGTTGTCGGTGAAGGCGGAGCCGGATCACACACCGAAGCTTATCCTGGAGCTGATCCGGAGCGAACCCGACCAGGCACAGCTCCAGGCGAAGGTGGCGTCCTACTTGCAGACCGCCATGGGCATGACGGCTCCGGGAGACTTCTTCAGTATGATATGCAAGCTGGCTGACCAGACTCTCTTCGCCTTCGTAGACTGGGCCAGAAACAGCCTCTTCTTCAAGGAACTCAAGGTAGGAGGCCACATCCAAACATCTTCACCTCCTTCTTGTTGTGTCAATCATACACAACCCTCTTCTATAGGAAGTAGGAGTATTTCTGGTACAAATATATTATTGTTACTCAATAGAGTTAACTCTCTCAATACCATGGGCTCATTCAGTATTTCATTAATGTTTGGTGTCTGCATGCATTGGTACTAATATCGTTAACCTTCTATTCCCCACTCATTGATTGTCCCATGTCAATTCCATTAAAAAGTCGTGCAATAATTGCATATGCCTGACCAAAGATCACTCCGAGCATATGTTTGGGGTGCTGGTTAAATTTATATTTTATATTTATTTAAAAACAGCATTCACAGCTATTTGTCATTTGTTTAATTTTGCCCACGCAATCTTCGTCTGTGATTTTTCAATTTTTAGTCAAATTATCTTATTGAGAAGGTTCCCTTACCCGTTAAGTCATTATGGTACATGTATATGAGATTCAATTGTTGAGTCATATATGCCGATAATACATTATGTATTACTATTGAGAGACTGTCCATATGTTCAGTATGTGTGTGTGCGCGCGCGATTCGATTGAGAGAGTGTGCAAAAGATATACTAGATTCGCAATTTCATATCTTGTTCGAAACTACCCTCAAATCAGTGTCATATGACTGAAAGTCGCGTTGCCTGAATCTCTACATCACTCTCGGGCCAAATAAATTCACCCATTCATTCGTTGTTAAGAGGCTCTACCCGCAAATTGGGCCTTTGTCTATCTATATGCAGATTGAAAAAGGACAGGGAGTGTTTATGATTGTGTGAGTGTAAGTGTAGATGTTTGTTGTTGATTATACTATAAAGTGTATATTTATTTCTCATTTAGGTAACCTAACTGTATTCTCTATTCATCAAATATCGTTAGCCAACGACTTTGAAACTGGCGGGGAATTAAGGATGTAGAGGGATTGGCTTTGTATGGTGACTTTTGGAGTAGATGATGGTTGAAAATGAAATAATATTGAGTGACTCTTCAAGGAAGTCATTTCTCGTACACCATACGTAAATTTGATTTTACTCAAGCAACCACGAACAATCTACATCATCATGTCTACATGCACACGACGGAGTGTTTCTGTGACGTGTTAATTCTTGTTCGATCAAGTATATTGATTGCATACAGTTGGAAAAGAGAAAAGCAATGGGGTGAGAGAGAGAGAGAGAGAGAGAGGGGGGGGGGGGGAGGGGAGGGGGATGAGAGAGGGAGAATGGAGGGGAAGGGAGAGTGGGTGGATGAGATCTAGCGAAAGAAAGAGAAAAACAGTGTGAAGGAGAGGGAGAGTGACTGGGGAAAGGAAATAACAGACAGAAAGAGAAAGAAAGAGACAGGCAGGGAGGAGAGGGAGGGGGGAGGCGGAGGAGAATCTATGGTCATTGTCTCTAGCAAGTGTTTTAGCCATGCGATAGGTCTTCGGCCAATCGCACAGCCTCGGGTCAAGGTTGGAGCAATGAATAGAATCCGCGCCGTGTTTGTACCTATTGAGCCGCCATTCAACAGAGCCAATGCAAGTAATTTCGGTGTTCTATGACTTGAACCGATGCCTTATGATCAAATCTTGACGCCGTGGAAGTCGACATGTGAATGGCAATCTCTAGGATTGTCCGTTCGTCTTGGTTAGCAATCTATAGGTGGGTGGCTGATTTTATATAAGTACATATCATTCTTTCTTTTCGGCCAAAATTCCTAATCACGCTTAGACGCTGTGCATTTTTAATGAGCAATTTCTCCTAAAAACATGTGCTTAGCATGGCCGGCATCGTTCGGAATGAATGGACGAGGGGCATGGCAATCTACAGATGTTGCTTGATGGGTACAATGCGCGTTGGCCAGAGTATTCAAGGCCACGGGGATTAACTCTCCATTACCACTGTCAAATTATAAAGGCAGCAAGTCAGATTTATAGTGACATACTGATTAGGATACCCTGATTATCCTCGTATAAGTTGCATTATGATAGGATAGGATAAGGGATACAAGAAGGCAATTTGCCTATCGCCCTCGCTTTGTCAACGCTCAAATCGATTTTCTGATAGTTTTTAATGTAATATTACGATTTGTTTGCATAAATCAAAAGGAAAGGACTGCTGTTTGCAGTCTTCAGATAATTCATCCCGACTCACACTTATGACTACAGAATGCTAATGACTTTTTTTTTTCTTTTTTTTTTTTGTCGAATTGGTACATCACCATTGTATTCTCCCGTTTGAGCCTCAAACTAGGAAGACAATACCAGCTGGTTATTTTTCATCTGATTTCCGCGGAAACGCTTTAGAGATAAGAAAGCAAAATGACAGGGCTTACCGCTTGCCTGTAGCACTTTATCTGCTTACCTATACATGAACCAGGTGAAACGAGTTACCCCCCCCCCCCCCCCTCCAGTGTTTATAAGTTGAGGGAATCCACGTAAACAGGGGAGGGGTGCGGTTATTGGTGATGTGACGCGTGAAAAGTTCAAAGGGGACAACGTGTCACTCTTGTTCTAGCAAGGATGAAAAATTCGCTACATTCATCCTTGATCCTAGTACCTAGCATTATTGATTTTTATCCTTTACAATCATATTTGATACATGGTTATTTAGTTAACGAGTGGGGGCAGCGTAATAAAAAAAAAACCCCGCACGATTTACCGAGTTACCAAAAAATGTGGAATGTGGATTGTGGACATTTGAATGTCTAAACGGGGAGGTGGCGTGAAAATGGGTGTTAGTCACAATCAGACACTGCTGGATATATACTGTCTATTTACATATTTCCCCTTCCTCGTTCTTTTCCACACATATACACCCGCGCGTGTGTTTATCTGAAGTTTCTATCTCTCCGCCGACCCCACCCATCATGATTACGTAAGAGGTTTATGTTAGGTACGCACCTACAGGCCTGGTTCCCTCGCTGGGCGAAAAATGTTCCCACCATTATTACTCTTTTACGCGGCATAAAAAAAACCCCATGGTATCGCGAATGTGCTTACGTAAGCATGAGATAAGAGATCCCCATCCTGGGCGAACAAATAATTCCCGGTAATCGCGGGCTTATGGGACATGACATGTTGATAAGTTACAGCTCAATACTAACACAAAATCACGATGGTTGATGTTCTTCACTTTTCCACCATTTTCCTTAGGTTGCAACCCTTATCATACCACTAGTCGAAAAGTTAGTTCGTCGCAAATATTCTTACGTAAGCATCATTATAAGAAAGTGCCATTACTAGAGATAAATAATGATGATACGTGTACATTACGAAGAAGACGTGACTTTCTCTGAATATTACAGCTAAATCAACAGAATTAGAACTGTAATGATGGAATACTCGTAGCTTATATAATTGTACATGTATTTTGTTTATGCTTGTTTTTTTTTCTCATTTTTTTTCCGTTTACATGGAGGGTGGGGGGGGGGGGGGTTACCGTCCATCTCGGTGACTGTAGTGTACTGCGATCTCCCGTTGCGGCAAATCAAGAGACATGATGCACGGTCCGTAAATCCGTCCGTCTGTTTAGCTTGGACGAACGGGCGCATTAGGCAATTCATGTGACTGTTGAATAATGACCACTCGATCTCCATACCTGTGATGTTGTGAAAGAAGATGAGTGTACCAAAATTTGATGAAAACGCATGAATAACACCAAGGCGATTCGTGATACAAAACGAAGAGAGTCGTGAGTTTATGTCTTCATTAAAACGAAGAATTATGTCCAAACGGAATCTACCGATGCCTATACTGAATGACCATTGATCATGTGATCGACACGATATGTGACCAGACTGAACTTTGCCGCTATTGTGTAGAAAAAAGGTTTGATTGATTGATTTGATTTACACAAGGTGAACAGCTTATATTGATCGTCCCTGAACGCCAATGAGGCCATGTGGACTACATTCATGCTTTGAATGAGCTGATGTAGGTTACAATGTAGCCTTGGTAGGTCTTAATGTTTCAGGTATCTATCTACTCTCTTGCGATTATAGTTATGAGGCTAGTTTGGACGTAAACGTCATCATTTCATTATCGTCTGAAGAAATCATTGCAACGTTGCTTTTTATTTTTCAAACGAAAGAACGACGCATTTTGGTTTTTACCCAACCCGGCGACAAACAAGTATGATCAGAAGGAAGACAAATAAAGTAACTGAAAGTTGATGGAAATGTCAGTTTTACCATGGAAGGGAAAAGTACCCCCGTGATTTTATGCGTCAGAGAAAACGCAACCATACAAAATTGGAATGCGATTATAGTACACAGGTATGTGAACATCGAGTGACTGTTCTCAACTCACGCGATAACATAGTCTAGAGGGGCAGGTCGACGTCAAGGCGTGTTCGTGTATAACGGCTTACCGTTAGACCCAGCGATTACGTAACACCCAGACGGGCCAGCCAGATAATCAATAGATAATGGTATGGTAACCCGGTTTGGGTTCGCGGTACAAAAGACCGTCTCGCCTGCTGAGAGATCCGAGTGGTTCATTCAGTACATGTTACTGCTGTAGTCTGCGTGGTCTATTTCCAGTGAGAGGAACAATACCATGTTTCGTTCCGTGCACGCTGTACATCCATGCATGGGCAGTAGGGTGGGGGGGGGGGGGGGGGGGCGGTATAAGTGGTCCCCTTGGTCCCCTTGAGCTTACCTTGTAGGACCCAAAACGTTCAAGGATCCTTGTCTAGACCTTCGAGTGCGCCCCTCCCGATTCACCCACCCCACCCCTCCCCACCAACCACCCATTCCCCTTCCACCGCTCCCACATAAAACCTTAGAAGGCTATACACGCAGCGGCCACCATGCGGTATCCCATACACGGTTGCGTCATGTTACGTAATCGCGCCAGACGTTTTCGAAATCATGATGCACATAATTTATGGAGAGTACATTTTCAACGCAAGACATGGGTGTATGTTGTTTGGCGTGTCTGAAAAATAGGCGAGACGCGAGTATCAAGGAAAAAAGATACTGAAGTGGCCATTAAGTGCGCGTCTGTACGTTTCCCCAGGGTACTACTTCATGTATGTTGTCGGATAGAGTGTGAATGGTCTGATTTCTTTCATTTGAGGGTAGTGGTTATATAATAATGATCCATCTTTTGCATTTCCATCAACATTTTTCAATTGTCATGTTCATGCGAGCCAGACTCATATACAAAACACGAAGTGGTGGTGGTGGTAGTAGTAGTAGTAGTAGTAGTAGTAGTAGTAGTAGTAGTAGTAGTAGTAGCAGTAGTAGAAGTAGTATTAGTAGAAATAGTAATAGTAGTAGTAGTAGTAGTAGTAGTAGTAGTAGTAGTAGTAGTAGCAGTAGTAGTGACAGTAGTAGTAGCAGTAGTAGTAGTAGTAGTAGTAGTAGTAGTAGTAGTGGTAGTAATAATAGTAATAGTACATGTAGTAGAAGAAGTAAGAGTAGTACAGTGTAGTTCGAAATGGTATAGTAATATCTACTTCTTCTGCTTCATTTTCTTCGTTTTCTTCTTCGTTCTACATTACTGACACGAAGTAATTTGCGTAGTAAAATCCGTCCGATGCGCTGACAAAAATAACCGCTCTTCCTTTTTATTCTTCGTTTTCTTATTCGTTCTACATTACTGACACGAAGTAATTTGCGTAGTAAAATCCGTTCGATGCGCTGACAAAAATAAACGTTTCTTTGCTCTCCTCGGGACAAAACCAGCGTTCCAGACGAGTAGAGCGGCATGGTTTCATGGGCTGATCTCTTCCGATGTATTGTCATTTCATGTACTCTCATTTGGTCTTATCCTATTTGGTCTCCTCTCATTTGGTCTACTCCCACTTGGTCTACTCATATGGCCTACTTCCAAATCAGTTCGATAAACGTAACCAAAACCATCCTGCTTATCCGGAAGCCCAACAATATTCTAACCATTGGCATTGACTTTAACTTACAACATTACTCTAGGCGTGTGGTAGGGTAATTCCGATGTAATGGGAAGTGGACCAATAGGCAATGTGCATGGCAATCCATCTTATGGGCGAAGCGAATTGGACAGGGGGATGTTTTGAGAGTGAAGAAGAAGAAATGGGATGAAATGAAGCTGGATGAAAGAGAGACGATGGTGATAGAATGACGAGAGTGACGAGTGGAATCGGATGTACATGAAATTAGAACGGTCGTCATTACGATAGGACTGCTCGAATGTCCGTAAATCTATATAAATGTTTTTTTCTCTCGAGATCGTTTCCTTCTCCTTTGTTTTCGTTCTTTGTCAAACTTCGTTCCTCATTTTCCCTCCCTCTCTCTCTCTCTCTCTCTCTCTCTCTCTCTCTCTCTCTCTTTATCTCCCTTCCCTGGTCACAGCTGTCCCTCTACTAATTGATTGTTCGAATCAAAGGTAAAGAGTCTTACAATGGGTACAATAAAATATACAAAATTTGATAGCTTCATCACATTACACATTGCATGTTTTAATATAATCTTTGGTTCGCTGTTACTCTGCGTAGTATAAAACTAAATTATCTTAAACATTCTGCCCCGCTCCAGGTGGAGGACCAGATGAAGCTCCTGCAAAACTCGTGGAGCGAGCTCCTGCTCTTCGACCACCTCTACCGCCAGATCCATCACCATGGCGACGGCAGCACCGTGCTCCTGATCACGGGCCAGACGCTGGACGCAGCCACGCTCTCTCACATGGGGCTGGGTGATGTCATCGACCAGATGACCAGCATCGTCATGCGCATGCGCGAGCTGAAGATCGACCACAAGGAATACGTGTGTCTCAAGTTCATGATCCTGTTGAACCCAGGTGAGCGGTGCTCCGTTGACCCCACCGTCTTTGTTTCGAATAAAGGGATAGTTTACCCTGAAGATAAGTTGGTTTTATTGAAAGCAGAAACATAAAAGAAACATAAATGAAGGTTTGACGAAAAGTGGTCGAAAGATAAGAAACTTATGATTGTTTAAAGGTTTGATATTGTGACATCACATAAAATAACTTTCTTTTCCTTCGACCGAATTTCGAATTTCGTCAAACTTTCACAAATATGTTTCTTTCACGTGTCTCCTTTTACTGAGACCAAAATATTTTCAGAGTAAAGTATCCCTTTAACATTTTGTGCGCTAGACTAGGGTTAGCATGCATCAAGCAATTCAACAGCACATCGAGAAACATGGAACGTGCAATGTCATACCATTTTGTAACACAAGGTGGCGCTATTCAAGATTCAAGTTTCGATTTGGACACGACCCACCATATGGGTGACGAATAATGTTTTTTTTTTTTTTTTTAATAAAATCAGAGACCACGATATAAATGTAGATGTAAGAGTATGATCGTGAATGGGCTTACAGTTTGGTGATCAATGAGATAGTGACTTTAATAGTATGTGTGGTGTATGTAGGCCTACGTGAAACGGTGCTTATGAGAGAATCTGTTTTTCTTTGTCTCTACCGGCCCAGGTATAGTCTCACTCCATGACAAACACATTATCGACGGCTGCCAAGACCAAATCAGCGCCGCACTGTTGGAGCACACTATGACGACGTACCCGACCATCGCAGACAAGTTCAGGCTGATGCTGAGGCTACTTCCCGAGATCAGGCAGATCAGTCAGCGCGCGGAGGAATACCTTTACTACAAGCACCTCAACGGCGAAGTGCCCTATAACAGCCTACTCATGGAGATGCTACACAGCAAGAGGAAATGAGTCCCTGCGCACGCACGCGGGGAGATGATCGGCGTTCCCAACCACATCTCGGACTGTGACATGTTTTTGTCTCGCTCCTTATCGACCTTGTTCAGAAGTGAGGAAGAATGAGAGGAAAGAGCGACGGTCGCCCCGGTTGTGTTTTAAGAAAAACAAAAAAACTCGAGTATAAAGGGACCACCGTCCTCTACTACTACCACAATCAAAACGCACATGTTGTCGCACATAGATTTTAAAGAAAAACAAAACAACAACGCTATCCCCTTCCCAGTAAACCAAGCTCCATTTGCTGGTTTATGTACAACAACAATAACCACAGTGAACGCCGCCACCGCCGCGCGTTATACGCGCTGCACTCGTGCCGCCGCGGATTCCAGCAGATGGTGGAATGCGTGTGCGCGCCCGCGTGCGTTTTTTGAGGTGGTGGGTGTTGGTTAGTACATCCGGGGATGTTATTATCTGAACTGTAACCTCGCAGTGCTAGTGTGTGACAGAGTTTATGTGTGCATCGTGTGTGGGTTTTTTTTAACTAGACACTTCTGGCTCTGAAGATCGAGTCGGTGTCGACAACAACAAATTGTTTTTTATGCATGAAGATATTGCTGAATACGCAAACCAAAGAGTGTTTATGGAGGACACTGTATATACTATATATATACTTATGTGACACTTTTTATGAGGGAGGACATCATTGTGAAATGGTATTCCGTTGACGCAGACGACACCGAATGTCCGTTTTCCCCGCTAAAAAGAAATGGCGGTGGAAAAATGCGCGCAAGCAACTGCCTGATCGGTCTATTCCTCTCATAGAAAAGAAAATAAGCAATGATAGATTTTGAGATAATGACTATATTATTATGATAACATAACAAACGAACACCTCATGTGATGGTGTTTATTTCTTCGTTTTGTGCTCGGATGTCGATGGAGAGGTGGCTCAGAAAAGAAAAGAAAGAATGGACTTGATGGCAGACTACGAAGTAAAACTGTAATTTTGTTTTTAAACGTACCATTTTAACAAATGAAACGTCCGGTGTATGCCATCTGTACCATTTTAGACTCCACTTTTATTAGCCTGTTTGTGTTTTATAGTGCTTGTTATGTCTCTGTTAGATATTCTTACTGTCTAAGGGTTCTGTTGTAAATTATGAAAGGTGGACGCATGAAGTCACAAACAGTGGTATGGGAAATTAGAGAGCAAGAAATTCTTTCGGAACGTAATGTAATCGTGTTCGTCAATTGATGTCTTCTGGAACCTGTGTTTTGCGAAGAATTCACCTGGAAGCACGTTCGAGATTTTGACAACATAAACACCAAGAAAGCCAAAACGATCAGAAGAAATAGTGAAATAATTTCTGAATCCTGTCTCTGTTTTTTTTTTCGTGAACATCTTGCTAATATCAACCTGAAACAAACGCGCACAAAGTTTTGCATTAAAATGCACTGTGCGTTCTCGCGCTGAAATCGTGTAGATTTTGTTTTCTGAATCATGAGTACTATGATAAATTATGTTATGTCATTAGTCTGACTTAAAAATTAATCGTTGTATTTAAATTAGGGTGACACCTACCGTATCTGTTCTGATGATTACTTCATTTATCTTATGGCTGAACCTTACACAAAAATATGCTCAAATTTTGGGAGAAAGCTTTCATGTATTATTTTGCTATTGTGACGTGCTATTCGTGCCATTGTTATTCAGTCGTGTGTCTATCCTTCTCCATCTCTCATTCTCTCTCCCTCTCTATCTCTCCATCTATCAATTTTTTCTCTCTCCATTTCCTTTTTATCACTCAGTTTGAAAGAAGGTGTATGTTCAATGTGCGTTCAGCGTTATGTTCTAATGGAGGAGTGTGTTGTAGCCTCGCTGCAAGACGGTTGGAACGTTGTATATCGTGCCATTGGCGGTGATGTACCTCAATGTTGAAAAGATAATGATAAATGACTTCATACTTTTTAAGTGTCTGAGATCAAAAACTGGCGATGTGTTATCTTAGTAGTTTTTGCATTATAACGCGCACTATCACGTCATACGAGTCGTGTATCGTTGGAAAGCATAGAGCACAATTTCACAGGTGATGAGACTAACACTAAGTTTATGTGACCAAATTATTGTGGATCCGAATTGGTATTTTGTTGTTGATTTTTGCCCTCGGTTTTGTTGATCAGTAATATGGACATTTGGCATCGCGCTAAATTGCACGGGTTGCAAAGTGTTGCACCGTTTGACGGAGTTTCTGTGTTCTTGTGGGTTTATGTTCTAGTTATCCGCTGTTTCTGTTTCGAGCCTCGTGTGTAAGCATACTGTCTAGTTTTACGATATGGTATATTTTTTCTCACTGAGACGAAAAACATTTCCCTTTTGTTGACATTTAGAAAAAAAAAGACCATTTTCCATTCCACAAAGTCAGGGTAAGAAGTGCGGGCGAACTTGGTATACCTATTACAACCAACAATACGAAGATGTCGAAGATGCGTGGAGTTGGAAGGGACACGTGAAAATGTCTCTTCATTTCCACTTATACAATGTACCTTATGAAGTGTCTATGCAAGATACGTTTTGAGTAATATCTCAGGCGTTTTTGGCAATGTTTATCAATGGTACTCGTGTACAATGGCGAAATAATTTTGAGATCTAACATAAACTTTCTTCTCTGAAGCCTATATTTTCTATTTGAATCCATAAATACTTCTTGCAATTATAAACGAACATTTCAGTTTCGTGAGAAGAGGTTTTCATATATGTAGTGGTTTGGTACAGCGTCTGGAAAGAGATTAGTGTCGGGAGAACAAATTATCAATATGAAATTATGAAATAATATTGCTAATTCTCTTGCTGCTGTCAAGCGCAAGCATGGCGTTAAGGGTGGCATTTACGGCGCAGTCCAAGTCTGCGTTTTTCAGGGTTGACCCGAAAAGAAATTGTGTAAAGTCTGAAAGAGGAACAAAAAGGAAAAACGTGACAATACCATGTGTTATAGGCATCATTTCCCCTTGACATCCGGGCATTTAGTGTGTGATCTTGTACAGGGTAAATATAAGAGGTAAAAGAATACGCTTAAAGAACGTTTGGTAAAATACAATATTATGTAGTCACTAAAGTACTTTTTTCGTGTTTTTTTTTTTCATCACGGTTCTCTTTGTTTATATTATACATTGTTATATTCACGAATGTTATGCCCTCGCTGTTAAAATTTACTCATAGAAATGTCTTAGGCTACACTATTTATTGAAAAATTCGATTTTTCTTTATTTTCCTACGTAAGCCAAGAATGTCATATTTTTTGTCATAATTCCCCCCTGGATATACTGACTTACGGACTTGCATCTCCTTATAATTTATCTTTAAGTATTCTACTTAATGGTTGATTACGTAAAGCCAATTCCTACACGAGTTCAATAGCTTTGGCAAGTACTGTGGATGCTTCCGTTACACAGTCCAAGTACCGACCCCATGAGAAGGAAATATGTTGCCCCCTTCTTTTTGTATTTTTTTTTTAACTTTATGTATTGTAGCTTGTAATCAGGAAAGGAGTGTACGCTTATGTTTTCCAGATTGTCTATAATAGAAACGGACAAGTCCGTTAAAAACCAATGTCTTTAATGTAATAACCTCGCCCCCCCCCCTCCCAGCCCAGCCCTTCTGTCCCTCTCTGTCCTTCTCTCCCGTTTTCTCTCTCTCCTTCTCCACCCCTCTCCATCCCTTTCCTCCTCCCCTCCCCCTCCCGAGTCCCCCCGTACCCCCGTCTTGTAATCTCGTCTTGGTGACAGTTACGCCCTGTAATTTGAGAGGAAATACAAGTTTGTATGGTGTGCCTGTTTTCTTAGACTATTGCCAATCGTGTACCAGAGAAATACTGGTCCCGAGTTAAAAAGTTGAAATATTTGGTAGCGTCTACTACTTCATGGTGACTGGTCAGAAAGGGCGTTAAAAGTAAAGGCTAGTCGATAAACTCCTAACCCTTTCTTAATCATGGGTAACGCTTTTTGTGGTGGTTTAAATTGTAAAAAGAAAAATCATAATAGTGTCGAAAAGGACGTTAAAAAGAGCAAGAATCTATGTCTAACAACTCCTTATTACTTTCTGTGTAAATCATTTACTGTATTTCTTTTTCTTGCATGCGCTATTTTTTTCCGGCTGACCTATCTTCTCTTATTTTGAAGGTTATGGGGACGGGAACATCTCTTTGTGTGACGTCTGGACACATCGAAGGTTTATATTGATTTTGATGACGTATCCTCCATCCTTTCTTTAAAAAGAATCCACTGCCGAACAAATTAGATGTAGTACGACCAAATCGCACATTTACCATGTTTCCGATTTTGTTGCATTTAGCGCATCTTTATATCGCGCTAGGATAGACACAAACTAACCTTGCAACCAGAAAGGTCTACATCATAGGTGCGTTACCATGGATACACAAGACGTTTTCAAAATGGATTACATATCACGTTGCACACAAAGAGATGTTACACAGCCGATATACCAACCTTGCCATTAATCACAATCTTGTCTTTTCCTCTAGGAATCGTCTTTCTATATCGCCTATTTTGCCCTATGATTTAATCCGACCCGTTTTTTTTAACCCGTTTCTGTGTTCCCCTTCTCGTTTTGATTCAAAGATTGGGCACGCTTTTCTATAACACTTTTGTTTCTGTTTTATGATATTATACCTTGCCTGTTTTTAAGAAGTGACTCATTATTGTTCATATTATTATATATTTACAAGAGATATGCTTACTTCGTTATTGATATGTACACTAAAATGTTTCGTTTCTTGTGCATTCAAAGTGCATTCTGTACAATTTTGTGGACAAAAAATGGTTGTTGAACACAAAACTATTTTGCCAATGTGCTTTTTATTGTCTTGTTGCGTGAGGAAAAACGATGTTTGATAAATTTAAGAGTGAGAGAATCGTGATGATGGTGATGTGACGGTGACGACGACGGTGATGATTAAGGATGGTAGCAGTGGTGGTGGTGATGATGATGATGATGATGATGATGATGATGTTGCCGGCAATGATCAGGGTGATGAGGAGAGTAATGAGAGCTTGAGGAATGTTGGCAAGATGCACGACAATGTCCGTTGTAGATTCCGATGGTGACCGTGAGAGGGTGTGCACATGTACTGGGTTTTAAAAAAAAGATTGTTAAAAATCAGTTACAACTCAAATCAAGCTAGGATTGGCACATCATAAATTCAAGGGTGTCAACATTTTAAGAGACAGGGTTTGTGACATTTCATCGCTTACTTTTCTTGTACTAATCCTTGGGATATTTAATGAAATTTTCACTTTTGGACCAAGTTGGACCTCAAATTTGTATGGATGAGATAATCAATTGAGAACACAACGAATGACCATTGTGTACCCCACATGTTCATGCACTAGCAACTGCCATCACAGGGTCATTACACGTAAAAATGCACGATGCCTCTGGCAGATAAGAAGTTGTGGGTTGGCATGCGTGATGCACAACACAATGGCCATTGTTGTGTTCTGAATAATATGATAAATACTGCCATTGCGGTTCATGCAATGATCCAAGGAATTTTGTTTCGTGTCCATACATCTTTATGCGCCATTGAGACTGGCAATGCCCACCATTCTTATCATGCGGTTTATGCATTCTGGAAAAGAAGGAGTCGACGAAACAAATGTCATATTGATTTTTTTTTTAAATGAATACTTCTTCATATATTTATTTTGTTTTTGTCTGAGATAGGCCTTACGTCGAGACAGAATAATTATTGATTCCAGCACACGCAGCTCAAGAGAAAGCAATTCTTATGATTATAACTATACTGATGTATCACAGTCATTTTTTTTTTTTGGTTATGTATCCATGTAAATTCTTGCTCATTGACCACGTTAACATGTCTGTATTGCAGTTGCTCAATCAGGGATTTGCATGATTATGGTCCGACGACTCGAGTCTTGGCAATGACAAACTAATTGCCCCTATATTGAAAACACCAAGAGCAAATTGTACGTTTCTTGTACGATTTCTTTTGGTGCGTATACACATAATTTGCAAATTAAGAAGAAGCTGTACAAGAAACCCACTGGTGAAAGACCATGTCGCATCTACCACATTGTTTGAATAACCACGAAGGAGGCGTTTAACTGCAATTTAGCTTCCTTTAACGTCCCTTAGTCTTGGTCCAATCTTGGATATCAAGTACATGTACTTCAGTAGTGGTGCATAAAATGCTGTATTCAACAATTGTGTCGGTTTCCTTCATTTACTTCGTCAAAAATGAAGAAGTCATGATCAAACTTGAAGTTGATGAACGGTCAAGTACGATCCTATCAACGTGAAAGTTATTTGCGTCTGCATGCAGTCAAGCTAAGTACAGTTAGCGTACAAGTTAGTCTCAGGTCAAGTCTATGTACAGTGAAGTTAGTCTGTGTTCAAGTATGCTCAAAATAGCTGAATATTACATTCAACAGAAATAACATCAGAAATATGTCATATCATGCATGACTTCCCATCCCCCTAAACGTGACGGAATGTCACGGCTAAATAATCTAACTTAGGTATGCATTATCTAAATGCTCATCCTTCATAGAGTCCACATCCGAATTCAAAGGATGTTCAAAACTGGTATCAGGAGCCTCGCTTCTTGTCTTCCCCGATGACGAAGACGATGTCGTTTTCTTGCAGGTGTTCTGAAGATTGCTGCCACTTCTGCCGCGGCGCTTATTTGTGGGTGCACTCCATCCATCTACACCAGAAACCGTCCACCATCACGTTGCAGAGCTCTCGGCGCTTCCTTGGCCAAGATTCAGGGGACAGCTTCAGGTACTCTGGACCATCGATGACCGCTTTCATGTCTGAGACCGTGCCTCCTCTAGATATCAGGTCGGCAGCATTCAGATATGATGGAACGTAGGCCACATCTTTGTAAGGGCCGAATTCCGTGGTTATCTCCTCTACTCGATATGCGACAAACGATCTGAAGGTCTTTGATTGTCCTCTTAGCCACCTGATGGCAGTCATGCTGTCTGTCCAGATCTTCCAGTAGGCTATGTTGAAACGCAAAGCATTTTTGATGGTCACTATGAGTCGTGAAAGAAGCAGGATGAACTGCAGCTTCTTACGTGGTATGCTCGATTGTCTAAGTGGTGTCACTCTCGACTTAGCGCACACAAAAGACAGACTTGCCTCTTGTTTGTCAGCAGGTGACCACCTCAGCCACACCACGAGACCCATGGCGTCTTCTGATGCGTCGCTGGCACCATGCAGGGATACTTCTGGTAGGGGTCTTTTACCCTTGTACTGATCTGGGATAAGCACCGCGGTATCTCGATCCCGTCCATCTCATATATGTCTGTGTTGATCTTCATCATTGTGGAGTGGAGTTCACTTCCCTGGTCCAACGGGGAGTCCCAATCAACGTTCAGCTGCCACAGCTTCTGGGGCAGGATCTTGGGACGAACGAGGATTCCTGACAGTATTCCAAAGACGTAGTATGAAGCAGTCTGAGCCAGGATCTTGCGCTTCGTTAGGGTGGTGTCATCGCATGGCTCTACTCTCTTCATACTCAAGGTGTCTTTGCGCAGGTCCCACTTTGTCCCCAGGGCAGTGGCACTCTCGTTACTCTCCTCGTCATCGCAGAGCTCACGGACGTTTGACTGCCATTAGGATTTCTGACAGCTTTGTTTTCAGTTCCAGGGCTTCTGTCTTGTCCACAACAGACTCATTCAGGTCATCCATGTAGAACTGTTCTCTTGTGATTGTCTGCAGCTCGCTGTCATCGGGCGCACGTTCTTCTGCCGACAGCTGAGGGTTATCACTGCAGCAGTTGGTGAGGGTTTGTCCCCGAAAGTCACAGTGGTCACGAAGAGCCATCTCAAAGATACTGGTGGTGACGTTCTCTCCCTTGATGAGGCAATCATTCAGTGAGCGCCCTTTGAACCTCGCCTTTCCGTCGCAGACTACACGCACTGGAGTGGTACTGGAGTCTTTCATAACCCCGAAGTGAGGAAGAAACCACATTTTCTTTCCCATCGCCCTGTCCTGCTGGATCGAGCTCTGCCCGGGAGACACGTCTGGAGACACCCCTTTCTAGCTGCTCACGCATCTGTCGGCAGTAGATATGCCACTCATCAGGACGATCTCGGAACTGGTTCTTAAGACTCATCTGCTTTCTCACTGCATAGTCGTAGTTATCTGGCAAATCATCTAGAGGTCTCTTCCAGGGTAGGCCGATCTCGTAAGAACCACCTGGTAGTTGGGTAATGCTTTCTTGCATGGTTTGGGTAGCGTCCCTGTCATCATCAGACAAGCATTTGCATCTCTTGGGTTCCAACCCAGCTGTCGCAAGTCCAATGAACTCTTCCAGAGAAGCCGATGCTGCGATGTTGATGTAGTTCAAGAGTGATGATGTACCTGACATCGGACCTCCTTGAATGAACCAGCCGAGTGGGCATCTTACTGCAACTGGATCATCTGATCTTGCGCCCCTGAGGTACTCTTCATATACCATGAGGTGGGTGTTGTCTACTCCCAGCAGTACATCAATTATTTGCGATTTACAATATTGTTACAATATTGGTAGCCGAATTTCTGCGTCATTACGGCCTGATGGTAGACGTCACCCGGCGGCAGCTGATCGATCCGACTACGACACTTAAAATTCAAAGCGTGTTATCATCTGCCCAATCTCCTCATCCGTCGCTGGTCAAAGCCCCCTCGGTGAAATTCAACGATCTAGATCTCTTGGCCGATTACCCCACAATCACCAGGACGAATTTCGCCGACACCGCCATCCGACACTCGGTAACGCACCATATATCGACGACGGGCCCACCAGTCATTCAGCGCCCGAGACGTCTTGCGCCGACGCCGACAAACTCGCAATCGCCCGTGCTGAATTTGACCACATGGTGGAGCTCGGCATCATCCGCCCGTCGGAGAGTAATTGGGCGTCACCCCTCCACATGGTGCCGAAACGTACGGAGGGTGATTGGTAGTCCACCCCCTGGACTGTATTTAGCAATCCGCCGACAACGAATGTTGGTGGCGCATCACAAACAAAAATTTTCACCCAGCGTATCTTGCACTATATTCAGTGGTGATACACGACCACTAAAAAGTACACGTCTCTAAGCATTTAGTAAGGGACCTTCTTTGATGTGGGGGAGCTATTTCTTTGAAAGTCATGTAATACTGAAGGGTACTGGCCTTTTCAACAAGAAAGACAAAAAAATGACCACATGTCATTTAGAAAATAGTTCTCGTTTGAAGGTATTTCTTTGAAAGTCATGTTGAAATATCGAGAGGTCACATGTCTTTGTGACATCCTTGGAAGAGGTTCAGTATCATGTACAGGTTTTATGTTTTCCATTGCCATCTAGGGAACAATGTTACCATAGTTATTGAAATCACACATACACACACACACACACCCTGACGGTCATGTGGAAAGAACAGTGTTGCCACCCGGGGTTGCCACACTATGCGAACACTGTAAACACATAGTAAACTATGTGAATGCACTGTGGTAACACTGTGATTGTTCAAAAAGGGACACGCATGTATCAGGGAGGTGTTAGGAAGGAGTAGAAACTCGAGCATAACACATTCAAACATCTGTATGGGTTCTAAAGCGTGCTCATGAATGTCAAAAGAATTCCATAATCATGACAATGCTTTGATGTTCCATGTGCCGAGCCGACATTTAGCTGATGTCAACTTGAAAAGAAATTTCTTTAATTTCCCATTTGTCTGTAGACGTTTTGTTTTTGACAAGGAAGTTAACGGCAGATAATGACAGATCCTAAGTATACTCTGCTTTTGTTTCGAAAAGTATTGAGGAATCATTAAAAATCGGACATATAAACTATTTGTATTAGTTACAAAATTGACCAATTTCTTCACTTTCCGACATCTTGTGCTTTTGGGGGATTCAACCACTCTCAAAATGATATATTAAGCTGTGTATTATCATTAACGGCGTGTGTGTGTGTGTTTGTGTGCAGCAGAAATATTTTACTTGAAAAACTTGTTTATTTGTGTTTGCTGATACCTGTTGTGCTCGTGGAAGTATTAATGGCATTAACAGAACGGGACAAGCGAAATGAGACTCTACATTTCTTTTGTTCTCTCTCAGAAGCCGTTGCCACACAATCATGTTCATAATTGTTCAAACACTTGAACAGCACCTGTCGAGAACACCATAACTTTTCAGCGGCTTGGCACATGGGTTCAAAGAAAGAAAGTTTCTTCATATCCTTCCATAACACATCCCTGCATGTATATCACATTACATATATTTCACAACGCCGCTCGAAACTGCAATGTTAGGCAACACTTATAACTCGTAAGAATAATTATATCTTGATAATGTCATGGATTTCAGACATTAGAGCAAGGGCCCGTTGCATAAAAGATACAATGAATGGTAACTCTGCCATTAATGGTAACTGTGCTATTAATGGTAACTATCATGGTAACGCCGCTCGATAGCCAATCAAATTCAAGGTTTCCATATAGGTTGTCATTGGAAGCAAAGTTACCATCAATGGTAAGTTTTATGCAACAGGGCCCCAGGTGAAGTTAATAACGTGAACGAAACTGTAAGACGACCCTACTTGTCAAAGTTGTGGCGGAAACGTGTGTCGCAACATGAACGCACTTTCATCACTCGCATTACTCGTGAAATGATAAGACTATAATGAGAAAGGTGAATCTGATTTGAGTTTTTATTCGCATTCATCATTTCACAAACTAGCAAAATGTGTACATAACTACAAGTTAGAGGCTTTACAACGAACATTCAATTCGATCTTGAATAAATAACATTACGTTTACAACGGGCAACGTGCACAAATAACACGCATTCATATTATAACTGGCAACGGTGAAATAAACTGCTAGCTCCCATACGGTATCACTGCGTATGAGCATTTGCAAACCGTGGCTATACCACGAGAAGGCCGACACAGCTTATGTCTAGAACTGAGCCTGCATGCCCACACACAACAAGTAGCAAGACAAGGGAAAAGGAGAATATTAAAACGATATTACAACGTCTTGGGTTTTTAAGTATATGCGCTAGTGAGGGATGTTTGCCCTGGTAATGAATATACACCATTCACATAGGGCAGTATGAAATCTAGCTGAGGAGTTAAAAGAAATGACACAAGATCATGGATATAACTACAACAGAAGATACTAATCATATACTATTACTAGGCACATTTTAGAAGCCGACCAAACAGAGAATTGTTTTACCAAAGATCAGAAATCATCGTGCACCTTTTTTTTTTTAACTTTCACATGTATATTATTCAATATCATGAGTATTTTTCTTTAAAGTGAAAATATCCATACTTTTGCATCTGCACTTCAGTTGTATTTTTTTAATGTGTTAATTTATTCATCAGGCATCTGATAAACCATTGATTTTTACGCAACAAGTGAAAATCTTACCTATTACAATAAAAAATGGTATTACATGTGCATACGCGATCCAAGAGTTTTGGTTTTACTTCCAGCGTGGTATATACATGATTACTCATCATCTTACCCTCCGATTCATCCAGCATAAATGTAAAACTCTTAAAGGGATAGTCCACCATGAAATTAAGTTGTTTTCAATAAAAGCAGAATCATTAAAGATACATATAGTGAAGGTGTGATGAAAATCCGTCAAAGGATAAGAAAGATACAACTGTTTTGTGAAGTCAGTTTCGAGGTGCTCTCCCATATGTCGTGAGCTGCATAAATTGCTCTTAATTTTCTATTCATGATGAAGCCATAAAACTTTTTTTTTTTTTTTTCAGGGAGGTAAGTTTGTAAAACACGTGTCTATTGATACATCAGCGCACAGGTAGAATTATGCATGACCTTTTGAGAAAATTGATATTTTCAACAAAAAATGTCCACAAAATATGGGAGAGCATCTCGCACATGGCTTCACAAATTCAAAATTGTAAAAGATAATAAATTCCTTATCCTTCGGCGCATTTTCATCAAACCCTCACTTATAAATGTATGCTTCTGTCATGTTTCTGCTTTTATTAAAATCAACTTACGTGGACTATCCCTTCAAAATGACACATGTTATATAATTCTTACTGATCAGTTGTGAGTTATGTTGCACACTGTCTACAATCTCCAAAATCCAGTATACGTGTGCACCTAACAGTTGACAACATTACACATGAAATCCATGTAAGAGTTGCTGTACTTCTTCAGCGATTTTTACATGAAATCTCTCTAACATTCATAACATGTGACAATATGACATATGAAAATAATGTGATATAAAATCTACAGTGCAGTCTTTATTACTTTTCAGTTTTTTAACATTTTAACATGTAATTTTTCCAGCATACAAAATGTGTGACAAACGTACAGAATAAGATAAATTTGTAATGTATATGATACGATATAACACTTACAGTTTAGTTTTTTTTTTTTCAATTTCCAATGTTTTAAACACTCAATTTATTGAGCATACAAAAATCATGACAATCTTACCAAATTAACATATGTGCTACTATATATCGTATTAAAAGTTTAGCTTTTGTTTTTACTTTCCGTTGTCCTTCGCATTAAATCTATCCAGCTTACAAAACATGACTCTCTTACACATGAAAGTAGGCAATATTATGTTGTATGTTATCTACGCTTAAGTTGTTTCTTAATCAGTAATATTCATCAGGCAAAGCTTTTGACAGGTTTCATGTTGTTACACAAGAAAGTCTTGCAGACACTCCGTAGGACTGTGGAATGCTCAATGAATATATATTTTTAAAAATACATTCCCTTTGCAGTTCGGAGACCGAATTAAGAGGGATGTTACAATTAGAGCCCTGGGGCCATATTCATGAAAGCTTACTAGCCTAGCTGGTTACTGCAATGCATGCATTTTGATGCACTTTAGTAACTAACTAGGCTTACCGGTAGTACAGTTTTGTGAATATGGCCCCTGGTTGACGAGTACAAGTACTTAATATGTGCACCATCTCCACTCCCTGAGGAGTATTCCTTGCCCGCTGCACAATATCGGCGCTGGGTCAAGATCATTCACAAAATCACCCACCTCGATCTACCAGGTACCCATTTACACTACTGGGTGGAGAGCAGCAATGTGGATAAAGTATCTTGCTGAAGGACACAAGTGCCATGGGTGGGATTGAACCTAGGACCGTGAGATCTTCAGTCACAGTTCACAACCACAACATTGAAACACCTTCGATTTCATTTGAGTTTCCTCTACCAGGGGCCGTATTCCATAAACAAGATAAGCATGCTTAAGTCAAAAAATCTAAGCAATTTGTCTTATCTTCTGTCTAAGACAAAATTCTTAGCCAAAACGCGTATTCCATAAAAGTTTGGCTAAGAATTTTGTCTTAGAATTCGGCTAAGATTTTTTGCTTAGCTAAGACAGATTTAGGATGTATGGCTAAGTAACTTTTCTTAAAATTGTGCACTTAGTATTCTATAAACTACAAATGGCTAAGAATTTTGCCCTAACTTTAAGACAGCTGTGGGTTGTCTTAAATTTGGACTGGCAGCGTGGCTGCGCGCAGTATGGCAGCTTCATCCACCGCGCGCTTGCACCATAACCAGCATGACCGCGTATTTCTGCTTATTGCGCGTTAATTTTATTGTCAAAGGTTGGATGCGCGATTTCTTTTACGCATAGCCATTAGTAAACAAGATGCAAGATTAACGGAAGAAAACTTAGGCAAAATGTGTACATATTTGACAATTGCAAAATTTTGTCCCAAATATCTCTGTTTTGCAACTGGCGTTTGTACTGGTGAAATGTCGGCATGGTATGTTTAACATCACTGATCTCATCTATGATGACATTGCCCCATGGAACTATCCTATTGAGCCCACAGACAAGGTACGCATTGCTTTAACGGTAGACTCAATGCTGGTGCGATTTTTGCTTTAACACGTAAAATGAATTGACTTTTCACCGCGGGGAGCTGTTCGTGGGAGTACAAGTATGATGAAAGTTGCGTGATGTCACCAATTTTCTTATGACGTCAAAGAATTTTAAGATTTTGGCTTAGCCAAATCGTCTGACCTAAGAAAAATTGCTTAAGTTTATGGAATACAGTTAGGAGGAATTTCTTAGACAAGAAAAAGGCTAAGACAAATTGCTTAGACTTAAGCAAAAATTCTTAGATGTTTATGGAATACGGCCCCAGGTTCCTAATTATTGGGCGAAGAGCAGCAATGTGGACAAAGTATCTTGCTGAAGGACACAAGTGCCATGGATGGGCTTGAACCTGGGACCTTGAGATCTTCAGTCACAGTACACAACCACTACACCACGACACCTCCACAATAAAAGTAATCCACACAAATCCCACCATCATCAGTTTGTCTGGCACAGAAAGAGTCAACCGAGGCACCGTCTTACAATGTCCAATCCCACGTCTCGGTTGTACAGAGTTACGATTGATATCAATCACAACTCAAGTTGTGATCAAGCTTAACTCTTTATAAGACAGGAACGAGATGTACTTGTACATTGTTTTTACAAAGTTCTAAAGTAAGAAACAAAAGGTGCACTGAAGACAAATTACCTATTTTTGTTTTTTCTACGAAACACACAATGCCCCCTCTGTGTTTTTTCTGCTAAACATAAAGGGGGCATTGTGACCTACGGAAAATGGCTCCGCAGATCAGAGGCTACCTTTCTGCTTCGCACGCGATCCAAGTCACACCAGCAAACTAAATATTGTGGTGTAGCTGTCATAGCAGCATATGTTTCTGCTTCATAGATAACATTCTGTTTGTGGAACACAAAAACACAGAGGTAAATCATAAAGATAAAGGGGACAATCCATAGCATCTCATTGTACGCATCATTTTCCATATTTCGCATAAGCAGTGGTCAGACAGCAATCTGTGACCAAAAGCTGTACCAACAACATTTACAGCATAAGAAGTCAAACATATGTTGTCCAAATACGCAATCATAACTGTTTTACATGTAACAATTTGGCTAACATTTTGTTACGTGTATCCACGGCTAGAACAGTAACCAATGGTTCACTGCATATTGTAGACATGTACAAAAAATATTCACAAACATTCACTGACTTATGACCTCTGACATTTGATGGATTTGACTTCAATTCGACGGTAAAGTGTTTCCATGCATTTCATTTCCATGAAGTAGATCCGTCAAACAGTTCTTCAGATATTGAGTGAACAAAAGAGGGACAGCCATACAATTACAAAAAAAAAAACATGCCTCCCACCACATTGTGGAGTTGGCATCATTACAATATTTTAAGGGTGAAAACCTGCAAATGCATTCATTATGCAAATGAGTTATAAATGAGCGCTGAAGATTCATTCTTGATATTTCAAATAACTGTAAAAATATCACTAAGCGTGGTGCTCTAACAGTTTCGGATTTTGGGGTTGTAAAGTGGTGAACTAGTAGGTCAGCTTAAACAATCGCACTGCCATCGACATTCTCTCGGTAACCCACCTTCCCGCAGAAATTTGTCCTATATTTTCTGCTCTACTGTAATATAGAGTGTTTGTACAAGATGTTTTAGAAGATGACAGAAGTAGAACAAAGAACTTTCTTGACTAGGAAAAGGGTTCCTTGCACCGACACAAATCACTTCTGAAGGTCAACAAATTAGGCTGAAAAGCTGATAGCGCAGCGTACGGTGATATTTTACAGTTCTTAGCGACATTAAGAACTGGAAAGCATCACGTGGGTAGTTAGGGCGACCATAGCACTTCTGATTGAATACATTAACCAATACAGAAATAATTTGCGGGATGTTTTGAAGGGCCCGCCCTGAACAACGGCTCGACACCAGCAGGTGCCCGGTACACACGGGCATCTAAATTACAACTCCAGACCCCTAAACTCCCCCCCAAAATTAAACAGGGCCCCTAAAAACAAAACCCCTTAAAAGGACTGCCCGACCTCGTTTCAAAAAAGAAAGGTAGTGTGGAGCCCTGTAAAGATTTTTTATATTTCATAGGGGCTGTTTTGTTAATCACGGGGGCTTCTTTTTGCTTTGCAGGGGATAAATCGCCCTCCTGAGCATATATAATTGTTGTCACTGCCTTGAACATCCAATGACTCTCCTCATCTGCAGTAGTTGTTTGGTAGTAACTCCCTGAAGAGCTGGGCTGACTCTAAGGAGGTGTTTCACCAAGATGTTTGTACGTTACACACGACTTTATGCATGACTGGTGACCTGTTCTTGTGCTAAATAAAACCCTAATTTGTTCCTGTTTTAACACAGAGGGATTAAACTTTCTACAATCCTTATCGAATTTGACAAAATATGAACTTTGTATTCAGATGCTAGTTGACAAGAATTAAAAATGCAAAGATCAGAATTCGACTTTAGCTGACAGGAATCAAAATCATTGAGAACCTGATGAAGCACCAAAGAACAGGTCACCAGGAGTGCGTAGAGTTGTGTGTAACTTACGACCAGCTTTGTGAAACACCCCCTGAATGATGGGCTGACTCCAGGGGAGGGCAAGCGGGCAACACTCTGTCAAGGGGAGGGCAGGTCCTCGATCTTGGTGGCAAACTGGAAGTCTGGTGGAAACAGGTCGTGGGAGCGGGGGTAGATCAGCCTGTAGGATTGCCTGATCGTCACATCAGCCACACCAGCAATCTCGCCAATTTCTGGAAGAAATTAGAAAGAATTGTATCAATTCAGAGCTGCCAACCTATTTGAGCCCCCCCCCCCCCCCCAAAAAAAAAAAAAAAGAAATATGACAACTATTTTTAACTGAAACATGAACTATTGATCATTTTTAAAAATTAGAGCCAATTTTTGGTGAAGTTCATTGATCTTTGACCTTTCAGGAATTTCACCCAAACTTTCATTAGTCTACCTCCATGAAGTGATACATCTCTGCACCATATTTGGTTTGAATTGAATCATTAGATTTGGATTCAATGTGAAAAAATATAAATTTTGGGGCAAGTTTTGGCCAATGCTGGCAAAGGTCATTGACCTTTAACCTCTGACCTTTGAGAAATGTCACCAAAAATGTTGAAATTCAACCCCAAACTAGTAATCATCTTTGTACCATGTTTGGTTGGCATTGCACCAATGGATTTGGATTTATTTTTAAAAATATCACTTTGGGGGCTTTTTAGCTAATTTTTGGCTAGTTCATTGAACTCTGACCTTTGCCCTTTCAGGAGTTTTACCCAAACATTCACCAGTCTATCTCAATTAAGTGATACATCTCTGTACCATGTTTGATTAGAGTTGCACCATTGGATTTGGATTTAGATTTGGGTTTCCTGTGAAAAATATCAATTTGGGGGCAATTTTTAGTCATTTTTTGCAAAGTTCACTGACCTTTGACCTTCCAGCAAATTCACCAAAAATTTCACCAGTCTACCCCCAAGTAGTGATCCACCTTTAAATTATGCTTGGTTGGAATTGCATCATTGGGTTTGGATTTATTGTGAAAAATATATAGGTTGGGGCAGTTTTTTAGCCAATTTTGGCAACGTTCATTGACCTTTGACCTCTGACCTTTCAGGAAGTTAACCAAAAATATCACCAGTTTACCCCAAAGTAGTGATCTATCTTTGTACCATGTTTAATGAGAAGTGCATCCTTGGATTTCCAAAAAAGGTCAATTTTGGGCAATTTTTCACAAAGTTCATTGACCTTTGACCTCAATCAGAAATTGACCCATATTTTACACACTTCATTGGTTTCATGCAATATACACATGTACCAAGTTTGAAGCAAATATGGTTCACAGTACTAAAGATATTGCTTAAACGGATTCGGGAAAGACGTACGGACGGATAGACGGACATATGTCACTTCGTGGCGGAGGTATAAAAACAATGGGATACAAACACTTTATGCATGCGGGAATGTATTCTTCCGGGACACCAATGGTGAAATAAACTGTTATATAGGAATCATTGATCATTTGAAGAAGCAAACACACAATAATAAGGAATGCAGTAGACATGCATTACAAATCTCAGGTAGCCAGCCATATGCAAAAAAAAAAAAATCTTCACACACAAAAAGCATAGTGCCACCTTTTACTTTTACCCTATTCAGGCCGGGAAGGGAGGGCATAATACCCCCACCCCCCTCCACATTTCACCTAATAATGCTGAAACTCAAGATACCGCTGCAAGATTTCATGTTTTATTCTTTGTTATCTTGACCAGACCAAAATCGCGACACCGTATCATTTTCGCCAAATTATGTCATCCCAAATTTGGCTCATTTATGTGATTGAGTGTACAAACCCAATGGAAAGTGTCTTCTTTCATAAGATTCCCACAAACCCAATCATTTTTTATTCTCATCATTTCAATTACTGGATACTCAATAATGGTGTGTTATGAATTCCTATTAAAAGAATCATGAAAAGAAAAAAAAAAGAAATCCATAGTAAATTCACAAAACAAAGAAAAACATAGGGGAAAATATGGCTTTTGCAATTTTCTTCTGTGTCATGCTTATCAATTAATTCATCAAGAAGTTGCATGCCTGAAATGATTCTTCTCTAGTCAACACATACAAGTAGCAGAATTATAAAGGGAAATAAGAATACGTTTTCACAATTAATTAATCAGAAATAGATTTTAATTAAAATTGAAAATCTGCTTATGCAAACTTAAAATGGTGTATGTGCAGGATTTTGTGGCTCTTGCACATTTTCTTGTTGAGATCGGGGGGGGGGGGGGGGGGGATCTTGTGGGACTGCTTCTGAGGATACTCATTCAAGAGGCATTCTTCCATATTTGGAGTACAATTATTTCATCCTTTCATGGGAACACATGTGTTTTTGAGGGATATTTAGCCAATGCTTATAATGAGAGTCTAGTAGACAAGCAACGATGGGGGTCTAGGACAGAACTTGTAAGCAAAAATAGCACTTGGAATAGAAGGCAGCCACAAAAGCATTTTCGCTAGAAATAGATTTCTAATATTCAAAGAACTACCAGGACGATGAAATAAAACCCATACAACCACCTGTGATCAAGTGACAAACAAACCAATACAAAAAAAATGATATAATGGTGGTCTGCGCTGAGCATCAATCACCTATAAAGAACTTAATGCCACGAAGCAGACAGAGCCCTTAATAAGGTTGACGGAGAACTATTTTAATGACCGATTTGTATGTAATGAGGTGCCGAGACAGCCCGCTCTCGTGACGCAGGTGCGTGAGTACGGACAGAGCCGGGCAAACGAGCAGCGGCACTCTTTGAGCCGAGTCTGGAGCTCTAGTTGCGTCGCAGTCATTGGTTGCTGCAACCCACCAATGATGTCTCAGAATACGTTGCCTAATTGGCGGGGCATGACAGGGAAGACATGTCAAAATCAACAAAATTTCAAGATCAAAAAGGCTAGTTGTATGGTAAAATGAAGGGTGGTTCAAACAACAATGTTTGCAGAGAGCTTGTAAAAAAAAAACGTCTAATGAAGAGCCGATTTGTCCACAGACAGAAGAATGATATAATGTTGGTTGCCATGTTTTTTTATATTTATGTAAATAATAAAATCCTGTCAACAAGCAACATACATGTAGAGATGATGAGAATTATGAATGGCAAGAAGTACTTTGCTAGCTTAAAGGGAATAAACTGTACTAGGAAGACAAAAAGCCTTCAAAAGGGTGATCATGAGCAATCTTCTTGCCAATAGTCTTTAATTCATATACTGTCCATTTTGGAAACTTGCTGAAAGTTATTTGTTCACATTTGGAGAAATTAGTGTTTAAAGCATAAGTCCTCTTAGTGTTCAGGCGGAATATTTTGAAGATTTGTGATTTAATCACTAATTACTCCAAATGTGGGTCATTTGAGTGCAAATAACTTTCAGCAAGTTTCCAAAATGGACAGTATATGAATTAAAGACTATTGGCAAGAAGATTGCTCATGATCACCCTTTTGAAGGCTTTTTGTCTTCCCAGTACAGTATATTCCCTTTAAAGCTATTGGTACATGTACAAAAGAGAAGCTGAGATCAACATACATTTACCAGCATGAATGCATTTGATTGCATTTATACAGAGATTGAATGCGCTAAAATAAAATCATTCACAGTCAGGCTCCTCTGTACATTTACTGTTTTGATTTGTGTATTTAAATTCATCGATATGATTATTTAAAAGGATAGCTCACCCTGAAATCATTTTGGTTCCAATAACAGGAGACACGTAAAAGAAACACATTAGTGAAGGTTTGACGAAAATTGGTCAAATGAAAAGATTTTAAAGGTTAATTTTGTGAAGTCACTTGCGAGTGCTCTCCCATTTGTGTGTACAATTTTTTGGAAAATGTCAATTTTCTCAAAATGATATTTACCATTTCACCTGTGCATTTAATATATCTGATGAAAAGCACAGGTCCAAGGATGCATATCGTTTTGAGAAATTTTGATAAAAAAAATGTACACAACATATGGGAGTGCACCTCACACTAGATGTCACAAAATCAAAACTACAAAAGATCATAACTTTCTTATTCACTAATAAGTTTCTTTCATGTGTCTGCTTTTATCAAAACAAAAACATTTTCAGGTTACTTTTTGTTTTGGGGAACATGAGCCCGAACTACCCCACATGCTAAGCCACATCTGTACAACTTACAGCATTCAGAGGTGAAAACTTGCACAGCATATTTGTAACTCTGCAAGGTTATGTATCAATAGCTTGAGCAATGTTTTCTGAATTTAATGCTCTTTTCACAAGTGTGTTTTGTGTCATGAAAGCCTGACCGCACAGCTCACTGGTGTGAAAGAAGTGGCTTTCTAAAATACGCTATGATCTATAAGTAGGTAAATAATTGTAGTTGGTGAATATTACAGCACAGACAAACAAGATATTATCAAAGTTGGATACTTGTTTCAAGTTCTTCAATTAAATTCAGCACAACTGTTCCAAAGAACTTTCTTTGAGAGAAGAGAGGGGATATCTCACACCAAATCTAAATCCCTGGAAGTAATACAGCCCCCCCCCCCCCCCCCCCCCCCCCCCCCCCCCCCGGTCTCATTAAGGTTAAACTTTGTAACGAACATCAAAGAGGTGTATATTATTATTTTATCAACAGAATCAAGTCTTTCAAACCCACAAACTTAAACACCTTATATCTTCGATTTCATCAATCAACAACATGCATCCTTAGCCCCCATGCACATTTGTGCACATTTGTCATTGGTCTCTATATTCGCACTGCAAAAGGCACTCAAACAAAGAGTATTGTGACATTATTTCAGACAATGCCCTGCACAAGCTGTTTCCCACTCATTATGCAAAGTCATGCAAGAACTATTGAAATTTGAATGCGCGCAGTCGACTATTTTGCCTACGCCCTCCTGCGCAGACACTAAAGTATTGCAAAAATTTCCAACATTTAGTAACATTTCATCCTGTAATGGCTATTTGGCTATGACATACACCTGAACGAAGAGAGACCTGTCATATATATCATTATTGTACCACATTAGGTGATATTTGGCCAAATATTTAACTATCTATCACATAAGCAGCAACATTTCACAATTTCACCTTGACCTGTGACCTTTGATCAATACGATCCAAAATCTTATCGTTGATTGTCCTGTCATATATTATCATTGTACAGAGTTTAATGAAAGCTGATCAATTAATCTGAGTTATCATGTAAAAAGTGACATTTTATGATTTAACCTTGACCTATGACTGTTCACATATCTGATCCACAATTAAATCCGTGAATTATCCTCTCATCTTTTATCCTTGGTGAAGTTTGGTTTAATATTTCTCGAGTTATCATATGAAAAGTGAAAATTTAGAATTTGACCTTGACCTGTGACCTTTGACCTTTAACCTACCCAAAATCTAAAAAGGGCAATTGCCCTGTCATATACTATCATTGTATCAAGATTGATGAAATTTGGTTGATTATTTTTTGAGCTACCCCGTAAACAAGATCCAAACTGACGAACAGACGGACAACCCAGTATCATGCCGCCATCTGGCTACTTCATCGCGGAGGAATAACAGTACATTTACGCTTCCAACATCTATGATAAATGCTCCATGAAGTAAATCAAATCATCAAAGATTAACACCACAATTCAAATACAATTTTCTCCAAAAAAAATGCAAGGTAGTTCGCGAACCCAGAGTCTCGCCTGATTTCACGATCAATAAAACATGCAATATGATCTTTTGACCTCATCATCCTCATCAGCACACAGGTGGTATTATTCAAGGCTCATTGGTACCAAGTATGAACACAATTAAGAAATAAAGGAATGAGAGCTAGTTGAACCAAAAATTTAAAAAAAATTATGCACATGGCTTCATATCATTTGACCTTTTGACCCCTAAATGACCTTTGACCTAATCATCCTCATCAACACACATGTGGTATTACCCAAGGCTCATGTGTACCAAGTATGAGCACAATTGATGCAGAAATAAAGAAATAAGAGCAAGTTAAACAAGAACTTTGACATTTTTGTAACAGACTAACAGACTAACAGACCAACAGACCAACAGACTTGAAGGAAAATTGATTACTAGGTCTCTGACGAACTTCGCAATCAGGCGAGTTAAAAACACTTTAAAAAATTTACCCTTTTGTGAGCGCTTCTCATCTGATGCTTGTGAAGCCATGAAAATTGCAGCCGCCGTCACAGAAATAGGGCTGCGTCTGAAAAATATATAAAAATACAACAAATTAAAGACTTTTGTATGTCATCGATGTAGGACTGCACAGGGGAAAGTTATGTATGTCTCCTACATGTACATGTACTTGGCTGAGCTGGAGTCGTGAGTGCTGGGCAAGTTGAGATTTTGAGAGGTGCATTCACAGAAAAGCAGCAATTTGCTCCCAAAAGTGACTCATATCATCCTCTCGAGACTGCTCATGAGAGTTGTGCACAGCTCATTTTGTGACATGGGCCAACTTGGCTAAACTCCACACAAACTCGTCTGAAAGTTGCGGGAGATTCTAAAATTGTTTAAAAAATGGTTTCTGCCGTCACAGAAATAAGGCTTCTTCTGGAAAATAACAAAAACAAGTTAAGGACTTTTCTATGTCATCGATGTAGGACTTCCAAGGTGGGAATGGACTGTTTGGTAACCTTTTAATTTTTTTCATGTCATGTCCTTTTTGATGGATGTATTGCAATGTTGCATTTTTAAAGTAAGTGTTCAAATAAATGTGAACTGAACAGATAAGGTGCTGTGTCTATAAAGTAAGTGTTTATAAAATAAATGAACTGAACAGATAAGATGTGGTATTTTTAAAGTAAGTAATTGAATAAATGAACTGAACAGATAAGATGACAAATATTTTCTGCCTATATAATCCATAAGCTCTCACCTTTGACCTACAACCTTTCTACCCTAAAATGTGCATAGGTGTCCCTTTCACTGATTTGGTGGAAATTGTTTTGCTACACCCGGTTTCATGGGCATGATGCTTGATGGTGGATGGATTAAAGGGACGGAATGACCAAATCTTCATACAGCAAACGGGAAACTCATCCCATGCAATGCGCAGCCACATTCAAATTTTGATTGCTATGATTCTTATAATACGCACTTCTTTTGAATTTGATTATAACAGGCATGAGACCGAGAAACTTGTAAAAAAAAAGAAAAAAAAAGAGGAAATTCACAGCCCCCTGGGGGAAATTTTGGAATAAATGGTATGAAAAAAAAACCTTTTCATGCATTCTTCTCACCAGCCTTCACTTTAAATGTTCTTTGAATGTTTCAGTGGTGAGAGTGTACTAATAAATACTATTTAGAAAATAGTAAAACTTTCGGTAGCACCATGTGGTTGTATTCTTTCAAATAATTGGCCCACTTATGGGGTGGAGAAAGGAAAGGAAAGTGAGAACTTTGTTGTTGTTGTTGTTGAAGAAATTTTACCACACACCCTACAAATACTTGTAAAATCCATGATCAAAACGCAGTACGTACGTATAACTTGCATTCAATGTAAACAAATGTGTACACACATGCATGCAGAAAGGTAGCTGCCTGCACAGATAACGCACATGTACTCACACTGCACCATTCATAATGCATGCACTGCCGGCGGGATATGGGGTTTTTTTTGTTCTTTTTTTTTTTTTACATTTCCAACTCTGTGGAAATCCATGGATCCGTGGAGGAATCTCATGACAAATCATTTTCTTAGAAAGATAATGATCTATAATATACCATTCACGTATGAACCTATTTCTCTTTATGTATTTTTATTTCAACAGATTTGTAATCAAATGCAAGTCAGGCTCGACTAGCACATGTGCTATACCTGACTCCATATTACCATTAGAAATCATCTCTGACAGTTTTTGAAAATTTTATTGCGACATATGTTTTAAGTATTCATGTACATCCATGTAATGAATTTGTCAGTAGAAATGTCATGTTAAGTAGTTTCATACAAAGATGTATTCTTGTCAATGATGCTGATGATGAAAACAATCAATCATTCATTAAATCAATCAATCAATCAATCAATCAATCAATCAATCAATCAATCAATCAATCAATCAACCATAGGATATCTACATGTATTTCACTAGACTGGCTGCAGACATTACTGCGAACCTACCAAACTCCAAATGTGGCTGCGCAATGCATCATGGGAAACGTTTCCTAATATATGGTATGGAGAATTATCAAACAACCCAAAAGCATAATACCACCAAAACTTAGCGGTGAAGTCAAAACAAATTAAAAACTCAAGTCTTGTGACATTGGACCACTTTTTATGGCGACGGGCAACATAAATACTGCCCTAATCTGACTAAAGGAAGCAACTAACAAGAGAGACTTTTCTTGTAAATGAGCAAAATGTGTCTGTCAAATGGCATCAGTGCAACATCACATCATATTAGATTGAATATCTCACAGCAAGATGAATATTTCTTGTCCAGATTTTGCCTGTATGTAGGGAATGCTGGGTACAATCTTAGAGTACCAATAACCCAGATTTGAGTGATTTGTCACTTGCTTCCTTTTGTCAGATTAGGGCAGAATACTCATACGGAATGAAATGTACCGTAATACAGAGAGGCATTATGAGAACCAGTAACAAAAGGGGGTGATATAAAATTGATGAACATAGCTTTTAAGATCAAGTCTGTAAATAAAATGCTCAGATATCTGCAATAAAACATAATACAGAAAGATGTCATGAAAAAAAAATAGCAATGGAATAATATTTTCAAAAATTTGATTGCAGGGTCATTCAATGGGGTTGGGACAATGTTTTCATGCAATGTCCATGTAGCGGAGGTATCAACCTTTGCAGTTCACCATGAAGATCAATTCAGATGTGGTTAAGTTTTGAGCCGTGTATGGAAAATTGCTCTCTTTTCTCAGTAATAAACATTAAAATTGGAAATCTTTTATGGATTTGAAACAACAGGCATACAAAAATCTACCATCGTTACATGGACATCATATTGGTTTCACATGGACAAGAAATTTTCAGAAGTCAAAGTGCAACATGCCATGGTCTTTGAGAAATAATACTGGATGGGACCCAATTTTTCTGGCTCATGCCATTATTGGACTATATTTGCCTAATTTGAAAAAGATATGGATTTGGAGTTGTGGTATGTCACAAAAATTGCCCCAACCCCATGGAATCTCGCAGCAATAACTTTTGAGATGCACGTCTGCACTGTTGATGACCCTTACCCCGCAACAAGATCCAGCTCATCTGCCTTGCGAGCAATGTGTGTCGCTGCCTTCTGGACCCTTGATGGCAGGCTCAGGTTCGAACAGAAGCGAGACTGAAAAAAAAAGTACAAAGTCAGACATAAATTGGCTATGGGCATGTTTGTCCTTTCTTTTATCAAGGCGTAGGAGCCTGTTGCATATATATTTTCAATTGTTGTAACTTACCGTTATCAAATATAAACTACCATGGTAGCAGCCAATGGGCTTCCAGGTTTACTGCTGTTGCTATGGTAGATACCATCAATAGTAAGTTACAACAGTCGAAAACATATGCAACATGGCCCAACTCAATGTAATCACCTACCTACATGTACTGGTATATGTCATGATCGCATCTTACCATCATATCCTATCAGCTTAGCTCATACCTGGATAATCAAACATACACGAGTTGGAATCAACAAAATTCATGTAGGTTTATCTTTTCAATTTGGGAGTGCAGATGTGAAATTTACAGTTGGATAAAGAAAGGTGCTGGTAGGATGATTGAGTTCAACTTTCAAAAATTGTCTTTTCTGCTTTAGAAACTGTGATCCTTTTCTTGAAACACATCTGGCTTCATTCCTAGCTCATTGTGAGAGGGGGGTGGGAAGAAGGGAAGGGAAGAGAGACGGAGATAGAGAGAGAGAGAGAGAGAGAGAGAGAAAGAGAGAGAGAGAGAGAGAGAGAGAGAGAGAGAGAAAGGGAAGAAGAGAGAGAGAGGAGACAGAGAAAGAGAGAGAGAGAAAGAGAGAGAGAGAGAAAGAGAGACAGAGAAAGAGAGACAGAGAGAGAAAGAGAGACAGAGAGAGAAAGAGAGAGGAAGAGAGAGAGAGAAGGGGAAAGAGAGATACAAATAGAGAGGAGAGAGAGCTATGAGAAGAAAGGGAGAGAGCTCCAAGGAAAGAGGGCAAGAGATAAAGAAAACAGGAAATACACAGGTAGACATACAGACAGAGAGATGTGCATGAGATGTACATTAAAATGCTGGTAGAACGGTGAATGATACACACATGCGATGTACAATATATTTTGATATTGCGTCCATCAAAAGAATGATTTGACACACACAATCCAATTGAAAATTCAAAGGATTATTGCAAGCATATCAATGCATGTTTTTATGTTTTCATTTCATCCAAAAAGGATGGACTGACTGACGGACGGACGGACACACACCCAGGAAACAAACTACCACTGGCCTCTCAGGGCCAACTCTTACCATGAAGTCTCCGGTAGTAATGAGCATGACGTTGGTTTCCAGGGCTTTCAGGATCAGCTTAAAGCAACGACCAATCTCTCGCTTGTTCACCTTGGACACAGCACAGATTTCTGCTCAAAGGAGACGGAAACAGAAAAATACAGTACTTTGAGAAATCGTTCACACGAATGTTGAAAACATGTTATTCACAGTATTCATCTTATTGATCAGTTCACTGAATTTCAAAGCCTGCTGGTGTTAACAAGTCACTGTAAGAGACAAAGAGCATTTTTTTTAAAGGGCATCTCCTGTACTGGGAAGGAAAAAAAGCCTTCAGAATGTAATTGTTAGCAATCTTCTTGCCAATGGTCTTAAATTCATGTATAGTCCATTTTAGAAGCTTGCTGAAAGTTATTTGCCCTCAAATGATCCACATCTTGAGTAATTAATGATTAATGATTAAATCCTGAAAATGTTCGGGCCGAACATTTTGAGGATTTGTGATCTAATCACTCATTACTCCAAATGTAGATCATTTGAGGGCAAATAACTTTCAGCAAGCTTCTAAAATAGACAATACATGATAGACAATACCATTGGCAAGAAGATTGCTAACAATTACATTCTGAAGACTTTTTTCCCTTCCCAGTACAGGAGATGCCCTTTAAAGACGGGGTGTCTTATTTGCAAAAGTCATGAAACTCAGCAGGAATCAGCAGTAAACACTAACAACATGTACAAAATCTCCATCAAAGCTTCACAAACATTTTCAGGAAAAGTGAAGAACTATCCTTGTCTACTAATAAATACTATTTAGAAAATAGTATTTCTTCACCACGCACCACCGGCAGCACCACGCACAACGCACAAGGGACGACGACCTACCCGAAAGCTCGGGGAATTGAATACGCCGCATTTTGGCGCCATTTCACGCTCCAGTGCACACCGCGCATTCGCGCCGCACTTTCGCACCTATTCAGCTGTTTCACGCTCTAGTGCACACAGCACATTCGCGCCGAAACGCTCTATTCCTAATGGCTGATTTCGGACACTCTCGGGTTATTTCGGATCCCTTCGGATCGCATAAATACCCGGCGCGCTCGTTAGTTTCTTCGAGTTATTCTCCGGATGACGGACAGAGCACACTGCCCGAAACGACGAGACTGATACTCCCTCTTTCAGATTTTGAAAGAAACCTATAGTTAGTTGCAGAACTGACTATAACTTTTCTACACTTTTCTCATTTTCTTTTCTTTCTTTTCTCTTTATCACTACTTTGTGACTTGTTCACAACTTTCATCAACACCCACCCTCTTCTCCTACCTCCATTCCATCTCATTTATTTTTGGTTTAAAACACCGAAAACTAAAGCTAAAAATAGTCTTGTGTAAGTGTTATAAAATATAAAAATTCACCTCTCCTTTTTTCACTTTTCACTTTTCCTTCCTTTCTTCACCCCATAAGTGGGCCAATCATCCGAAAGAATACAACCACATGGTGTTACCGAAAGTTTTGCTATTTTCTAAATAGTATTTATTAGTACACTCTCACCATGGAAACATTCAAAGAACATTTATCCTTGTCTACTTCTGAAACCCACTGACCAGAGTCTACATTCATAATCGCATTGTCATCATAATACCTATAATTCCAATGCGCATCAATGTTCACATCAGTGCGCCTTATTGTATTTGGTGCAATTCTCAAACAAAAAATTGATCACGCTTATCCAACTTGCACATCACAATGCAATGGACAAATTTAGTCCACGAAGCCTGAGTCTGGAGGTGAAGTTGCCCTGGGCGATGTTTCACCAAGCTGTTCGTAAGCTACGAACATCTTAACGCACAACTGGTGACCTGTTCCTGACCTGACCTGTGCTAAATCAGATTCGCAATGATTTTGGTTGCCATCAGCTGAATTCGTAATCTGATCTTTGTAAATTAGATCTTGTTGTTAACAAGCATCTGAATACAAAGTTTATGATCTGTCAAATTTGATTAGGATTGTTGGAAATGACCTCCCTCTATCTTAAAACAGGAACAAATTGGGGTATCTGATTTACACAAGAACAGGTCACCAGTCATGCGTTAAGTCATTTGTAGCTTACCAACAGCTTTCTGAACACCTTCCTGGTGCAGTTTTATCTTTCTTCTTAGCTTTACAAAGTAACAAATGATAACATATTTACTAACACCCTGAGATAAGAAAACAATTCCAGGGTCCTGTTGTATAAAACTTACCATTAATGGTAACTCTTGCCACAATGTAACTACCATGGTAACATCACTTGACATCCAATCAAATTCAAGGTTTCTATAGAAGTTGCCATTGGTAGCAAAGTTACCATCAATGGAAAGTTTTGTGCAACAGGGGTTAGAAGTTTATTTTGGGAAACAACCTCAACACCTTGAGATAAGATAACAATTCCAGGGTCCCATTGCATAAAATTTACCATTAATGGTAACTCTTGCCACAATGGTAACTACCATGGTAGCATCGTTTGACATCCAATCAAATCCCCCCCACCGGACCTCCACCCACCTTTGAATGTGCGAGGCACACCCTCCTGCCTGCAGGCGATGTAGACGCAGGCAGCAGCGATGGCGTCATTACTCCGACCCCGCAGGGTCCTCTGGTCGTTGACCTGCTTGAAGAGGGTCGACGCCCGATCCTGGGAAGAAAGAAAGCAGAGGGAAAAGGGTCACCAGCAAGGCTTTTACGCAGACAGGGTAGCCCTTTTGCAAATTAAAGATATAAGATGTGGTATAAAGCATGGATAATGGAAGAAAATACTGTTTAAGAACTTCTCTCTAAATAATACATGAAGAGCTTGTTTGCAAAAGGGGATAGATCCACTTAAGACCATTCCGAGAAAATCTACTTTTGTTAGTCTCCCATATTACAATATTCTTAAGCGAAACTAAATTGCCATTTTATATTACCCTACCATGTGAACATAAAATTTGGTATAAAAGACGTCTACTAGTCTTCATATTTTTGAAATATTTTTTTCCAAAAATTATCTTTGTGGATCTAGCCCCTCTTGCAAACAAACTGAAATGGATCTAACCCCTTTTGAAAAAGAAATGATTTTTCTTTGCCATATTAGTTCACTTTTTAATGGGAATTCAAACTTTTCTTTGATATCATCTTACAGAGCTTTTTCAAATCTATACATTGAGACAAAAAAAAAAATCAAATTTGATGAAAAATGGATCTAACCCGTTTTGCAAATGAGCTCTTCACATGTAGAACTGGAAACTTGACTTTGATTGCTAGATTACGCTGAGGTTACGCAGGCTCCTGTTGCCTAGAGACCGTAACAGCGAACATCGCAGCTCTTCGCTCTGCAGTGATACTTTGAGGTGAGGAGCACACCTGGTATGTGATACATTATGCGGTGCAATATGGTATATGAAGCGAGATTATGGTTCCTACAAAAAAAGGGACATTTCAAACTCTTTCCTTAGAAGAGCAGAATATTGCTATTTGTTGAATATAATCTGTGCTGGACACACATTGCATAACAATGGAATATGGCTCAGAGAAGTCAAAAGCAATAAGAATAATGAGATAGATACTGGTGCATTAAATAAACTTATGACTCACAATTACTTTCTGGCTACACAACATGGTACAAACCGTCCTGCACATTACTGCCCTACTCTGACAAAAGGAAGCAAGTGACAAATCACTAAAATCTGGGTTATTGGTATTCTTTGATTACACCCAGCATTCCCTACATACAGGCAGAATCTGGACAATAAATATTCATTTTGCTGCGAGATATTTCATCTAACAACATGTGGTGTTGCGCTGATACCAATGCAAGTGACAGACACATTTTGCTTTATTTACAAGAAAAGTCTCTTTTGTTAGTTGCTTTTTTATCAGAGTGGGGCAGCGTTGTTCTTACGTAATGCAGTAAGTGTTCACTGCATGCTGCTGTGTGCTGCTGTGCTGCTTCACGGCACCGCACGCCTACAACATATTCGCAGGTTGTTATTTTTGTGCACAAGTAATGCTTGTCACTTCAAAACGAACCATCCTATGCATTAAAATCAACAACAAAGCATCAACATGAACATTTAACGTCTCAAAAGAGTCTACGGCCATGCAACGCTTCACAGCATGCAACACACACACGAGTTGAATACCAGCACTAGTAACTCTGGAATCCCCTATAGACTTGTGCAGCTAGACTGCTAAAGATAGCAAGATGGCTTTGAATTTTTTGCGGTGTTATTAAATTTGCGCTTGCTCTTCAGCGGTTAGCGATTTGACAGTAAACCATGTTTATACTTACAACTAGTGTCTTTGGGAGGTTAATTCTGTCGGCCATTGCACCAATCTCTCGAAAAGCATTGATCAGGGTCCGGTTCGTTGAGCTCAGCTAAATAAAAATAAAGTTTAAAAATATGGATCAATTCAGGGGTAGCAATTAAAATCCAATTTGTCTAGATTCTTCTTTCATTTAATCAATTTGAACCATTAAAAAACCAATAATAGTATAAATACATATAATACACAAAGTGATTATATTATACATATTCTATTCAACAATACAAGACATTGGCTACTGATAACGGAATCAAAAAGATCACTACGTTTCTTGCGACGCTGCAACACTTCGTCAGGTGTGATACAAAATTGTAGTAAGTAGGGGCTTAAATACCCTATGGTCAGGGCAGCGCACTAACTAGTTAGTGCGCTGCAAACGTTTATCAGTAACGATTATCAGTAGCCATTTATCCGCAATGAGTAACATATTTAGCAATACAAAACATTGTCTACATACATATTTTTTCTACACATATTTGAATCACTGATTTAAATCATGATTGTAAACTCAATCTGGGTTCAAATTCAATCAGGTTTAAAATCTTTTTAAAAAACAATAAGTTAAATTTGAGATTTGAAGCAGGATACAAACTGGCACTTTCAAAATGTTTTTAACTCGTTCTTTACTAGGCCTGCATATTTGCGGACTAATTTTTTTCTCCACTGAGATACTGAGCAGCGTGACTCCCGCTTAATCTGCTTAAAAGACAGTAGACGCCAGGCTATGAATAAACTTCAAATTCCTCATAGGGTGTATTTAAGCCACACCCCGTTGGTTACGGTAGAGTCGTGGCAAATTTTGAAATCCAAACTGGACCAAGGTTCACAAAACCCAAATATCTATCCCAGAGCTACAGGTTTTTTTTTAGCTTTTGTTTCCTGACCAAAAAATATGGGATGCAATGGAAGAAAGAGTAGTGATGGAAAAGATCCGAGAAAGGTTGCATTTAGAAGAATTCTTTTCTAGATAAAGTATTACAATCTAAACAGCGTTTCTCTAGAATCAGTGTTTCTGAAATCTCAGAAATGCAACTGTGATCTGACACACGGTTTAACCTGTTCCTTATGGTTAGATTTTCTGGCTTTGTGAATTCTGGTTCAGAAAGGGTGTCAAAATTTGCCATGGAACTGCAGTAAGCAAAGGGTTGTTGCTTAATTGTGTCCTATGAGGTATTTTAAGTTTATTCATAGGCTGTTGACTACTGTCATAACAGCAGAGCATATGAAAGTCATGCTACTTAATATCCAAGTAGAAAAAAGCCAGCCCACATATACACAACAGCTCAAAGGAATTGGCATAGGGAAAGGGAAAGGGAAGAAAGGGAAGGAGCCGCAGCTTTAAAAAGCGACTTATTTTTTCCAGTTCAGCATAAATATGATGCTTTAGCCTGGAGAGCATCATGTTTCATGCTGAACTGGACAAAATATACCACGGTTTAATACTGCGGCTCCTTCCCTTTCTTCCCTTTCCCTTTCCCTATGCCAAATCCTTTGAGCTGTAGTGTATGCAGACTCAGTATAGAACGGGTTAAATAACGTCACAAAATGTTGCACATAATACGCACAGCCTGCACTGTTTTATGCCATGAGACAAACTAGATAGAATGACCTGCACAATGGCACAGTTCAACCAAGGAGGTACAAGGCGAGCTGGAGATACAGCTCGTGGAAATTCTTTCTACCAGCTTCGAAGCCACGTCATACGAGCAGCTGCTCTCAACAATATGATGCATACATGATTGCGTCATGTTCACCTGGATTTTATACGCATTCATTTCAGCTTTTGCTGCTGAACTTTTGATTTTGTCACTTAGTGCTTGTTATGTACTAAATAAGGACAAGCAAATATGAAATGTTATACTTTTTGAGATGGAAATACTAGCTTCGGCGCGGCTGGGCACGTTTTTTATGTTACTTGTCTGAAAGAAAAATATCTGAAAGTAACGTTTCATGCAATATTTTAATTATGGAATATGATGCGGAACGTTGTGAAATTGAGACTTTTATACTGCAACCTGATATCACGTTTAGAGCCTTTTTGCCATATTCTTCGATTGAATCTTTATAGATGCATCATAGGTATTACACGTCACAACTGCGCAAGTATATGGGGTGAGGATATTTCCCCAAATTCTTCTGCGCATCAGATTTTGTTTATACATCAAATCCAGGCAAAAATCATCCAGAGAATCGGCGGCTTCGAACATGGGAGATCAAAGAGAAAATCTTTGTAAAGCGTTCTTTTGTGACTAGAAGGAGAGTACAATGAATTTGCATTAATTAAACGGCAGCTGGATATCCATGTACTTAAACATCCTTGGTTCAACAGGCCCGAACATGCTTGGAGAAAAAAAATCCGATCAACGCTCTCCTACAAAAACATCCTTTTCAAATCACTATTTTGAAACAATGTTTTATTCTCGAGATGCATAATCATATGAACGCAGCCCTAGTCTTGTCTGCCAGACTCACATTTGACTTGGAGCGGTACTTCTTGGAGCCATCCTCGTTGAAGCTGGCGGTGCCCAGCTGGCCGCCGATGATGGTGCAGAGGTCGTTGCCCTCCAGCAGGGGGTTCTCGGCCGCACCCACACGGGAGGGATCGCTCGTCGCCTTGTCGTTGCTGAAGGTCCGCCACTCGGACCCAACGTCAATCACCCTGAGGGATGATAGAGAGGGAGCCATTACATAACAACCAGAAAACAGTGCGCAGGGCCATGTTGCATATAGGTTTTCAATTATTGTAACTTACCGTCAACGGTAACTACTATGGCAACATGGGCAATAATGAGAGTTCATTGGCTGTTGCCATGGTAGCTACCATTGATGGTGAGTTACACTAATTGAAAACCCATATGTAACATAGCCTTGGATGATCTCCATACTTGCTAACCTACTCATGTAGGAATTCAAAATGTTTTGAAGTTTCTTGGAAAAAAGAAGGACTCTATGATCATCAGTGAGGTACATGTAAATTGATGACCAAAAAAAGCATAATCATTCCTCCGCATTCAGATTGGCTGGCAGGTATGAATCCCCTTTGTTTTGATTGAGGTCACGTAAGATGTGAACCCAACATTCGTTAAGTGGGTTGCATCGTCATAGCTTTGCATCAATTCTCTTACAGCGCATAGGAATTATACTTCCTCATTCAAATGATTCACAATCAAAACAGCAGTGCTAAACTTTTATTTAAGTGCACACTTGTTCCTAAAAACGAGATGCAACTCACCTGTCAGCTATTACCAGGCCACACCATTGATGGTAACTTTGCTCCCCATGACAATTTCTATGAAAACCTTGAATTTGATTGGCCATGGTAGTTGCATGTACCACAGTAGTTAACAATTGATAGCAGAGGTAAATCAATGGTAAGTTTATGTAACAGGTCCCTGGTCCCTTGTGTGGGTGAAGGGGTAGCCCTAGAGTTAGGGCAAGGGGCTAGAGAAAAGGTTTAGGGTAAGAAAAGTGACACACCCTCTTTTGATGCATTGGGGGTATCCTGCACTTGCTTCCCTGAGCGAGATCCAACTCACCTGTCGGCTACTACCAAGCCGCACTCAGGGCAGATCAGGTCTCCGGCATGGGGGTCTTCCACTAGGTTAGCCTGGGGGTGGGATGGACAAACCACCTTGTGCATCGGGACAGAAGCCGATGAGGAGCCCCTGCAAGGACAGAATCATACCTCATAATATCCCTCATGAATATATTCTGGTCAAAAGTGTGTCACATGAGCACAAATAGTTAAAGTATTTGCAGGAGAGAGAGAGCAAAATAAACTCAGAGAGAAGAAACAGACTGTTTTGTGACATCATAGAAAAAGAAAGACAGTTTAGTGATAAGAGAAATAGTTGCCTGATTCCCTCTGCCTTGATATCATTTGTCCCTTGTATGCGTGATATGCACAATCTATGCGATACATTTATCTCCATGCTCTTTTGCGTTATAGTGGAAAGTCATTTTATGATCTTTATTCAGGATCTTTTGGTCCCCTTGGCCTTTGGTCACTTCAGGAGCAATAGATTCCCCATGACCATAAAATATTTGTATATATTACTCAACACATGAAACTCTACCACATTCATGGGCGCTTTCTTGCAATTATTGGGCATTACTGCAACTTTTTATGCACCATGCAAACTGCTACTCTATGCACTTTGTGTGCATTAGTTGTGCAAAAATGCAGCTATGGTGCATACAGAATTAAGAATATTGTTTGGCACACTCTATGCCACCCACCAGAGAGGAGTGTAGAATGTGTGTGATGTCCAATGATTTCCATGACCTCGATAGAGTCCATCAAAGTCCACAATTGATATTTCATATTAGTTCTGCATGGTATTTTAATAATATTGAGGTTATGCAATGTTAAGGAGATATCAACTGAGAGTAATTGTCAACGTTATATATTGTCCAAGGATATTGACGTATTGGTCATTTAATTTTGAAATCAATAAGGCAAAAAGAGAGGGTAAGCTTTTGGAAATAACATTACATTGGCACTGCCAATGAGCACTGGTCTGCAGGCCAGCACAGTACGATGGCAGAAATCCACATTTGCAGGAAATGTGTCAGATGCATTGCGCAAGCATTTTTCATGCAAATTTTTGCTATCGAAGACAAATACCAATTGTTTTTGCTGGGGAGCATATAATATTACCCATTGCATACTTGTGATAGACAATGACTAGAAGGAGATCTTGCAATACTGCCCTACTCTGACAAAAGGAAGCAAGTGACAAATCACTCAATTCTGGGTTATTGGTATTCTTAGATTGCACCCAGCATTTCCTACATACGGCCAAAATCTGGACAAGAAAATTTATCTTGCTGTGAGATATTCAATCTAACATGATGTGGTGTTGCACTGATGCCAATGCAAGTGACAGACATATTTTGCTCATTTACAAGAAAAGTCTCTTTTGTTAGTTGCTTCCCTTTGTCAGATTAGGGGTGTGTATTCTCTCTGTTTCCTTACCTGCTTGTACTAGCCATGACGACCTGCCGCCCTGACAACACTCTTCAAAAGGTAGTTCTGGCTTGTCTGTCTGTATTTGTGAAATCTACAGATGAAACAAACACAAAGGAAAACACAATCATTGATGTGCATGGGTCTGAATCACTGACTTATTTCAAAAACAGGGTGCCCTTTTGGCAGGGAAAATAAAGTTGAAAAAAAACACGGAAAATGGAAGAAGATACTGTATCAGAACTTCCCTCCGAATAACAGAACTGGAAACTGACTTTAAGCACAATTAAGCGAAATGATAGCGATATCTAGATTTTGAGGTTTTGGGTGAGTCGTTCAAAACCTATAGCCTAGAGACCGGCGATCGCTAAGCAACGCACCACAGTGCATGCATTGAATGCCCACAATCGCACACTGACAGGGACAATACAATTATGTTTGGTACATTTCAAACATAAACAAGGATAGTTTTTCACATTCCCTGTAAAGCTATGACTGTGAGATTTCATACACATTTACACATTATCGTTTGGGCATACTGCTAATTTCTGCTGAGTTTTATCACTTTTGCAAATGGGACACCCTGACTTTAATCAAAATTAATAATTTGTTACACATTTTTGCTGCACAATGGAAGTTCTGCCCTCTAGAAATCTTCCATAATGTCTGTGATGTTCTGCTTATGATGTCACCACCCATTTATGCACACTAAATCATGACCATTACACAATGTTACAACACTCACTCACAATAGCACCACAAGTTATCATACACTACATGTACCACCTTAGATTCTACACTTTTTTAAAACAATAGTTGCTCTTCTTTTTACTACACAAATACAACCATGCATTGTGAGGTGGTGTTGTGTGGACATCTGTGACTGCGACGATGCAAAAAACAATTTTGTTATCTACGCAAATGTAATTCCCGTCGTTCAAACAAGACATTACTAATGGTAACTCCAAAGCTTGTCTGAGGTTTATCCGAGTAGATTCAGAGTGTGTTCCATTCATTGAAACTAAATCACGAAAACAGGTGAATGTAATAACAGGTCACCAGGCAGTTAGGGGGGAAGTTGTGAATACATTACAAAAATGGCTTATTGTGAGAGAGTGCAATATACCCAATTCTGTTTGGACTTTCAAGTTGAGACATTTGATGGTGTGTGTGAAGCAAGCGCTCGGCTGCGTTCGCGAAATACTTCCAGTCCCCCCATTTGCTCAATTTTTATCACATTTCTCCTTAATTTTGTCATCTCTGTTTAAATTTAAATACAGGGTGTCCCTTTTGCACGTCAAAACAAAATTTTGTAAAAGCCACGGAAAATAAGAGAAGATCAGAACTTCCCTCCCAATAATAATTAATAGAACTGGAATTTTAGTGCAGTTGACTTGAAGCCAAGTTATAGCAATTGCTGGAGTTTGGGAAGGTTTTTAATTTGGGGAGGTCGTCCGAAACCTAGAGACAGGCGACCGCTATGCACTACGGTCTGCACCAGTACGCTCCACAGTTCATGTTCAATGGGAGCAACGCTCGCATAGCACACTGACAGTGACACTGACACTTGACAGGGACAATACGATTACAAATTTCAATAGTTTTTCAGTAGGCCTATGCGCGGATACACTCACTCAGTCACGTGTCCAATGCCGATGGAGTTAAAATTCCTCCAAAGTGGGATGATTTGACCAAACTTGGGCCGACTTGGTCATAATTACATGGTGCTAGTTCATTGACTGGTTAACTGACTCGCATCACATCGTAGATAGCGCAGTCACACACACACACATGACGTTATCATCACTGCCACTCAGTGTCACAATCACATTCACAATTTCATTAATAATATTTTTGCTCCATGGCATAATCTTTCATGTTTAGGTAGTCGAATATATTACTTTTAGTTTACTGAAGCACAAAACACATTCAATTAAATGGACAAAAAATGTAAAGCAATGATCTACTACACAATTGAATGTTTTTCCTTTAATCTAATGATGTAATTTTAGCCAGTTTCTGGGACATTACCTTAATTACAACCTGTGTCGAAGCGTCGTCTGTAAACGAAATGCTGAATCGAATCCGGTTCGTTGTTGATCTGCGCTGCGCTGCGATGCGAGCTGAGCTGAGCTGAGCTGCATGCATTATATTACGAAGCTAGTAACTTTCACACGACTAGATATGGTACCCTTGAAAGATCAAAATAAAAATCAACCTGTCTGGTTCCGCTCATTCAATGAGAGTTATTGAAAATGGTAGCATTGTATATAAATTAAAGTAGAATGCGTTTACCATCTAAATGAAATCTGTCATTATGATTATTGCAATTGACCTGGATTCAATAAGAACAGATACATGAAATAAACATATCAGTGGAGGTTTGATGAATATCCGTCAAAGGATAAGAAAGTTATGATCTTTTAAAATTTTGTGACGTCACGTACGTGCGAGGTGCTCTTCCATGATTTTTTTCTCGAAAATGTGCATTTTCTCACAAAGATATGCATTCTTTTACCTGTGGATATGATACATCATTATAAATACGTCTTTACACACAAACCAGTCCTGTATGAACAAAAATCATCCCGTTGTGGAAAACAGAAAAAGAGCAAGTTATGTCATTATTCTGTACACAAAATGGGAGAGCACCCCGCACGTGACATCACAAAATTGAAAAATCAAACAATCATAACTTTCTTATCCTTTGATGGATTTCCGTCAAACCTTCACTTATGTTTCTTTTATGTTTCTGCTTTTATTGAAACCGACTTATCTTCAGGGCTAATTCGTTCTCAAAGTGCACGAATGAGGGGCTTTCGAACCTTTTTCAAAATAAAATACAAACACGGTTTTCTGAAAAGTAGGTCATGGGGAGAGGCTTCTTCTAGGATAACGATGTAAGTCTTATATTTTAGCAGGGGAAAGGCTAACTGTAAACCTTGATCGATTTTAACGTTTATATCGTATGAAAATAATTATAAATCTAAGTTACTGCTGGGAAAAGGTTGAGTTCTAATTTCTAGACTAAATTTAAAAAAAAATAATATTATGATTTATTTTTTTTAATTCATCATATTCTGGTAAATTGCGATATAATGTTGTGTTCTATTTTGATTTGTGTTGGGGAGAATTCTGACATAACAAATTCATTCGGAATTGAAAAATGTAGAAAAGGCAGCCCGCACGTACGCCTAGCAAGCTGGGCGTAGTACATGCAGGCTGCCTTTTCTCGGCATTCAGATAAGGAGCGGTGCGACTTCCGCGTTATCTGCTGTACTGTACGCAAGAGCAATAGACAACAGACTGTGAAAACAACCGTAATAGGGCGCATTCAAGCCACGCCCCTTTGATTACTGCAGTTCAGTGGCAAATGTTGAGATACTTTCAGAGTGGTATTCCGAAATTCTGCTGAGTTTTCTCTTAAACATTCTCCTAAATCTGGAATACCAATCATACTAACTTTATGATTTGCATAAAGATAAGAGAAACATTGAGAGAAAACTTAAGAGGCTTAAGAATACCACTTAGGAGAATCTTAGACTTAGGATAAGATTTCTCCTAAGTGCGCATTTAGGATAATTTCGAAATACCACCCCAGGACCAGAGTTCACGAAGCTGAAAAGTCTAACCATGCATGGCTTTGTTTTCCATAGCGCCTACAGTATAGATTATTTCCAAATTTAATACTAATAGTGGATGAACATTTATCTTAACCTCATTTATCTTTCTTTCATGTTTCTGCTTTTATTAAAATCAGCTTAACTTCAGGGTAGACTATCCCTAGCAGCGGAGGAGAAGGAGAAATATATACAAAATGTACTTCCCTGCATTTTAGTTCATTTTTTCATGTTAAATCAGAACAGAAACTTAACATGACGGCTGATAATTGTTGTATCTGCATTATTAAAATCTTAAAATGTAACTGGCTAGACTTATCTGACTATAATAATGAGGCCTATGTTACAGCAAAGAAAATCTGAACAACTACCGTACTGCTAAATTATGTTACTCAGCGGCGCGACTACCGTACTATTGATTTCGCCAAAGTGCTAGCGTGCTAGCTTTAAAATAATTGCGCAATATGCACATGCAGTGCATGCAGACCGTTTTCAAAGTGTGTTGCCTTTGAACGAAGAAAATCAAATAGTCTGGACTTTTATTAGTTGAGAGGACTCTAGCTGGTGTTGAAATCTCGAGATGGACGAATCTGGGCTCGTTTTGAATTTAGTTACATCTTCAGGGCCTGGACAAAAGGTAAGTGACAGTCGGTGGGCAAACGGGTAAGATTTTCGTCAACAAAGTGCGTGTCTTCGCCACGGAGCATTGCCTCATCGGACCGGGGCTCCGCCGGCTGAAAACTCGCCTGCAGACCCGTGTACGTACTGATGTAGACGCGTCAAGTGATATCCCGGAAGAATCCGGCATGGATGGGCTTTTCTGCATTATGCCATTAGAATGCCAGCAACATCTGATTTAGAACTCACGTTAGCGTCAATGATGCTAAACCGATTCTCGAAGAGAATGCTAAGTCGGATCAGTGATATTTTGTGTATCGATCAAATTGATAGCCTTTCTCACAAAACTCTGCAATAATTGATAAGATATCAGGTTGAAATAATTATGAATTTGTTATATATGGGGTGAAGTATTGTTTAAAACATGGTTTGATGTAAAACGCATCATTTTCATGAAGATTGGTGTGCTATCAATCTCTCATTTTCTTCTGTTATATCAATTTATTAATTTTCTTTAATGCTTTCCATTTTAGTCATATTTGTATTGAAAGATACCATATAAATGATAGTCTATGCAAAATGCCATTCTTTAAATGAATGTCTGAATATTGAAGAAAGAGGTAATCACGTGCATGTGTTAAAAGTTCTTGTCCAGGACTTCTCTTTTTTTGTCAGAATCAGTGATTTAGACGGAATCGAAAGTGTGGACTTTCGCACATGTTTTTTTGCCAGCTTCAAAACAATCTTGTCTGCTATCACAGTATCAGTATCAGCCGTGGCGGGGAAACACAAAATGCCACTGATATGTGAGGGAGTATTCTCTTTTAAGAAACGGTTTTAGCATTATTGATAATAGCGTGAGTTCTAAATGAGGTATCACTGGCATTTTAATGCAGAAACCTGCCCCCTGTCATCATTGCCTTGAACTGATCTGCAATTACAGGTTTGTCACAATGTGTAACATACGTCCTGTTTTGTCTCCATGGCAGTCCCAAGATGCATCAAGCCAGAAAGGACCCAAAGCACAGAAGACGGCAAAACAGACAAAGACACAAGTGACCCATCATGAGAAGCCAAGGACAAAGTACATCCCAACGACCCGTCCAAAGCAGACCAGCCTCCCTCGCGGTGGGGAGAGCAAGGGCGATCTAGCCTCTGGCTTCAGCTTCAACTTTGGTCAGACATCATCGTCCAAGGACAAGAGAGGGCAGCAGACTACTGCGGGTGGCCAGAAGGGGCAGACAACGCAGCCCTCCAATAACATCATATCCTCGCTCTTTCGACACAACCCAGAGATTCCACAAGTTCATGTGTAAGCTTGATGGGTCTAACCCTTACTCCTGGGCCCCCTTGCATAAAACTTACCATTACTGGTAACTATACCATGTTAACATTGCTTGACAGCCAATTAAAATTAAACGTTTCCATAGAAATTGCCATTGGTAGCAAAGTTACCATCAATCATAAGTTTTACGCAATGGAGCTAGGTCACAAAATTATGTGTTTGCTATTCAGCATTGACCCTGTATGACCCATTCATAGTGTTTCTCTTTTTGGGGTAAAATTTTGAAAAATCATTCTTATACCGGTAATCGGGTATTCAGTGTTGTGCGAATGTGGAAGTTCTTTAAGATAGATATGAGCCTGCTTATATAAGTGATGATAAATGATACAAACTATTGAACTATTGAACAACAAATCAACTGGAAAACTGCATCGTTAACAAGGAAGTGTGCATCTGCCATCCAGGGCTAAAAAATGAAATACAAAATTGTGATTTTTTTTGTTTTAATTTTGCTTGACTTTTAGAAAGCCAGTCATCCAGACCAAGGAAGCCGTCTTCTCTGCTAGTCAGTTTCGGGACCTACAGCTGCACCCCTTCATGGTACGTACACCATCCTCCAAGGGCCTCTTCCCGCCCCCAACAGTGCTGGATCCAAGATTTGTGAAAGGGGGGGGGGGGGGGGGGGAATGGAGACCAGCTTCCCGCCCTGTTAAGAAACGTGGCCCTGGTTCTGGGCGTCCAATCTGTACTCGAGTGTGAGAGGTCCCAACCAACAGCTCCAGAGCTGATAATCATTAAACTTAACATCCGAGCATCACCTGGTTGCTCTTATAATTACAATAATAGTCCAAAAGGGAATATTTACATTAATTCAGCATCCACTGGCTTGACTTGTCCCAGATTGAAAGTTTTGTTCAAAGTTGTAACGTCCGTCGCTCTGGTCCAGGTAGTTTTTCCGATAGGGTGAAGGTGTCAAAGTCGTTCCTGTCGGTGGCTGTCGATTGTCCCTCGCCACGCTCCCAGATGAATTTGACAGTGGTTGCGCAGACGTTGTGCCCCCGAGGTGACCCGGTCTGTCAACTCATCCACTGTAGTTAGTCTCATGCTTCGTCTGCTGGTTGCATGGGCCTCCGTACAACTCTCGGGTCTCCTCCTCGACGATCTCGATATCCTCAGTTGCTGTTATGTATTTTGTTGTTTTCCTGGTGAAGGAGGTGTTTGGTATCAGTGAATTCATCTCTGTGTATGAACTTTGTGGTATGCCTTGCCTCTGAAGTTCCTCTACTCTGCCTCTCATCCTTCGCGATCAGTACTGGTCCTTGCGGCCTGGGTACCACAATTTTCAGTGTCGTGGGTCCTGGTGAACACTACCATCCGTAATGAAATAGCCCTTAATAAATTTCATTACAGTATCCTTCTCATTGTATAATTACTACATAATTGTTTTTTTTTCCAAAAATAAATAAGGCCATACACATTGATTCATTGCTTCATGCAGATTTTATACTTTGCACTATGTTTTATACTTGTATTCTGAGCCTGTTTTACATTTTGATATATTAACTATTTGAAATTGTGTTGTAATCTATCTGTTAAGGCCTTCATTCATAGCAGTTTTATAATTGATGAGCTCTCCTTGAATGATTAAAACTTAACCCATTTACTTCAGGAACTGGGTATGCCAGGTTCTCAAGTGTCCCACTCAGAAAGGGAACTGGGTATATCCGGGTCCCATAAAAGTATCCGCTTGTTTTAAGTACTCTTTCATTATAATCAAATGCGGTTGATGTGTGCAATCTGTAGGTGAATTGCTTAGCTCCCGTTCACGATCATATTTGTGGAAATTCTTTCAAGCAATGTTGTGAAAGAAGAATTTTAGTAGCAGTTGCTGATCTGTCTCTGAAGGAAGTATTTATACCACATTGCAGATTGCAGATTGCATGTACTGGGGGCACCTTTTAGTTACAATGCAAAATTTCCAGTAGACACCCAATGGCAATGCTCATAAGCAACCAGTTACAAGCAATATTCACCATTTGTTAATGAATAGTCTGACACACACTTTAAGCATGGACAGTGGCTAGTTACCCCAAAATAATCTTGTTTCGGCTGTGAGCACCAGTCTAAAAAATTTGAAGGAAAGGGGTTAGCATGACATTATTTTGTCAAAGGATAAGAAAGTTATGATCTTTTAAAATTTGATTTTGTGATGTCACTCGCAAGCTGCTCTCCCACACATGCTGTATGATTCCATAAATTGCTATTTTCTGTTTTTAATGAAGATTTTTTTTTCCATAGAGGTATGTGCATAACTTATAAGTCTATGTAATTGTATGACAATTCCTGTGACCTTCAGGTTTCAAACTTGGAGAAGAATCTGAGTGTAGACCAGATGACCACCATTCAGAAGAAGGCCATACCCATTCTGCTGGCCAGGAAGGACACGCTCATCAAATCCCAGACCGGGACAGGTCAGTTTGACAGTCATTCGGTCAGTCATTTTAGCACCTACATGTGTGAGGGGGTAGGTTTACCCAAACAGCGTCAACTCTAATGACAGCTCTACTTAAAAGCAAAGTTTGACGGCCATTCAGTCACTCATTTTAGCACCTACATGTGCGAGGGGGTAGGTTTCCCCAAACAGCGTCAACTCTCATGACAGCTCTACTTAAAAGCAAAGTTTGATGGTCATTCGGTCAGTCATTTTAGCACCTACATGTGCGAGAGGGTAGGTTTACCCAAACAGCGTCAACTCTAATGACAGCTCTACTTGAAAGCAAAGTTTGACGGTCATTCGGTCACTCATTTTAGCATCTACATGTGCGAGGGGGTAGGTTTACCCGAGCAGCGTCAACTCTAATGACAGCTCTACTTAAAAGCATTCTCTGGGCTATAATTTGCCATACTTAATTCGTAATAAAGGAAAAGTTCTCCCATGATGTACTGTGCAGCCACATACAGATTTTGCTTGAAGTCTGCTTCCCGTTAAGTAGTTTCAGGATTTCTTCCTATTAACTTTTGTACCTTGCTCTCATACACCTCTTTATTCGTATCTATCTCCTTCTCCTCTTTATACTTTATCTGTTTAAATTAGCACGTACAATATAGCCTGGATATTTGAGAAAGTGTCACTCGGCCACTTACTCTTCTCTTGATTCTGTCTGATTTGCAGGTAAGACATTGGCGTATGCTGTTCCTGTTGTCCAACACCTTCAGGGACTTGAGTGCAAGATCCAGCGGTTGGACGGCCCGTATGCTGTGGTCCTGGTCCCAACAAGAGAGGTGAGAGGGAGCGGGAGGGAGAGAGAGAGAGAGGGAGAGAGAGAGAGAGAGAGGGGGAGAGAGAGAGAGAGAGAGGGAGAGAGAGGGAAGGAGGGAGAGAGAGAGAGAGAGAAAGAGAGAGAGAGGGAGGGTAGGAGGGAGAGAGAGCGAGAGAGAGAGAGAGAGAGAGAGAGAGAGAGAGAGAGAAGCATGTTTCGATTTAAACATTTGTATGCCTTATTTATTTTTTTTAAAATGTGTATACTATCATTGGATATTATTTGGTTTGTTTTCACATCTTTCAGCAAGGTACGTGTAGTTTACGTTGGGTCCACTTACTCAAGTAGACCTGCTTGACATGATAAGTGATGTGAATTGAAATTAAGGTATATTCCCTCACCATAATTGTTTTTCATTGTTTTTTCTTCTTCTGTGTATCTCCTCCAAGCTGGCTCTTCAAAGTTTTGATACTCTACAAAAGCTTGTCAAGGTGAGTGTGCTATTTGTTTTTTTTTAAAAGTAGTGTATTCCTTTTTCAAGATTAAATGCTAAACTTGTGCAAATGCAAGGTAAATAGAAGAAAACTGAATTTCAATGGAGTTGTATGTACAGTTATATTCAAGTAATTTGTTGTTGGGTAGTCTATGGAATAGTCTAGTGCTTGCAGTCACTTTAACACACAACTAACAAATGAGTTTGTCAAGCTGAGTGTGCTAAAAAGGTGGTGTATTTCTTTTGCAGGATTAATCTATAAAGTTCTGTAAATGCAACTGTAAATAGAAGGGAAAAAATGTGTTTTGAGACCTACCTGTAAACAAATGGTATCTACTCAGCCATGCAGTAACCAGTTGTTACTAACTTGGTGTTGTCTTACAGAAAGGGATGTTAGCAAATGAAGTGATTCAGAAAATGATACAAACAGGTCTCTATAAATGAGAAATACAAAAAGTGGCCAAACTTTTTTTTTGAGGAGTTTACTTTTGACATTTCTTGTCGCATCCCTTCAGCCATTCCAGTGGATCGTTCCTGGGATGCTGATGGGCGGGGAGAAGAAGAAGTCGGAGAAGGCGAGGCTCCGACGAGGCATGAACGTCCTGGTGTCAACCCCTGGTCGACTGGTGGACCACATCAACACCACCAAGTGTCTCCACTTCTCCAGGGTCAGATGGGTGGTGCTGGATGAAGCAGATAGGTACAGATTGGATGAGGATGGTGGTGATAGTGATGAGGAGGGGGAAAACTGGGATGATGATGATGATGATGATGATGATGATGATGATGATGATGGTGGTGGTGATGATAATGATGATGATGGTGATGATGATCATGATCATGATGATGATGATGATAATGGTGGTGGTAGTGGTGGTGGTGGTGGTGATATTGAGGAGGAGAAGAAAAACTGCTGATAATGATTTGGTGTTTTGGATGGAGATGAGAATGTTTATGTTCATGATGGTAATGATTATGGGGTGATGATGGTGGTGATGATGATAGTATTGATGCTAATTGTGGTGATGATGATGGTGGTGGGAGGAGGAGGAGGAGGATGCAGGTGACATTGATGGTGGTGGTGCTGATGAGGGTGGTGGTGATGATGATATGGATGATAAGGATAGTGATGGCGAAGGGGGTGGTGATGATGATATTGATGATAAGGATAGTGATGGTGAAGGGGGTGGTGATGATATTGATGATAAGGATAGTGATGGTGAAGGGGGTGGTGATGATGATATTGATGATAAGGATAGTGATGGTGAAGGGGGTGGTGATAATGATGAGGATGATAACGGTGGTGATATTGATGGTGGTGATGCTGATCATGGTGGTAGTGATGATGATGTTGATGATGGTGATAGTTATTATGATGTTGATGATGATGATGATGATGGTAGTGGTGACAATGATAATGGTAGTGATGATGATTGTAAAGGAGATGGTGAGAGTTAAAAAGATGATGAGGATAATGATGATGAAGATGGCGGTGGTGATGATAATCAATGAGACATCAATATCGCTTCTCTCTATGGCAGGTTACTGGACATGGGCTTTGAGAAAGAAGTGTCTTCCATCCTGAATGCTATCAATGAGCAGTGCACGGCTGAGAAGCAGACAGTCCTCGCCTCAGCAACGCTCTCTGAAGGTAAAGTGTAACGCGATAGTCTTGCCCCATTGAAGTCTCTCAATACCAAGCCAGGAAAACTCCATTGACTTATTACATATTTCATGCACCTTCACTTATTTGTTTCTTTGATGTTTTTTGCTTTTATGAAAACTTCAGTGGGACTTTCCCTTTAATCCTTTTGAATGATTTTTTATGATCTAAGGTGTGCGGAGACTTGCCAGCATCACCCTGAAGGACCCTGTTTTTGTGGACGGGGCGAAGGACTCGCCGGCCCCCACCCTGCTCTCTCCTGCCTCCACACCCCCAGACTCCACAACAACCCCAGCATCATCAACAACTTCATCCTCTCCCCAAGCCAAAGAGAACAGCGCCCTCAAGAGGTCGTCAGGGCCGCAGGAGAAGAGCGTGACAGATCAGAGTTGTCATGGCGATGAGGTGGCGGAGACGTTCACGGTGCCGGAGAGGCTACGACAGCAGTTTGTGATCGTCCCCAGCAAGCTTCGTCTCGTTGCCCTGACAACGCTGGTAGCGAGCAAGTGCAAGGTATGCCACAGACAGGGTGTGCCATTTGCATAAGTCATGAAACTCTGCAGGAATTGGCAGTATTTACGTAACAATTATGTGTAAGAACTCTCACAGTCATACCATCACAAACATTTTCAGGGAAAGTGAAAAACTATCCTCCTTTACGTTTGAAACGCACTGACTGTAGTCTACTTAATAAGCGTATTATTCCTGACAGTGCGCCATGCGGGTATTGCTCTCATCTACCCTGCTAAAAAAAAACAGGCTGGTTGCCTCGCCTGAACAAAGTTCGGCAGAGACCTAGTTATCACTTTTCCTGTGAGTCTGTTGGTCTGTTACAGTTTTTGTTTAACTTGCTCTCATTTCTTTATTTCTGCATCAATTGTTTTCACACTTGGTACAAATGATCCTTGGGTAATACCACATGTTTATTTATGAGGCTGATGGGGTCAAAGGTCATCTTGGCACCATTTTAAATATTTGAAAAAAAACATTAGCACCGTTTATCGATTGCGAATCAGGGGAGACTAGTGGTTTGTGAACCACCTTGTTTTAAATATGTGGTGATATTAACTCCACGTTTGCTCTGTGGTGCGCAAAAAGTGCGAAAATAAATGTTGCGCAAAAATGACTGGATTTATAGTCACACATTAGAAGATTACATGGTATGGTTTGGCAAAGATCCTAACGTTTGTGTGTTATTTTAAGCTGCTTTTATAATTGGTGAGTACATACACTCCAGCTCAAAGGAATTGGCATAGGGAAAGGGAAAGGGAAGAAAGGAAAGGAGCCGTAGTTTTAAACAGCAGTATATTTTGTCCAGTTCAGCATGAAACATGATGCTTTTTAAGCTAAACCATCATGTTTCATGCCGAACTGGAAAAAAATATACCATGGTTTAAAACTGCGGCTCCTTCCCTTTCCTCCCTTTCCCTTTCTCTATGCCAATTCCTGTAAGCTGTAGTGTATATAGAGTGTAAAGGCCCTGTCAAAGTCAAATACTGTATGAGCTGTAATTTTCACAAGGGTTTTATTTTTTTTAAATTTCGTTAATCGCTGTGTAGCTGCGAATTTAAGAACACGCAAATATATTGCCACATAATCTTGATCGCTAAGCGCATGCATCACACGCTGCTGCGCACTTACACAGTACCAGCGCTGTCGACCTCATGATGGGGTAGTGGGCCATAGCAGGCCTGGTAGCAGTGCATGCATTATATAGCGCTGGGCATCATTCGCAAAAACAACAACCCATGAAAACGCCTGCAACCCCTTCATTCGTTGAAATATCTGTACATGAAAATATAGGCTTATGCAGTATGTGCTAAATTTATTGCTTAATTTCTCATCTCATCTTGTCACCGTGGTTGTTTGATCCATGTGATCATCATGAAGACATAAGTGTTTATTTTTGTCATTGACAGGGTCCCTCTGGCAGCAAGATGCTGGTCTTCCTCTCCAGCCGTGAATCGGTCGACTTTCACTACACACTCTTCCAGGGCTGCCTGGGATGTTCCACTCTGCAGGGGGATGGCACCCTCTCTCACAGGGAGGGACTGCCCTTGTTCAAACTCCACGGCAGTATGACTCAACAAGTAAGCAAAGTCTTCCAATTCGTCCTTTATGACATGAAAACTATCCCAGATGGATTGGAAAGGAAATTCTGCTATTTTGATTTAGTTTGCTTCAAGTCTGTATTGTTATCATATTCAGATTTATTATTGATAATTGAAAGGAAACAGATGAACAGTTAGAATGATTAAGATCTTTCTGGAGAAGCAAAGTATCATATCATGATTTGCATTTTGAAATAAGATGTCACACTAACTATATTTATCAAGGAACTAGTTTCAAATGTATCAACTGAACACCAAGATTTTGTTAGTCATGTAACCAACACCCACAGTGCATGGTAACAAACATAAATATTAAAACCCAATGTGAATACAACATTGTTTATCACAGACATAGATTAACAGGTCATCATTAAAGATGCCCAATCAAGATATATCATTGAGATCAGAGAGGCAGAGCTGAGGGTTGCAGTGCCCTTTAATTTGTATCTATTTCATTTGTTTTATTAGCATTATATTATAATTTACCCAGGGTAGCCCATTCAGTGGTTGAATACTGTCTTACATGCTTTGGACTTTTGGACTTCATCAATCCACAGGGTTACATGAATATGAGCAAAAAGCATACAGTTGACAAACATGTATGATTATGAAAAATTATTAGATATACACTCTATACATATGAAGTTGCGTTGATGCTGAAAGTGTAAACACAAAGAAATTCATGAAGATGCCGCTGGTGAAGGGTGCTTATATTGCAAAATAGTTAGAATTAAAAACATTATAAGCGCACAAATATTTTTCATTCTCACTATATAATAAGTGCCCTTAGTTACAGTTTACAATATGCTCATGCTAGTAGCAGTATGCAATCATGTTTATATGAAAATTGTTTATTCTTGATAACGGTCTAAGGCCGAAATATTGAAAAACTTTTCTTGTATCACAAATGTTTTTTAGTCTCACTATATAATAAGTGCCCTTAGTTACAGTTTAAAATACGCTCATTGTAGTAGCAGTACGCAATCATGCTTATATGAATATTGTTAATTCTTGATAATGGTCTAAGACCGAAATACTGAAAAACTTTTCTTCTTTGACATCTTCATTAATTTCTTTATACATGTATGTATAATAATAAGAAGAATAAAAGTTGCGATGATGCTGATTTCTAGGTGAAGACAAACAACTTGAATGAAACGCCGGAGAAGAAAAATTGTTCAAATTTTCGGTCATAGACCTTTATGAAGAATGAATGAATGAACAATTTACACAAAAACATGATTGCGTACAACGAGCGTATTTTCTTTAATGATCATAAGAAAGAAAAGTCTTTTCAGCTCCGTCCAGTTCATGCTTGTTGTCTTCTTGATTGTTTTGTTGAACAGGAGAGAACAGGGATGTTTCAAGCCTTCAGCAGTGCTAAGAAGGGCGTGCTGCTGTGTACGGTAAGCACAGGGAGGGCCCCGTCTCACTATAGCCCCGTTCATATACACCACCTATACGGACAACATCTGATGCAGTATTTGTTTCCTCCTATTTTCCAACCATTTTTGTGGGGTTTTTTTGAGACCTAGTGAAAATACCGTGAAATTGAGGTTAGCGAATATTATAAACTGCATCAGCAAAATAGCTGTCAACATTGTGGCTTGTGCTTTTAGATATGATGGCGCGCTGGCATGTGATTTGCTAATTGCAATGCTCGTATGGCTTTCGGGAATATGTCACCACCACACGTTTGCTCTAGCTAGGGGCGTGGGAAGAGTCCATCGTGTCCCAAACACCGCAATGTTACTGCTTTTTGCAGAAACTTGGAAACGAACGTGCAACAGTAATATAGTGGCTTTATCATGATTATTGAATATGAACGGGGCTAAAGAGTTGCAATAGGTAAACAATTAATCGATCTGTATCACATATAAGTTGTGAAAGAAATTGATTGTAACTTGGAAGGGATACATAACTTAAGTAGATAAATTTTTTCTAACTGTATGATTCATACGATTGTTGCTAGCACTTTCAATAGGAATACAAGTTACATCTTACATTTGATTGTAAAAGTTGTAATCTGATTTGATACAGGGTGTACAGTGAAATTATCAAAACAAAACAAATCAAAACAAGGTATAAAACAAAGTTATTAGTATCATGTAGCTGCCTACAGCACCATAAATGTTCATATTCAATGGCTGCAGTCCGGGCCCTGTTGCATAAAACTTACCATTAATGGTAACTTTGCTATCAATGGCAACTTCTATGAAAACCTTGAATTTGATTGGCTGTCCAGCAGTGTTACCATGGTAGCTACCATCGATGGCAGAGTTACCATTAATGGTAAGCTTTATGCAACGGGGCCCTGACCTTGACCCAGGGCCGTCTTGCACTAAAATTTACAATTAAACATAGGTCCCAAAATAAATCCAACTCCTTGAAACCACTCTACTACAATACCTCACTGCACTCTTGTTTGTCTGATTGCTACAGGATGTTGCAGCCAGGGGCTTAGACCTTCCCAAAGTCAGGTGGATCATTCAGGTAACAGGGCATCCCTCAAGTCGACTGGATTAATTTTTCTTTGTTTGCACTTTCCCATTTAGAAAAACTTCAGCCTACTTTATATTCTGTCTTACTTGCTTTGCCGGTGCTATGTGCCTAGTCATGTCATTTTGAAAGAAATTAAAGGGCATATACTGTACTGGGAAGACACAAAACCTTCAAAAGGTGATCGTGAGCAATCTCCTTGCAAATGGTCTTAAATGAGTGTATTGTCCAATTTAGAAACTTGCTGAAAGTTATTTGCCCTCAAATGATCCACATGTGGAGAATGTAATCATTATTCTCAAAATTGTCAAAATTTTCGGGCCGAACATTTTCAGGATTTGTAATCTAATCACTAATTTCTCCACATGTCGATCATTTGAGGGCAAATAACTTTCAGCAAGTTTCTAATATGGACAATACGTGAATTTAAGACCATTTGCAAGAAGATTGCACGCGATTACCTTTTGAAGGCTTTTTCGTCTTCCCAGTACAGTATATTCCCTTTAATGTGATGATTCAACATGTATTGCTGAAAAGAGCATTTCCTTGTACTTTCAAATTCTTTCTGTACGAATTTCCCATTTAACAATGGTAACAGAACAGACACAATTGTTGCATGTATGGGGTATGTTTGTTTGTTTGTAGGTCCATGTTCATGTACGGTGAATGTTTGTGTGTTGTTCATTCTTCTTTAGTACAACACTCCTGGCTTGCCAGCAGACTACGTCCACAGAGTTGGCAGGACGGCAAGGATTGGCAAGGAAGGCCACGCCCTTCTCTTTTTAGCGCCCTCAGAGGTAGACTACGTCCAGGTGCTCGAGCAGCAGCAAATCAGGTACTTTAGAATTTCGCATATAGATATTTTCGCAGACAACGGTGTCACAGGCTTTTTTCGCAATTGACACTCAAGCAACTTCCATATTTCCATTTTAATGCAGCAAATACATTGAATTCTATGCAGTGATATTTTTGCATGTTGTTAAATATGTGACTCTACATTGATTTGTGGGTTGCGAAAATAAAACCTTCACGAAAATAAAAGCTCAAGCAATAGAGAACGTATTCCACAGCAAGAACCGACATCAACTTGAGAAACAATGGTTCTACTTTTTTCTCCCTTCTTAGTGTAGATTTCAATTAGATGCCCCCCCTCCCCCCCCCCCTCACCTGCATGTCTGGTTGGTGGGGGGGGGGGGGGGTGCTATCTGTCCACTCCAACAGGTGTTTACCCTTTCTCTTTAATTAATAATATGCAGAGCTGCCACCTACTATAGATATTTCAGTATTTTGAACTGAACTTAAACAGTGAAGGATATATTGAGGTTATGAAGTTTTTGCAACCAGCTTTGTATCAAGTTCTATTTCATTCAATAGGGAAGAACTGATTTTCCAAGAGAATACAGAAATTAAGGTTTTTAGGAATGTGGCATCTATGCTTGTGCATGGCAATTCATGGAGAGGACTGGCATCAACTCTGGAGAAACAACTCCCACCCCCCCCCCCCCCCCCACCATTTTCTTCATTTGTAGCTATAAAGTATACAGATAAGAAATGTTTCCCCTCGTATTTGCATCCTTGCAAGGTGATGTATAGGGTATCTGTCCAATCCACATGCAGAATGCGGTTCTCCTTTACATGTAAATCTCATTCAATGTCCTAACTGAGGGATGTTTCTCGTTTACTTTATGATAAGAAATTATTATATCATACGGCATTATTGAAAGACAAATCAACAGACCTGGACTTCAGTAGGAATCAGCAGTACATGTATACCCCAACGATAACCGGTATGAGATCTCATCATGGTCGTATAAACGCAACCAGAGAGAGATGGTATAAATGGGGGTGAATGGCATGATGTGTGACATGGTACAAATCTGGTTGTGCACAGACACACTAACTTGTCTCCTCCCCCTCCTTGTTCCCTCAGCATCACTGAGCAGGCTGTGGACGACATCCTGTCTGGCCTGATGACCTCGGAGGTTCAAGACTTCATCCATGGGGAGTTCAAGGGTCAGATGCAGCGGTCAGTGGAGGAGGCTGCCACCAGTCTGCAGCTGCGGTTTGAGAACCACATCTTGAATGATGCAGCCAACACCAAGCTGGCCAGGAGAGGTGAGGATGGGTGGTTGGAGAGATGGTGATGTAAGTAGTGATAGTGGTGGTGGTGGTGGTGGTGGTGGTGGTGGTGGTGGTGGTGGTGGTTGTGATTGTGGTTGCTATGAGAACCACATCCAGAATGATGCAGCCAACACCAAGCTCACCAGGAGAGGTGAGGATGGGTGGTGGTAGAGATGGGAATTTAAGTAATGATAGTGATAGTGGTGGTGGTGGTGGTGGTGGTTGCTATGGTTTGAGAAACACATTATGAATGATGCAGCCAACACCAAGCTGGCTAGGAGAGTTGAGGATGGGTGGTTGAAGAGATGGAGATTTAAGAAGTGATAGTGGTAGGGGTGGTGGCTGCTATGGTTTGAGAACCACATCCTAAATGATGCGGCCAACATCAAGCTGACTAGGAGAGGTGAGGATGGGTGGTGATAGAGATGGAGATTTAAGTAGTGATAGTGGTGGTGGTGGTAGTGGTGGTGGTGGTGGTTGCTACAGTATGGTTTGAGAACCACATCCTGAATGATGTGATGAAAATGATGAGGTCCAAGGTCATCTAGGCACCATTTTAAATATTTGAAAAGCAACCAAGCACTATTTACTGATTGTTTCGCTAACCACCTTGTTATCTTTGCGACACAGCGTTCCATTCCTTCATCCGTGCCTACGCTACCTACCCCTCCTCCGTGAAGCACATCTTCCATGTGCGGAAACTACACCTCGGTCACGCCGCCAAGAGCTTTGGACTGCGAGAAGCGCCCTCAGACATCAGCAACAGGATAGGCGGCAACAACAAGAGGAAGGGGTAAGCACTTTTTCAACAATTTCCATATGTTTTTTTCAGCTACACCCCCCCCTGGGAGCATTATGTGTTCAGGTTGTTCCTCCGTCTTCCAACCCAAATCCATGAACACAATGTCTTGAGAACCGTTCGATGGATTTGCTTTCACTTGGTGCCCCTGTGTAATTCATGTAACCAATGAAATGTGGACGATTGTGGTTAATTTTGACCGAGGTCAAATTGCTGTAGTTTATTAATACTTTAAACAAGAAGAAGTGAAAATGTTAGGTTTATCCAACTTTAATTCAACTCTTTCTGCATAAAACATGTTTAAAAAAAACCTACCAAAATAGAGATTTTATTTAGCATTTACAAGAGGATATAGCAAGCTTGTTCATCTTCATCTATATTTACATAGATATATAAAAAGAAATAATGAGAAATACACATAATCATATAGAGAAGTAGTTTCTTTAGCACATTATGGGTTAATGGGACTGATATGGACCGTTTGTCTTTCTTGGTTGTCTTGTACCTACCTACATCCCCTTATGCTGATATCTTCATTTTGAGCCTCTTGTCAACTTTGGGCATAGATTCCTCTATGTATACTCCAGCTCAAAGGAATTGGCATAGGGAAAGGGAGAGGGAAAGGGAAGAAAGGGAAGGAGCCGCAGTTTTAAACCGTGATATATTTCGTCCAGTTCAGCATGAAGCATGATGCATTTTAGGCTAAAGCATCCTGTTTCATGCTGGACTAGACAAAATATATGGCGTTTTAAAACTGCGGCTCCTTCCCTTTCTTCCATTTCCCTTATCCTATGCCAACTCCTTTGAGCTGTAGTGTAGGTCCGAACCACAGTGCATGCATTCAATGTGAGCAATGCCCGCATCTTGCACTGACAGGGGCAATAGATTATGAATGTAGACTATGTTCACTATGTTTCAAACTTAAAAAAGGAGAGTTCTCGCCTTTTCTTAAAAATGCTTGTGATGCTATGACTGAGATTTCATAAACTGTTTCATTGGGGTATACTGCTGATTCCTGCTGAGTTTCATGAGTTAAAGATGGCCTGTCCCTTTTACAAACATCTGCAAACTTCACAAAAGTTTGCACATTATTTAGCATGTATCTTTGGGATACCAACTGTGAAATTTGAAGGTCAGAGGTACTATAACTCTCGTAGAATAAATGAAAATCTAACTAGTTTTTACTGAGATTTGACTATTTTTGTGGTAAGAAAAAAGAAAGCTTGATCAATTATCAAAGATTATTTCCTCAAAACCGAATATTACACTTTGTCGATTCCAGGGAAAGGTTATATAGCCACTCTCTCTCAAATGATAACAAAGTCAGGGAACTTTCATAATTAGGTCTGCAAAAGGGACGGGCTACCTTAAAATTGCAAATGGGCTACTCTGTCTTTAAGTCTATTTGTGCCATGGATGTATATTCACACTAGTATTTGCACACAAATCCTATAGAGAAAAAGTTTGGCACGCAAAGGGTTAAAGGTCATTCTACGATGGCCTTCCTCATTATCATATGACACTCTTAAAGGGATAGTTCACCCTGATGACAAGTTGGTTTCAATCAAAGCAGAAACATGAAAGAAGCTTATTGGTGAAGGTTTGACAAAAATCCATCAAAGGATAAAAGAAAGTTATGATCTAATGAAATTGACATTTTTTGACGTCACATGCAAGGTGTTTCCCATTTGTTTTGAGCTGAAAAACAATATATTTCATGTTATTTATGACTGAAATAGTGTTGCCAACTATTTCCATTAGAAAAACAATGAAAAACATGAAGTTGAAAAAACGAAGAAATACATAAGAAATTCCCAAAATTATACAATACATAAGAAATAAAATTGATATTGCTATTTTTTTAAATCCTGATTTGATAATAATCCCAAGAAGAGTGTCCGGACTTAAATCTAGCAGTTTGGGGGCTATATTTTTAGATTTACAAACAAATTATGATTAATTATTATAATTATGATTAATTAGCATAATTAATCAAAATAAATTTGAATGATTTTGGTGCAATTGACAATTGAATTGCAGAGATTACGTCATGGTATTTTGTACACAAACCTGTGCAAAATAGCACTCTTTTGTCAGATTTTGGTCTGACATGTGATACTGATGTTGCGTTTTCTCTGAACAGAATGTTTCCCTTGCTTTTCGGTTTCTGACCCATGGACTAAACATGTAAGTTGTGGTTATCGTTTACATGGAATCCACAATTGAAGTTCAATACACTAGCTGGAGTGCTTTCCTATCAAGGTTCTTTCTTTTACAAGGACTTGTGTGGAACTCAAATAAGTGCCTTGCCCTTCATTGTACAAGTACAGAGCTATTGTCATAATTGCAAATATTTCAGTATTAAATCATAATGATGGTACGTGCATATGAAAATATGTTTTAATTGAGATTCAATGCCAACTATCTCTTTATCCTGAACCTTGGTCCTGAAGGTACTATATATGGTTATGCTTGGTTGTTTCCGGCATACAAAGCGTTTTCATGTAATTATGTAGATGTGTTTATTCCTATTAAAATATCTATAGGGTGGTGCCTAATGGCAAAGATTCAATAATTCAAGCGTTCAACTTGCCGCAGCCAAAAGGATCCCCCTAAGAGGGACATTGAAATTTAAAATGCTACAGTTAATCCATTAGATTGGAGCAATTAATTAAACATGAATTGACAACAATGCACAGCATATTCCGATGATGAATGGTCATGCTATACTATAGGATCAATAGCGTAATGGTGATTGAGTACTTGTTTCTCTGTTGTAGTTCAAGGTTTTTATAAAGTGTCCCTTTCTATTCAAGTTAAGTAATTACATTATTGGATCAGGTGCTATAAGTCACTCATATTAATGGTCCGATGATATAACTTTCCTCTTATAGCGTTTTTAGTTTTTATTATGGAGAAGTGTTGTAGTTATATCACTTGTCAGACCCCTGTCACGAATTGGGGGCTTGTTTACCTGATAACTGATGAAATATTAGACCAAATTGTATGAAATTGGTTCCAGTGACAGTATCACATGGTGATTCATTAATTAGATTTTTGGTCAGATTGGTCAAAAGTCAAGGATCAAGGTCCAATCCCCAAATATCGCTATGCCCTAATTCAACAAGTACTATTCAGGCTGGTTAAAGTTCAAATGCCACTGTTTTACACCTTACAAGGCCCCTGTCATCAAAATGTATGTTGACTTCTATTGATGCAACATACTATGTATATAACAAAATCACTAACTGTTCAATGGAAATATGTGTCCTATATTTTAAAATGATTTTTCTATATTTTTTCTCAGCACTGATAAGCCCCGCCTCCAAAATATCCTCCAACTCAAGATTCCCCCTGTGACATCATCAAAGGTAGAAATTAGCAGGATAATAGACATAATTTATGCACAAACTAAACATTGCAATGACTACCTGCAAGTGCTTATAATAGTATCACATAGCTAGCACATTTCTAACATAAGGAAAGGATTATTCCCACATGAAGGGTTGTTAGATGGTATTGTGTGAAGACATGTGATGCTCTTGTGGGCAGGTGGAGGTAGTCATTGCAATGTTTAATTTGTGCATAAATTCTGTCTATTATCCTGCTAACTTCTACCTATGATGATGTCACAGAGGGAATCTTGAGTTCGTAGTGATTTTCAAAGCAAAATAAGGGGAAATGGGCACTAAATCTTCAAATTGGCAACTCACTGAAAAGGTTGAAATCCCTCTTTTGCTTTAGATTAGCATGATTTGTGCTCTTACTTGAATGATTTTGACATTTTGTTAATTCATAATGGAATTTTATATTATAGTAAAAATTAAAGAGATGAAATGGAGATGGGCTGGACACTTATAAAGAACACAAGACAACAAATGGACCAAGAAACTCACAGAGTTGGCAACAATGAACAGGCAAGCAAAGAAGGGGTCGACAAAAGAGAAGGTGGAGAAATGAAATATCATCATACACAAACACAGCAACATGGAAGAGAATGACAGCAAATAGAAGCAAATGGAAACTGATTGAAGAGGGCTTCATCCAACAATGGATGAAGAATGCCTGATGATGATGAATGAAATTTACATTACCTTTCTCATAAGAATTTTATTTGCAAAAAATTGTGTGCCTATTTAAAAGCCAAATAGTGATCAGTTTTGCTCTGAAAAGGCCTTTGTCCTAAATTTGTTGATCTTGTATAATTGTACTTTTCAATACAGTATTTAGTGATGGAATCCTTATTTTCTCAATGTGGTTAAAAGGAAAATCTTCCCTTGATTCTTTGAATGAAAAAAATAAAAATCTTAATGAAAAAGAAAAGTTATGATTTAAATCAACAGTGATTTTTAAATCTTTGTTTTCCCACCATCTTCAAAATTATACATGACTTTCTAAAAGTATTTCTAATTGGTTATACCTGCCTGATTCTTCTACTTTCATTCAGTTCAATTCAATTGTATGGTTGCATTTCGATTTTAGAATCTATCAAACCTTGGATGTAATTGTAAATACAATTCGGATCCAGTGGAAGTACTCACTTCATTACTTTCCTGAAATGTATTCCAATTGTTCGTCTTATCAGAGTCATTAATAGATAGCTCTCATATCATGTCTTAAGTTGTTTACCTATGTTTCTACATTCATGGTAAGGTCATGTTACATAATCTGAACTGTTTTTCCTATAGAAGTGAATTACTTTTTCATCTGAGCTCACACCAACCCCAATGGCTCAATTTGCCTCCAATGCTGCTGGCAAGCATTTCCATTCAGATGTCGCTAAACAATCTAGCTAATAGAAGATGTCCCATTGGAAATACCTCTGTGTATTTCTGATTGTTTTTCTCCTCTTCACTTTTCCTATTGTTGCCCACAATGGTTGAGACCCATCAACTAATGTCATGAATAATTGTTAGCCATTTCTTTGCCTGGGCCATTGTTCACGCCCTCCCCCCCCCCCCCCCCCCCTTCCCACCAGCCTTCGTGCAGGCGACACAGCCTCACAAATTACAGACAATTACCCCACTCAAATATGGATACAAGCAGAGAAAGGTGCCTGAATTAAATAGCAGTGACGGTAATTGAAATTGTCTGACGCGAATGACTGCCTCGTTGCTTTTGTTCCACCCACAGTGTGGGTGCTGCCCTTTAAGCACTGCATTGTGGGAGATAGATTACCAGCAATTAGAATTAACGTAAAGTCGCCGTGATGAGAAATCTGCATTATCAAAGTGATTTGATGAAATTGGTAGGAGACATAAACTATTCAGGCCCAGGGTCAGTAGACGAGAGAGAGAGAGAGAAAGAGAGAGAGAGAGAGAGAGCAGGCAATTTATTTGATTTGGTGTGCATGTTGACATGTACCCGATCAGCGACAAAAGTTTGAGTGGTTTTGACAAGTAATACGCTAATGGCTCCTACTTGCCAACCTCATTATGTAGTTCTTTCAAATTCATAACTTTCTGCTGAAACTACGGTACCCGTATTCTTGCGGTAGGGATGAGAGATTGAGAATAAAGGAGACATGAACACACACATGAAATGATGAAATTTGTCATGGATACATTGATATGTTTTTTTCCCCCGTTTCCCCCCTCCCTATCGTCCCATTGTTTAAAGTTGAATAGAGAATGAATAGAAAGCTCTGAGGCATGTCACCTCTGTAGTCCCGTCAGTTTTGTTTGGTGCGGGCTGTCGCTCGTGCGGAAACCACAAGCTCACAATCCGACAAATTGTCTGTAGCCGAATAACGGTAAGTGACGCTGGGGTAATGGGTTTGTTTATGCCGAGAAAGGAGAGGGAGGTAGAAAAGGAAGTAGAGAGTCCCGATGACGTGGAAGAAAGAGAGCGCAAAAACTTCACCATGCATTCTACTCTCTAGAAAGATGGGAGAGTTCAATATTAAACCATATTCGTCCACAAAGCAAAATCACTAAATAAGCGTAAGTGTATATATATTTATCCAATTTTTGTCCAGATCACCCAGAAGTGGATGCCCAAACTTCACGATGCATTCTGCTATCAAGAATGATGGGAGTGTAAAATATTTAGCCGTGTTTGTCCACTAAAAATCACAAAATTACAGTCTGTTTAATCATTTATCCAGAATGAAAGCAAAGCCCATACTACCAGAAGAATGCTTTTAGCAGGGCCCCTTGATGTAAAAAGAATGAATTAAAGTACTATTTCGCGTCCCCTTCACCCTCACCCTCCCCCCCCCCCCCCCTCCCCCTTCCATTTTATTGTGGTAAAACCCGTGCTAATTTGCGTTTGGAAAGTGAGGAGATAGTTGTTTCACTGTCCAAAAGTAAACCTGATTGGCTGTGTATAGAACTGTGATTGAGCTTCCTCTCTCATGTCATTAATTTACTTAGCAACACAAAACAGCATTTATATTTCATATCACATCAATCAATTTGGATTGAAGTACATCATAGCTTGGTGAAGAGCTACCCGGCAATTGTTTTAATTTGTTTAATTTGTAATATGTAGAAAATTATATTTAAAAGTGAATGAGAGAGAGAGAGAGAGAGAACAGGAGCTCCAAGAGAGAGAACAGAGAGAGATATAGAGAGAGAACAGAGAGAGAGAGAGAAAGAACTTTATAAGAAGAGAGAGAGAAAGAAGAGAGAGAGAGAGAGAGAGAGAGAGATAGAAGAGAGAGAGAGAGAGAGAGAGAGAGAGAGAGAGTATAAACACAGGGAGACAGAGATGAGACAGAGATAAAGAGAGAACAGAGAGAGAGAGAGAGAGAGACGGATGAGAAAGAGATCAACAGGGAGAGAGAAGGATGGAGAAGTGAAGGACTTAGTAGATTTAAATAAAAGGCAAAATGTTGACATGGAAGGGAAAAAAAAACAATGGACATATGGAGAGGTCAACAAGTATGAAGTGAAGAGAGAGATATCAGAGAAGTTGATGGCAAAAAAAAATGGAGGAAGTGGAGGAGAGTAGATAAGGAATAAGGAATGGAACAAATTATTAATAAATCTGAACCTGATAGGAGAAAAGAGGGAAAGGGAATAACAAGGGAAGAGAGTATAGCGTGTGAGATGGGAATGAAGAGTGGTGGAGATGGTGATAGAGGGTGGTGAGATAAAACTCATGTTCTGTGTTCTTCACTTTTGCACACTTTCTGATTTTACTTGAAGGGATAGTCCTACCTTCAACTTAAATTGGTTTTGATAAAAGCAGAAATATGAAAGAAACATATAAGTGAAGGTTTGATGAAAATACATCAAAGGATAAGAAAGTTACAATTGTTTGAAGCTTTGATTTTGCGACATCATGTGTTAGATGCTCTCACATACTGTTGTGAACTATTTTTTTTGAAAATGTGGATTTTCTCAAAAGGATATGCATCATTTTACCTGTGCATTTGAGACATTAGAAACTTTTTTTACACATATACCTCTGTGTAAATACTTATTCCTTTATCAAAAATAGATAACAGGCAATTTATGGAATCATACAGCACACAACATATGGGAGAGCACCTCGCATGGGATGTTACAAATTTAAAAAAAAATCATATCTTTCTTATCCTTTGACAAATTTTCATCAAGCCTTCACTTATATCTTTCTTTCATGTGTCTGCTTTTATTGAATCCAATTTTACTCCAGGGTGGATTGTCTGTTTAAACTTGCACCAATCTGTTTTTCTCAGAGCTGTTTTGCTATCATATTGGCACCAATTTTCTATTAGGATGGACTTTTTCCGCACAAAGCATGAAGCACTTTCTGTTGTGATATTCATATGTATGTCTTTGAATGATGAAAAAGAAAATTGTTAGAGAAAAGAGAGAGAGAGTAAGAGAGATTGATATGAGTGACATTTATACAATAGGAACAAGTAGAAGACGCATAGAAGGAAACAGAAGATGCTGTAGTGTGCATCGTCCGGTTCTCTTTCTCTCTCGTCCCTGTCTATTCATTCACCAAGCGAGGGCTAGAAAGCCCTCATTTGGCCCCGGGGGCAATTAAGACTCAAAAAGGAGGCGAACAAAACCACCACCGGACCCAGACAACTCACACCGCCTCAAAGAAGCTAACATTACGACCGTAATCACAATAATATTTAGGATTGCCAGAACTCCACTGGGAAGACGGGTGATTGTTTGAAATTCCTCTAGGCCATTTTTGCTCCTGTGTGTTTGTGTGTATGTGTGTGTGTGTGTGTGTGTGTGTGTGTGTGTGTGTGGGTGTGTGTGTATTGTTAGGGAATTTCGTATGTTGTCATGTCATCCGTCTGTCCATCTCCTAGCCATCCCACTTAGTACCTGTACATGAGTGTGTTCCTTAGAATCAATAGACCTCCTAAAATGTTACAAGAATGTAATAATCATTCAAGCCAGATAAATCATATATGATCGTGCCATTCTCATTGGGCTTTATAAAATTGAGAAGTTAGAAAAATCGCGAAAAATCGCAAAGGACAGGGACAATAGGACTATTCGGCTTTTGGTACGGTTGCTAGACAACTTTTACCCTAACTTCGCGATTTTTTAAGCCCAATGAGAATGGCACTAATAGCATATATTGCTTGACTGGGTTAAGTTGAATTGCATCTAGTTTGCAAGCAAGAGGGTCCAGAGCTATCCACCATTATACTTTTTATCATGGTACAACTTTTTTGTTTATTGGTGTTCAATTCATGCAAAAGTGATGAAAAATTCTCTTTCTCTCTCTCTCTGTCTCACACACTTCTGTAAAAAATATTATTTTTTTCCAATGTGGAGATTTTTTGCTTGTTTTGTTCAGGGGGGGGTGGGAGCTTGCCCCACTTGGAAATGCTCTTAAGAAGTACTCTCCATCCCACCTTCAAATGTGTCAAAAAATTGCTACGTTTCACTGCCAAGAAGACTTTTTGTCATTGCAAATAACTGTGATGTTTCAAAAAATTACACTTCAGGGCAGAATGTTCCAAAAAATCTTTTGGGCCCTATTTGGGGGTAGTTGCCTAGCAACATTGTTGACAATGTTAGAAAAATCTTTTTTTTTTTACCAGTGTAAATGGCCGTAAAGTAAAGTTTCTGCTGTCTGCAACAGTAACATTAATCATGGGTCTGATCTCTTGGGTGTTCAGGGGATGCTCGTAACAAAAAGTAACACAAAGTAAAAGTTCTATGAGCCCCACCCTCAATAGAGGTAAAACTTTGATAGTCGCGATCTCACGCACGTGCCATATCAGCAGCAATCTTTGATGCGCTACTACAGCGCATGTACACACAATGTGTGATGTGTGCACGAGTGTTCGAGCATTGCAGCGTAGCCACCCGACCGAAACGTCATGTAGCTCGGTCAGTCTATGGAGTCTGACGAGCATGTGACGCAGGTGTATACAGGTCAACAGGCCTTTCGCAAAGCCCGTACGCACCTCTACCACCCATCGATACTGACGCTCATGTACTTTTGGGGTTTTGGGGATGGAGAGAATAGGGGGGTGGGGGTAAGGGGAGGGGAGGGTCCCCTTCCCCCATTGTCGGATATATACGCATAGATTTTAGCATTAACCATGTCCACTGGTCACATCTCCTGGGTGAAAAGGGCTGCTCAGATACAAAATTGCACCAATAAAGTAACATAATTCCTCGAGACAAATATGGATGGGGGTGGAGCGATGTAAAGGTAAGAGAGAAGGGGGGGGGGTGGCTTGTTTTCCCCATGAACCCTCTCCCTTTTCCAGATGATTTTGTGGCCCAAGCGCAACTCAGGCCATCTCACCACCACTCACAGTAGCACAAAGAGAAGTGAGCTCGGAGCACGGATGAGGGCAGTCGGAATTCCCTCAAAGGGGATTATAATGGCGCTGAATGCCATCGCTAAAAGAAATGACGAACAAATTTGCCTCGCCGCGGAAGCATTGCTTCCCTCCTGATAGTTCGTTTTGAAAGCAAAATGGCAGAAAGTGGCAAGAAATACTCTTTTACTGCCAATCGCTAATTGTGTTAGTGGCGGGGGGAAAGCTGGCAGGAAAAAGGATTTGTTTTTGTTGAGAGAGCATTTCTCTGTCTACCTCCAGACCACCTTTCTACCTACACAGCTTTGAATGTAATTACGCTACCTATTTGCTTTGTTAATTTGAGGCGCTGGCGAGAGAATTCCATGGAGTGCTTCCATTTTGTATAGTTTCTTTTTCATTTGGACAAATAGCTTTGATAAAAGTATCACTTGCTATTGTTGGACTCTTTGTGTGGCAATTCTAAAGGCTGGTAATTAGTTTAAAAGATTATATTTTTCCCCTCGGCACTCCTCAGCAGTTGGTTTTGCTCAAGGAGTTAAATAGTCATTTGAGCATGGTAATATTTATTCTTATGCTTCTGTCATATGAAACTGTAAGTACGTTTCACTATATTTCTGTGTGTACATGTATGTATGTGTGTACATTGACATCTCTGTGTTTGGAGATATTAAGCTCTATATTATCTTATCATATTAATGATGTTGATCATCAGTTCTCTACAATTATTTACAGCATTAGCAATGAAATATGGTAGACATTACTATTAAAATGATCAATGTGTAATCGTTTTGATTGTCATACACACTGTAGTGTTAATAGTAATAGTATTTTGTTGTCATTATTATAGAAGCTATACATTGACGGTGTCGATACATGTAGTACTTGCATGAGAGATGCAGTAGAGATGGTATTGTAGACAGTGTTAACATGCCGTTGTGAAATTTATATAGCATCTCCTACAAATATCGTCCCCCATAGAAACCCTTTCATTTAGCAATGCAATCAGGTCGAGCTCTGCTCGTTACAAGGAGAAAAAAAACTGAAAGCTGTTGCTTTTGTGGGACAAATAAACCCATCAGAAAAATTACATTTGACTTGAAACGGCCGGTCCAAAGAGAACAATTCTTGAAATGCATCCCGGCATTCAGAGCCCTAAATTGGACCATGAATAAATGCATTGGTATTAGAGGAGGGGGGGGGGGGGGGGGAAGTACATGGGTACTTATATGGTCACATGTGGGTGATCTTCAAAGGGAGGAATGGGATAAAAGGCCAGGTTTTATCCTGCTATTACTGTGAGAGGATTCTATTCTATCCATCTGGCTATTCCCCCATTTTGATAATTAGAAGGAATGAAATTTTAATACCAGAATAAAAAGAAGAAAATATTCTGACAGGAAATGAGCCAACACCGATATGTCACTCTATCGATGCTTTGGTTTTTGCATGTGTGCATGTGTGTGTATGTGTGTGTGTGTGTGTGTGTGTGTGTGTGTATGTATGTATGTGTGTGTATGTGTGTGTATGTGTATGTGTATTGTGTGTGCATGTGTGTGTTTTTGTTTCGGTAAGTAGATTAAAAGACTAGTTGATCGGGTATTCTTCTTCAAGTTTGTGGCATTTTGAATAGGTACCCACTATTTCAAATTGGATGACTTGTAAAAAAAAAACCTACTGTGTATATAATGTATGTAATCTGTATGTATTAAATTAAATTAAACTCAATGTTAATTATCATTATTTTGTGGCCTTAGCTGAATTGCATGACATTTTATTTAAAATAGTGCACACGGGTAAACACTTACACTGTATATTTGTAACATGCACAAAACAAGCCCAAATAAAGTTATGTACAAAAAAGGACTGGAAAGAAAATAATATTTTGAGATAACAGATACAGATAGATACTGTGAATGGAATGGTATAACAGTTAAAATAATAGATAGATACAAAATAGTATTTATAAAATGAGTTATGACAACTTGATGCATTCATACCATTGTATTGAAAATACAATTGGTTTTAAAAAAAACATGTTAAAAACAACCTGATGTTGTATGAAATTGTGTATTACACAGCAGTGCATGGATTGTAATCAAACATGTCTGGTATGAATATTGAGCATTCATGGCATTGTTCTAGTTTTGTCCACATTAAGTTTATTTATTGTCTCTCTCTTCTTTTCTTTCTCCCTTTCCCCCTTATCTCTGTTTTCTCTTTGCTTGGTTATTTATTGTCTTTCTCTGGACTGTCCATGTCTCTTTATATCTCCGCTATATTTCCACCATGTCTCCTTTGCTTCTCTCTCTCTCTCTCTCGCTTTCTCTCTCTCTCTCTCGCTTTCTCTCTCTCTCTCTCTCTCTACCTCTTTGCCTCTGCCTCTTCATTTTTCACTATTTGTGTGTTTCTCCATCTGTTCCTCTATTTCTCTGTTATATTTTTCTGTCTCTTCACTCACTCTCTCTCTCTCTCTCTCTCTCTGTATCTATATCTCAATGTCTTTATCTTGTTATTCTCTGTCTCTCTTTCCCTCTGCCTGTCTCTCACTTTCTTTCTCTATGCCCCTGTCTCTGTTTCCCTTTGGCACTATCTGCCTTTGTCTCTCCATCTGTCTCACTGTATCTCTCTCTTTCTCTCTTTCTCTTTCTCTCTCTCTCTCTCTCTCTCTCTCTCTCTCTCTCTCTCTCTCCCTTTCTCTATCTCTTTCTGTCCCCTCCCTCCAACCGTGTTGACCAGTCCGTGTTGCCCATTCATCCAGACCAGTTTCGCATCATTTGGTGGTTGACTTTTAATTATACGACGTGTGCCATGCAATTTGTCATCTTTTCTTACAAGTGCTGATCTGTCAGCCCTTTGAATACCTGCTGTGGACCTGGCTATTTGGCTTTTAAAGAGCTAATTAAGATTTGGAATCAGGTCAACTCGGTGTGAGCACAAAATATAGTAGTGACTGACAGATTTTGCCAGACTGTTATTTCAACAATTTGTTTTTAGCTGGCTGTGCTTATTCTACATTTCTTCATAGGCTAATTGCAAAAGCTGTCAAGTGAAGAATATACATCTCTTTTTTTCTGAAGACTTAACCAATCAAGTTTAGCTCAAAACATTTCACAAAAGAGTCTTTATTTGTTTCTTCTTTTGGGGGGTAAAGATTATGATAGTGAATGGAGCCAAATATCTGAAAACCTCCTTAAGAAATTTCTACTTGATATACCGGGGATCACTTTCCAATGTTCCAATCTTTTGCTAATTCTTCCTGTCTTTCTCTCTCTCCCCTCTTTCTTTCTCCCAGACATACACAAAAACACTCATCCTTTCCTTCCCATTTTCTTCACCCTTTTAGTATGAGTAGATATACATGTAGTAGACATATTATTGTTATTAGTAGTCGAAGTAGCAGTAGTAGTAGAAGAAGTAGCAGAAGTAGAAGTAGATGAGGTCGTAGTATAAGTAGAAATACAGGTATTAGTAGCAATATCAGTAGAAGTAATTGTAGGACTATTTATTCATATTGTATGCATCTTTAATAGATATTGATGTGATTTATTTCATCATTGTTACTATTAGTATTGTTTCTTGATATTATCATTAGTTTAATTATTATTGATTATTAATGTTTCTCATTTTTTTTATTTATCAGTCATAATAGCAAAACATTGTGTTACCAGCAGCATTGGGGAAGTGCATCGCCTGGATGGAAAGGAGTTGCATTGTGGTCATGTGAAACACTGGTCATAAACACTCCTCTAACCTTCAAACCAAATTTGACACCGTGATTTAGAAATGGCGAGAAAGAGAGAGAGGGGGGAAAAAAGGCTATGTCTCAAGTGTCTGTATGAATGCATTTTCTCCCATTGTAGGTTTGTATTATATGTCAGCTAGAGTACTTAAGTACAAGTGTAATATTCATTAGTGACAACTTGATTTACTTTACTTTCTCCTCTTTCCCCCGCAATTCGCCGTTTCCTTTTTCCCTCCCGCCTAATGCGCCGGGCCAGGCTGGAGCGGGGTCTAAGTAGCGTAATGCGATGAAGGCGATAACAAGATATCATCAGTCCTTTTTTTTTTGTTCGGAGCTGAAAGGTATTTCGCAAATGCTGCGACGACGATGAAGGCCCCAAGAATCGGACGCGCACGAGACAGAGAAGGCAAAGGGAATTGTAGCAAAGTCAGCGAGTTTAGCGGATTTACGCTCTCCAGAGATGATGCGTCGCTATTTTGACTCCAATTAAGCACCAATCGTGATGCCTTGTATACCATCCATGTTTCTTTTCTTTCCCCTTCTCGCCACTCTCTCTCTCTCTCTCTCTCTCTCTCTCTCTCCTCCCCCTCGCCTTGCCACCTCCTCCCCTTCTCGATTCTTTCTCCCGTCTTGACGAGGTCTTTGCAGCGAGTTTATAAAGTCATCAGTAATCAGAGGGGCTTTTTGCACCGAGCGGAGTACCTTTCCTGCTGGGCTGCTACCGTGTGAGGGGCTGAGCGGCGTTTAAGACCTGATCCCCATGACAAATGGGGGTTGTTATTATGCCATTAGTGGCCCATTCAGCGCTCCCTCGCGCCCCTACGCTGTCGTATCATTTGGCGATTACCACCCCCCTTTCAGGCCGAGACTTGCCACAGAGAAAAGTTTACAACGCTGAATTTATTGCCTCTCCAGTTATTATCTGTCTCCTTTCCATCCAGTTTTGCTGTCTATTATCCCTGCTTGTAGCCAAGTTCTCTGTTATTCATATTCATATTTGATTTTTCTCCTCATAATCTCTTTCAGTCTTTCTCTCCCTCCCCCCCCCCCCTCTCTCTCTCTCTCTCTCTCTCTCTCTCTTTCTCTCTCTTTCTCTTTCTTTCTCTCCCGCCATTCCTTCCTCTCTTGATATAGTTTTGTACAGTGCCTCTTCTTTTTTCCTTTCATTTGTCATACATGTCTCACAAATGAGCCTTTTCTGTATTGTAGTCATTTCTTCTGGGTTTTGTATTTCCTGATTTGTCTTTATGTGTTTAAATTCTTAGTGTGTGTACTATTCTCCGGAAGTGTATTGGCAATCACTTAGTGTCACTCAATATATCAATTTTCCAAGGTTTGTAGTGGTTTCTCTCTCTCTTTTATTTCCATGTCTTTCTCTTCTGTTACTTTCTTTAGTGTTATCATATTCTTACTCTTCTCTCCTCTCTATCTTTCTCTCTCGCATTCTTTCTCTCCCGCTCTATATCTAAAAAATATATACATTTCATGTCAAAATCTGTCCTTCCTTTTCTTGTTGTTTCCCATTTTGTAGTTTTATGTCTTTTCCTCTTCTTTTCTCAATTTAAGGTTTGTAGTGGTTTCTCTCTCTCTTTTATTTCCATGTCTTTCTCTTCTGTTACTTTCTTTAGTGTTATCATATTCTTACTCTTCTCTCCTCTCTATCTTTCTCTCTCGCATTCTTTCTCTCCCGCTCTATATCTAAAAAATATATACATTTCATGTCAAAATCTGTCCTTCCTTTTCTTGTTGTTTCCCATTTTGTAGTTTTATGTCTTTTCCTCTTCTTTTCTCAATTTATAGCACTTCGGTACTCCCCAATCTCTTCTCCTTCACATTGTTTTTCACCCTTTTGTCATTCTCACATTTTAATATTGACGATTTCTTCTCTTTCTATCTTTGTGTCATTTTTCTCTCTTTTCTTTCTCCTTTCTTTCCTTTTCTTTATCACTATCTCACTCTCTCACTCTATCTTTTTCTCTTCCTCTCCATCATTTTCTTCCCCTTTACTCTCCTTATTTCTCAATTTTCTTTTCTATCTCATTCATCTCCCGCTCCATCTCCCTCCTTTTTTTCTTCTCTTACTTTCTTTCCCTCTCTTTCCCTCTTGTTTTTTTTTCACTTTTGCTCTCTCTCACAGTCTCACTTTTTCCATCTCTCTCATTCTCCCTCTATTGCTCTTTCTCCCTCTGTCATTCTCTCATCTGTTCTCCCTCATGCTTCCTTCATCCCTTCATCTCTTCATGCCTTCCCCAGACCCTTCCCACCCTGCACCATCAATGTCAAGTCTCAATGATAACAGATTGCCGGAGATTAGCCTCTGATATTTCCCCCCTTCCCCATTGTCCCGCCCCACCACAGTGGTTTTTGCGCCCCACCATTCATGCTCACTCCGGCTTTTGTTTGCGTAACCCACGTACCAATAGACTACCCCAGGCGAGCTTAGAGCCCAGCGCGCTCTTACACCCCTCCACATGTGACAAAGCAAGAATCGGAGCTACAACGCCTCCTTCCTTTCCCCATTTCCCCTCTCTCCCCGTCTCCCCCCTCCCTCCCTCTCTTTCCCCTTGTCTCCCTCTCCCTCTCTCTCTCCCTCTCTCTCTCTCTCTCTCTCTCTCTTCCTCTCTCCCTCTTTCTCCCTCTCTATCTCTATGACCCCTCTACATGTGACAATGCAAGAAATGGGGCTATAGTGCCTCTTCCCTTTCCCCTTTTCCTCTCTCTCCCCTTCCCTCCCTCTCTCTATCCCTGTCTCCCTGTCTTTCACTTTCTCTCTCCCTCCCCATCTCTATCACCCCTCCACATGTGACAAAGCAAAAAGCAGAGCTAACCCCTCCCTCTTTCTTTTCTCCTATCCCATCTCTCCCTCTCATTCCCTCTCTCTCACTCTCTCTTTCCTTCTCTCTGTCCCTCTTTCTCCCCATCTCTCTTTTTCCTTTTCTTTTTCACTCTCTCTCTCTGTCCCTCTCTCCTCTGTCCCTCTCACTCTCCCTCTCCTTCCCTCTCTCTCCCCCTCTCTCTCTCTCTCTCTCTCTCTCTCTCTCTCTCTCTCTCTCCACGGTTCTTGGACTTGAACTTTTCTTCAGTGTCCCTTCCTCAAAATCATGTCGGTGGGGGGAAGTGGAAAACGGGGCGACGGAGACGACGTAGAAAGTTGGTAGAAAAACACTCTGTAGGTTGCAACAGCTGTGCACCCAACACTGCACACATGCCACCCTTTTTTGGGGGGAGTGGGTGAGGGGGTGGGGAGGGGGGAGATGTGAGCTGTTTTGGCCCGTTCTGCCCCCTCAACATGAAGTAATGGTGTTGGGAAGAAAGAGGAAATGGGAACACCAATTAGAAAGCTGTCAAGGAGGGTCTTTGTAACTCTTTCTTCTACTCCCCCATGAAACGGCGTTTTGCAGCCGATGTTGCGGAGGTTTCCGGTCGGAGCTGCGTATGTTTACCGTCTGTGTAGTTTAACCATTCCCGTGCCAGAGGAAATGCTGTGAAGTGGGATTTGTTTGCATTATTCGAGACAAAATGCACACCTGGAACACAAACAGTTAAATCTCTTGTCTTGAAGGGATAGTTCACCCTGAAATTAAGTTTGGATTTTGAGACGTCACATGCAAGGTGCTCTCCCATATCTTGGTAACAATTTATTTCAAAAATTTACATTTTCTCATAAAGATATGAATCTTTTTACCTGTTCACTTGATACATTATTAGCAATGCGTTTTTACACACATACCTGAATGAAAAAGAGATCATTCTGTTGTCAAAAACAGAAAAAGAGAAATTTATGGAATTATACTACACACAACATATGGGAGAGTACCTTGCATGTCGCGTCACAAAGTCAAAAGATCCTAACTGTCTTATCCTTTGATGGATTTTAATCAAACCTTCACTACTATGTTTCCTTCATATACCAAATAAGGTGCTTTTGAAGGCAAAGAGGTGCATTATTTTCTGATGGGGCTCATTTTGCTGATCAGAAATTAGTGTGTGTTGTCAAAATATTTGTCAAATGGCAATTTCCCAGATAGATTTCGTTGAGTTTGAATTGTCTACCTGTTCATACGGAGCCCTGCATGTTGGTATGTGTATCAATGTTAACATTGGCACTAGAGTATCTGTGTTTGCATTGACACTGGTGTCAATGTTAGCACTAGTACTAGTGTTGGTGTTAGCATCGATACTAGTATTGGTGTTAGCATTGGTACTAGTATCATAATAATCATTAGTTTTAATATCAGTTGTAGCATAAGCACTAGTATTGAGGGTAGCACTGGTATTAGTATCGGTGTTAGCATTTACACTAGTATCAGTGTTAACATCAATACTAGTATTGGTGTTAGTATTGGAAGCAGTATCAGAATAATCATTAGTATTAGTATCAATGGTAGCACTAGTATCTGTGTTAGCTGTACTACTAATATTGGTGTTAGCATCAATAATAGTATCGGTGTAAGCATTGGTACGAGTGTCAGAATTAGCATTAGTATTAGTGGAAATATATGTACTAGTATAAATTTTAGCATTGGTAATAGTATCAGTGGTAATATTGGTACTAGTATTGGTGTTAGCATTGGTAATAGTATCAGTGATAGCATTGGTACTAGTATTGGTGTTAGCATTGGTACTAGTATCAGTATTAGCATTGAAAATAGTATCAGTGTCAGCACTGGTACTAGCATCGGTGTTAGCATTGGAAATAGTATTGGTGTTAGCACCGGTACTAGTATCGGTGTAAGCATTGGAAATAGTGTCAGTGTTAGCACCAGTACTAGTATCGGTGTTAGCATTGGAAATAGTGTCAGTGTATAGTAGCTTTGTTAGCACTGGTACTAGTATCGATGTTAGTATAGGTCTTTCTTCAGGATTTTGCTTTCAGCCAGTGTGATCTTGTGATATTAGCGGCTTCTGACAAAGTTAGGCTAGAGAGAGAGAGAGAGAAGGCAAGCAAGTGAGAGGGACAATTATTCTTGAGGAAAAAGGGCGATGGACATAGGGAGAGTGACAAGAAGTGGAAAATGAGGAGATTGAGAAAGAAATGTGTGTGTGTGTGTGTGTGTGTGTGTGGTGTGTGTGTGTGTTTGTGTGTGTGTGTGTTAGTGAGAGAGCAAAAAGAGAGATATTTCAACATCGAGAAGCAGTTTGTGAAATTAGATTGAAAATTTCTTACTGAGGCTAAGAGATATTTGGTTCCAGTCACAGTCTTTGTAAAGAAAAGAAAGGATGTCTTAAGTGAAATAAGATGTGTGCAACACTATCAGAATCGACACTTGTAGAATTTCCTTCGTTTGATCCACTTATTGACGAAGAAGAGCGAATCCCTTTCACCGATCTAAGGAACGACCAAGCTTTTCACTCTTTTTTTTGTGCGTCCCCATCGCCTTCATCGCGACAAGAGATTAGTTTTTACTCGATGTCATCATATCCCCCATATCTTTTGTCTTCTCATTGTCGAGAGAGAAAGCGAATATCAAGAGAAAGAAGGAGAAAAACGGTTTAAATTACAATGACGTTGACACAGCTGACAATAGTATGCGTAGTGTTCCCAAGTGAAGCCTCCGGGCTGCAAGTCATATATGATGACACTGGAACATAGCGAGATATAACGCTTTTTCCCCCCATATGTCCATATTAAGAAGAAAACAAAAAAAACTTCTTTGCTTACTCATCTATCTGTCTTTGTTGAGCTTCTTCAGTGTACCAGTGTCCTTTCCCCAACTCACCTGACGTTCTTGTCAGGGCCATCTAAAGAAGAAGAAGAAGAAGAGAGAATCAAAATGAAAAAGGGGGGGAATAGAAAGGGAAATTTAACCACACCGATGAAGAAACTTTGCTGCTGGGGATTTGCGCCTGTTGCCACGCAATTTCTTTTATGCGCACCTCAAAAAAGTGCACATTACATTTGTGCATTGGATTACCGGGCCTTTGTGTCAGGACGTTTAGGTTTACCGGACGCAGACAATTGCGAGGGGCTCTTGTTGGCGCTACATCAGTAGGAAGGAGAAGAGAGAGTGAGAGAGAAGGGGGGGAGGAGGAATCGCGTAAGGGCAGCATGGATTGAGGCAGCAGTTGACACCAATACGGCCGAAGAACGGAAAGCAGCAGCTCAGGTTAACTCTGCCCTGGGGGAGGGAAGTCACTCGGGGGAATAGCCCTACAAGGTGGAGCAAAGGAAACAAGAAAGCAAGACAGACTCTACCTGTAACCGTGCACACTCCCTTGTTTACTAGTTGTAGAAGAGGACTACGACGTGCAATATTAAGCAATAGAATGAATGATTTCGTGTCCTGTTTTCCTGTCCCTAAAATCTACCTGACCTGTAGAAAGATGTTGGTTGTGAAAAAGAAGGCAGATGGATAGTATCCTTACACTGTCCCTTGTTTTCTTGTTGACAAAGAGATGTAATCTGAGATTACAATAGAAATGATGATTTCATGTCATATTTTCCTGTTCCTAAAATCTCCCTGACCTGTAGAAAGATGTTAGTTGGTAAGAAGAAAGCAGGTGCACAGCACAATATCTCTTGTTTTCTAGTTGACAAAGAGATGTATTTAATTGGAGATTGAGCTATAGGAAGGATGCTTTGATTTCATATTTTCCTGTTCCCAAAATTTACCTGACCTTCACAAAGATGGTACTTGCTACAAAGGGAGTAGGAGCAGGTTATCGCAAACACTTTTTGTAAACCAGGTGAAGAAGAGATGTATGACATACGGTACTTGATTAAACAACAACAAACCAGATCAAAGCGAGTGATAATCTTTTGTCTTGCAATGTATGGTCAACAGAATCTAAAAAGATCACAACTTTTCGTGCACGGCTGCAACACTTCATCAGGTGTGATACAAAATTATAGTAAGTAGGATATTTAAATCCTCTTCTTACTACTTACTATAATTTTGTATCACACGTGACGAAGTCTTGCAGCGGCGTACTAAACATTGTGATCTTTTGAGATTCTGTTGGCCATACATTGTGAGACAAACGATCATCACAAGCAATTTATCTGCAATGAGTAACATATTTAGCATTATTAAACCAGATCATATTTCACAGTCTTTCCAATCCTGGTTCGTCCTTTATCTGTCAGCAATGCATCTGGCATACAGAGGATTGATCTTGTGGGGGGAGGGGTGGATTCATAGCTAGATACTGATACACACTAACAGCCATCATCATCATCTTCATCATTATCATCCTTATCATCATTATCATCCTCATCATCATCATCTTCATTATCACCTTCATCATCATCATTATCATCATCATCATCATGATCTTCAGCTCCATTATCATCATCCTCATCATCTCCATTCTCATTATTATCATCATTCTCATCATCATTCTCATCATCTTCTTCATCTTCATCATCTTCCTCAGAATCTACATCATCTTCATTATCATCTTCATCATCTCAATTTTCATCATCTTCATCATCTTCATTATCATCATCATTTCCATCATCACTATCATCATCATTATTATCGTTATTATCTTTATTATTATCGTTAAGGAGGCAGTGTAGATATATAAAAGGCACTGTTCGTGATTGACCCTGCTATTACACAATTCTTTCTTGTTCTCCCACCAACAGCCAGGGCAGGTCTGCTCACGCCAAGGGAACCAGCATCTCAGAGTTTGACAGCGGGCTGGACGACATCACATCAGTGGTCCCAGCAAAGAAGCAACGAGCGGACGCCAAGAAGAGTCGTCGGAAGGCCAAGCGCCGGCCACAACCGAACAATTGAGGGCGCTGTGTAGAGGGGTCAGGAGAGTCGCAGCCTGTCATGGAACTAGTAACGCCGAGTGAAGTGGCGCCCTGGGTACACATTCATGTAACCTGTTCGACTGTTGAGCGATCCGTTACGAACGCCACGATCGGCCATTCGTAGCTGATCGTGGAATTGTTATGCTCGCATGGCAAAGGGTACCTTCAGACCATGAAGCAATGGTACCGGACAAAGTGGACCGATCATTACAGCTCATGGGAGATAGCAGTGCATCCCAACAGGGCGTGATGTTGGTCTCATCAAATGTTGATTCCGTACACTGAGATTTAGAACCAATCTTTCGCTCTTAGTTTAGATCTGGGCCCCATTGCATAACACTTACCATTAATGGTAACTATGTCATCAATAGTAAACACTATGTGAAAACTGCTTGACAGCCCATCAAGTTCAAGGTTTCCATAGAAGTTGCCATTGATTACAAAGTTACAATCAATGGTGAGTTTTATGCAACAGGGCCCAGATCATGAGATGTGATGATCAGGATTTACAATTAATTGTATTGATCGTATAAAATTTATATCTGCGATCAACACATTTGCCACAACTGACCTCACGATCCAATAAGGGCCCTGTTGCATAAAACTTACCATTGATAATAGCTTTGCTATCAATGACAACTTCTATGGAAACCTTGAATTTGATTGGCTGTTGAGTGGTGTTACCATGGTAGTTACCATTGAGGACAGAGTTACCATTAATGATAAGTTTTATGCAACAGGGTCTAGATCTGAGAGGATTACACAACACATGGGAACATGGCATTACTCAGCCCAGTTAGTTTTAACAGAAATGTGTTAGAACTGGAGTCAGCACGAAGAGTAATTTATTCCTACACCAGTCACGTGCATTGATTGCGCAATAGAATATTTGATGTGTTTGGTTCTTTGATCCAGTGACGACCGCCGCCAAATATGCAAGACAAATTTTGAATGCATTTAGAGGAATACATATTCTGTATGCGCAGAAGATTTCAGGAGCACTTCATGTACTGAATGGCATGTGCAGTTGTAGTACATCTTATAATGATACGATTCTTTGAATTTCAAATTATATTATTGTTTCTTTTGTGATAAATTGAGTATACTGTAGAAAACATGACAGAGAAATGCCTTCATATCGCACATTGGGCAGTCATATTTCCTATCTTGTAAATCGTAAATTGAGTGTTCCACCTTCCACGGAAACAACCTCAATTTCATGTCTGGAGGTGTCCGAAAAAGTTATGGACCAAATTATTTCTGCAATTTTATCAAAATTTCCCTACGCTCACCACCAAACTAATTCCCAGTGTATGTAAAGAGATCAGCTTTTAACTCCCAGTGAAGGCTGAATGGTTGACATATTTCTCAATCCAGATTTTCATTTGTTATTCAGAGGAAGGCACTGCCTAATTAGAAATACAGCGTATTGTCTAAAACACCTGAATGTTGTGAATTTTTATGCGGCCGCGGTCATCATAGATCAAAGGAAGTCTATCTGAGCGCAGTTCATCCATGATAGGTCCGTGGTTTTAAAAAATTTCATTTGCCAAAACAAGATTTCTAGAAGGTGTCGTGGTAAAGTGGTTGTAAATTTTGACTGAAGATCCCAAACCGCAGATTCAAACCCCAACATATTTTTTGAAACTTTCCATTTTCACTAAACAGATGTAGATCAGATATTAAAGAATGTTATTATCAACCTAATGAAATTGGTTTGGCCATAGCAGTTTCTGTCAATGCACATTGGGCTACAGATTTATATGGTTATACTGTTGCAAGTTTCAGTTCTCTTTTGTATTATCTTAACTTTAATATGTATAAAGGAAAAAATAGCAGATGGGCTGGTATGTCAATAACACTTTTTACATATCACAAGTTAATTCTTTGCCTGTTTCTTTTTTTAACCTGACTGTGGTTGTTGTTGTTGTTGTTGCTGATTGATTTTAGGCGCGTGTTCAATCACACCCGATTATGTAAAAAAAAGGGGGTGGTTATCAACCAGTTATCATTTTCTTTTGACATGTATAATACAAAAACTATAGACTGAGGGAGAAAGAGATTGAAAAGAAAAGAAAAAGGAAGAGCATTATGTTTTCGATACTGTAAATACTGTAACATATCCCACATTTGTAGTTCCTATGAGAGGCAAGTACAACCTTTCAGAACTGTGAATGTATTGGTACGGTTAGGTGGTTTAGTCTGGTAATGGTTATAGTTATTGTGCTACGGTAACTGATGACGGCTAATGATGATGACAGTGACCATGATGATGTTGGGGAGGATGTTGATGGTTGGTAATGATAGTAAAGGTGATAATGTTGATGTGATGGTGGTAGTGATGGTGATGACTGTGTTGGTAGTGGTAGTAATGATATTGATGATGGTAGTGATAATGGTGGCGATGATGGTATTGGTTGTGTCAGAAATGGTAGTGATGATGATGATGATGATGATGATGATGATGATGATGTTGATGTTAGTAGTAGTGATGATGGTGGTAGTGGTATTGGTGGTGATGATGGTGGTGGTGGTGGTAGTAGTGATGGTGATGACATTGATGGTGTTAAGAGTAATGACGGTGGGGATGGTGTGATGTCGATGTTGATATTGGTGTTGATGTGGTGATGGTGTTGATGCTGGTTGTAGCAATGATGGTGGTAGTGGTATTGATGCCGATGATGATAATGATAATGAGTTACATTGCTATTGATAAAGGTGAAGTTGACAGAAGAAGTGATCATGATAGCCATGATCATTACATTGTGATGAGTAGTATTACTACCGAAATCAACATCATCACTCTACCACTACAAACATCATCATCATCACCATCACTTCCACTACCAACATTACCATCAACATCATTACCACTATCACCATCAACACCATCACTTCCACTACCAACATTACCATCAACATCAACATAATCACTACTGCTACTATCTTCACCTTAATATCACTACTATCACCACCATCAACATCATCACTACCAGTGTCACTATCACCATCAACATCATCACTACCATTACCGCCGGCATCGTCATTACCATTAATAACATTGCCACCAACACCACTATCACTCTGCCACTACAACTATCATCACCATCACTACCACTACCACCATCATTGTCATCACCATCACTACCACTACCACCATCAGAATCAGCATCATCACTTCCACTTCCAACATTACGTTCAACATCATCACTCCTGCTACCACCATCAGAATCAGCATCATCACTTCCACTTCCAACATTACGTTCAACATCATCACTACTGCTACCACCATCAGAATCAGCATCATCACTTCCACTTCCAACATTACGTTCAACATCATCACTACTGCTACCACCATCAGAATCAGCATCATCACTTCCACTTCCAACATTACGTTCAACATCATCACTTCTGCTACCACCATTAGAATCAGCATCATCACTTCCACTTCCAACATTACGTTCAACATCATCACTACTGCTACCACCATCAGAATCAGCATCATCACTTCCACTTCCAACATTACTATTACATTATCACTACTGCTACCACCATCACCTACCACCATCACTACCACCACCACCACCACCATCATTACCACCACCACCATCATCATCACTACCTCTATCACCGTCTACACCATCACCATATGCATCATCACTACTGCTACTACAACCATCAACAGCATCACCATCACCATTACCATCACACTCGTAAAGGGGTACTGAATTAGAAAAATAAGTTCTCACTTATCTATGTAAAATTGTCCACTAAAAACGAATTTCACATTCGTTTGCCACAGTAAAGTCTCATTTTGACGAAGATTTAAAAAAAACGCACACCTCCAATGACATATGAGAAGTCAAAATGCCATAGATTGTACGGAAGTCAACAATAGACCATTTTCGTAATGTATTCACAACTCCCCCCCCCCCCCCCCCCTAACTGCGTAGTAACGCGTTATTGCATTCACCTGTATCTTGTCATTCAGATTCAATGGATGGAATGCACTTTGAATCTATAAGTTGTTGCTACACGGACAAACCTCGGACAAGCTTTGGGGTTCCCATTGGTAACGTATTGTTTGAACGGCGTGAATAAAGTATTTTATTCACGCCGTTGGTATTTATGGCATTTTGACTTCTCATACGTCACTGGAGGTGTGCATTTTTTTTTTTTCAAATTTTCGTCAAAATTAGACTTTATTGCGGCAAACGAATGTGAAATTCGTTTTTAGTGGATAATTTTACATAGATTAGTGGGAACTTATTTTTCTAATTTAGTAACCCTTTAAGTGCTGTTTAGAGTGCTCAAAACATTGCTTGCAAAAAGCATGACAATAACCTCACAGATGATCATCGCAATAACTGGACGTATTGGCTTCCAATACAACGCACTCCATTATGATTAATCGTGCCTCGTGTCCTAACCTGCCAGCAAAACCAAACAGCCAAAGAGCCGAGATCTATAATCAGCGTGATGAACTCCAAAAATTACTGGTCAAAATTATTCATGATTCCAAACAGATTTTAAAAGCAAGTGAGCCTCTCTTTTTGAATAGATGATTAAAAGATTATCAGAAATAGAGGTTGATATTAGGCGTGCGTCAGCACATGTATCGGGAAACTGTTGAATGCTGTAGATGATGATCGCAAAGTGATTAAATGTATATTTTAAAGCAGGCCATTATGGACATGTCTGTCCCGCGAACAATGATTTTGAAACCGATCAACATGCTCAACGAGATGGACGCTAAGTGATAGCTAAATTGTGGTATGGAGGGAACGAAACAGTGGAACGCTTTTCTGGGTCCCGTTGCATAAAACTTTGCCATCATTAGTACCTACCATTCTAAAATTGCTTGACAGCCAGTGAAATTCAAAATTTCCATAGAAATTGCCATTGGTAGCAAAGTTACCATCAATGGTTTTATGCAACGGGGCTCGGGCATGACTCGCCGATTCAACGTCAATTTTTATGAGATTGAAAAGGATTTCTGCCCTTGGCCTGCCTGATTGGCCACACGTCGCTTTTATCGATTCCTTTATTTTATATTTTCTTTTCTGTAATGATTATGATGATCATTAGTACCTCTCTCGCGCTCCTCTTCCTTTTCCTCTGTTTTCAATTGTTGTCCTCTTCTTCACTCAAACGTTATTTACCCCATTACATAACTCCTCATACCCCGTTTTAAGTCTTTCTCTCTCCTATTAAACATTATGCGTTCTTTCTCTCTCTCTCTTTCTTTCTCTCTTTCTCTCTCTCTTTCTCTCTCTCTCTCTCTCTCTCTCTCTCTCTCCACCCCCTATTTCTCTCTCTCCCTCTCCCACCCTCTCTCTATTTCTCTCATGTCTTCTCCCTTCTCTCCCTCTGTCTTTCCTTCTCTCTCATTCGCTACCTTGTAACATACACGTATTAACTCTTAGCTTATGAAAACCGGGCAGTCCATTCGTAAAGTCTATGAGAAGTTAACTATATTGGAGTCAACTGGTTCATGTATCATTCATGACACACATTGCCAATAACCATCGTTACCTTCTTTCATTCATTTGGCCATATTATCGTCATTACACTCTTCATGGTCGACCATTACTTTATGACTAACCGTTAATATAAGTATTGTCATCATCATCGTCATCATCATCATCATCGTCGTCGTCGTCATCGTCGTCGTCATCTTCATCATCATCATCGTCGTCAGCTTTCATCATCATCATCATCATCACCATCACACTGACACATTATTGATTTAATTCTTGTTTGCATTACGGCAAATATATATATATATATATATATCAGTCCATTCGTTCAATCACTCGACCGTCAATTCATTCATTCAATAAATAGTCATCAATATGTTACCCTGCTCAATCACCCCTCTACCAATATGTGTCCCAGAAAAAAGGAAATCGAGATTCTGTGTTATTTCTCTAGTTGACTGAAAAAAAAATCATGGAATATTATACACATCATTAGAAATCACGGCGTTCCTTCTTTCATTTGACACCCCTTATGATAGATAAGTGTCGTGCGTTGAGGAGCAACAGGTGTTTAAAAAATAATTGTAAAAATGAAGTTACTTAGGACAAATGGTCAAAATTTAAGGAAGCATCGACGTAGTGCAAACACCATTGATTATTCTGCGCAAAACGTTTCTGACATCGAGTACTTGAAATTGCTTGAAATCAGTTATGCGTGAACAATTCATCGTGAATTTGGTACCAAACGAAAGAAGATACTTTATTCTCAATATTGCTGCTATTTTGATAATAATATTATATTTTATGATTACGTTATCGACCTAAAAAACGGGTTTCCTTTTTTCTGGGAAACACACAGTATTTGTTCATTAATCCACTTATCCTTTCATGTACTGTATTCATTACAAACATTATTCCATGCTTGTTTTCCTCCATCCATCCATCCATGTATCCACTCACTCACTCATCCCTCCAAACATCTGTTATCAATCCCTCATACCTCCATGCATTCACTCAGTAATTAATCCGTCGATTCTTGCATTCACTCATTCACTCGCCCATTACTAATTCAATTCATCCATTCATGCACTCATCCGCTAATTCAACCTCCCATCCGCTCATTTATCCAATCGTTTATTCACTTATCTATACATATCAGTTCATTCATGTGTCCAATCATTCATTTATTCATCTATCCATTTATTCAGTCAGTAAGTCAGTCTTTTATTCATTCATCCATTCATTCGTCCATCCATTCATTAATTTACCCATTCACTCACTCATGCATCGATTCATTCATTCATTCATTCATTCATTCATTCATTCATCCACTCATTCATTCATTCATCATATTATCATTTATTTACGTATCCACATATCAGTCCATTCATTCATTCATTCGTCCATTCATTCATTTCTTCATTCATTCAATCATTCATTCGTCCATTCGTTCATTCATTCATCCATCCATCCATCCATTCATTCACCCATCCATCCATCCATCCATCCATCCATTCATCATTCATTCACCCATCCATCCGTCCATTCATTCACCCATTCACCCATCCATCCATCCATCCATCCATTCATTCATTCATTATTCATTCACGTATTCTTTTACACTCGGTTTACAGCGTGTAATCAGAGTTTAAATTAATATTTAATTTCGATCCATAGTACTGTACAACAGATATGGAAACAAGGAGTGTCTCTATACATTTAACAGGGAAAATGTCAATCACAAAGTTACATAAAAAACGACTCCTCTTCCGGAGTCCTGTTTTCTGATTTCATTTCTTTACACATCTAGATACATAAACCATTGTATACACACTGCAGAATTTATATACATACTCAGTAATATTCTTTTTAGTCATCAATAGTTCACTTTCGTCGTGCCAAAGGAATAGACGTTGACATATTTATAGAAGTAACATACGCGAGGAAAAATATAACTGTGTATTTGACCTCATAGAAAGTGAATCTATATCCATGTTCACGAGTCACAAAACTAAAAATTACTCCGCCAAACTGCGTCCCACATTGGAATGTGTTAAGTTTTCTTCTGTCGGCTTAGAACGCTCCATTACAAAAAGTACTATCATTGACTAAAGTAATGGGAAAATACAAACATCAAGCTTTCATATTATCTTAACGAAAACAAATACAACTCTACCACGTAATACCAAAATAACAAATACAGAAATGTCAAGGTCTTGCCAAGCACATTGCTGTAGCTGACTTTTTCCCCTGCTTTATTTAATTATTTAAAAAATGGCCTTAATAGAGCCATATATCTATCATGAGTTCGTATACACTCTCTGCAGGAACCCGAAACAATAACTCACAATGTTATACGATCTAACGAACACAGTCTGTAATTTAAACAATGTCGCGTCTAATTAATCAAAGTACTATTTCTTAAACTTAAATACAACATATATGCGTAATTAGATATTGCACAAACCGCAACCAATGTTGCTTCATCCATATTCAATTTCATTGTCAAATTGTGACATGCAATCCTTCTTTTGTAGCAATTAAGCCAGATGAGAATATAAGTTGTAGTATCTTAGGCATAGTCGAGAAAGCGCAAAACATGACACATTAAAACTGTACTTTTGCCTTGAACAAAGTTCTTTCTTTTACATTGTGTTTTAACCTACCCCACCTTTATCTCTTTCTTTCTTTCTCGCTTCTCTCTCTCTCTCTCTCTCTCTCTCTCTCTCTCTCTCTCTCTCTCTCTCTCTCTCTCTCTCTGTCATTCAATTCGTGTGTATGTTTTTAATCGCCAGCACGTGGTTTACAAGGTTTTTATACCATGCGTTCGTGCGAGTGTTTAAAAGCCAAAGTAATTCAACAAAGAAGAACATTGAAACGGTCCCTTCTACTTAATGAATTCTCTTTTCCACGCAAGGAGGTAAAAGACGCTCTGCTAGAGAACGAATCATCAATGGTTGTCATACGAGCCATGAAATACTTGCTCAAGAGCTTACAACGTTTAAAAGTACGATTCCCACGTAATCCTCACTTACGTCGGATTATCTACGAAATGAGAGAAAGATATGTATTTATTTAACAAAGAGCCAGCACGCACGGACAACTGCGTAGATAGGTGCTTTGAGTTAGTCCAAGCGGACAAGAAAATAAACGATTATATTTCTTTAAAATACGAATAATGACAATGAAGAGCTTTGCGTCTATAGCTGTCAAGCACATTATGAAAATATTCCAACGCGCATTAGTGAATTAAGTCCCGTGTAAAATTCGAATCAACAATGGACTTGAAATGTCTTTCTTTTCGTTGATTTTGATATCAATTTGCTTTAGTCAGTGTCCAATCGGCCAACGTAATCAAATACCATATGATCTGTCATTTCACATTTTGCATAAAGCATTAAATGTTGAAGAAATACTTGAGCCATTTGCTTGATGACAAAAAAAAAAAAAAAAACGGTGTGCGGGTGTTTTTAGATTGAAGAAGTCTTACCGAATTTGTGAATTCCCATTTTCCATTTCTGGATTAGAAAAAAAAATGTCATAATTATATACCGATTTCACTTCCTGACTTGTATTTAAAGAATTGATATGAATACACGTTTTCTTTCCTCAATCCTCAAATTGTACCATTCCATGCTATACTAATCAGTAAGTTGGTTTTGTATTTTCTATATCTTTCTTTCTTCCATCGTGATATGTTGTCTCCTCTTACTAACATGGGGGTCGATATTGTTTAACAGACTTAAACGTTTGTTTTCATGAATTTGATGTATCATAATCGTAGAAACAGATCACATATATCATATTTCCATTATGCCTACAGACATGACCTAATTTTTATGTTTTTATTTTGCCACAGTGAGAAGTCCAATTAAAGACCATGGTGAGAATATGATTTCCCAATTTGTAGTAATGACCGATGCAAATATATAGAAATGCATACGATGCGCACAAAAGAAAAGGGGTTGTGCTCCACAGTGTTGTGCGTTTCTGTGTACATGATAGAGAGACGCAGTGTGGACGTACGCTACAAAACACTTTTAAGTATCGTAATGCGCTTAACACGGTATTCATGGCGCCGTTCATTCTCAAGTGATGCCTGATTTGAGGCAAAGGACTGTAAAAGTCAATTCCATCTTGGGGGAAACCCCCAGACAACAAAAAGCATAAAAAAGTAATGATGAAGCTGATTATAGCCTTAAAGAGTGTCGTGATCTAGTCCTTGTTGTCTACCACTCTTTTAAAGTGATTAAACAAAGAGAATCGGGAGGTTTGCGGCGAGTAATTGTCCAACGATGCTTATCATGGTATTGCGTGTCTCGCGCGCATCTTAGAAGCTATAAGCCCTTCTTCAAGAGCATCGTTAGTTACATTAGAATCAAGAAATGGAGGAGAGGCAAGAGTTACGGCAGGATGGGAAGGGGGGGGGGAGGAGACTGCCATATTATTCCAAGCTGACACGATGTACTTTTGAATTTTATAGAATAGAAAAGGGAAAAATAATTACTCCATTTTGATCCGACATGTGGGGAGGGGAGAAGAAAGGGGGGGGGGGGGGGAAGGGGAAAGCGCTACACGCCAGTAAATGACGTGGTAGCTGGCAAGCACGATGTCAACTGTGGGAGGAGGGGGGGGGGGGCTCTGAAAATTCCCCCAACCCCACCCCGAATAACTTTCGCCCTTGACATTAAACGAGTATCGTAAAACTGTGAGGAGAAATTAGGTCCAGTCGAGCGAGTGATACTCTAACAGTCAGTCGGAGGCGCTTCATTTTGGGAAGGGGAAATTGGAAAGCAATGGCTTGAATGATTACCTGAATTCTAGCAACTTAAAATCGTGGACATGACCCCAGCATGCCCAGCGAGGCATTAATGTGAACGCGTCAACTCAATGGATGTTCTAAGCGTCGTGTGTATAAAGGCATGTAAAGGGCAAAAAATGACATATGTAGGGTCTACGAGTTTGCAATAAATCAACTTCACCAAGACCATTTCTTCTCTAACCATATGCTGTCATAACATTAGTTAGATCCCCAACATGGTTGCTATGGTTACACTATCAGCCATGTGTAACGTGCTGGGAATTGAACCTTTCATCTAGTACATGCCGGAAGTAACGTTTGTTCAAGTTTATACCTAATACATTGTTTAAACCAAATATGAGAATTATATAATCTGACTTCAAACATGTCAAATTAATTGCTTTTTAAATCAGAATTCAACTTGTATTAAATTTCAAGCTAAGTTTTCACAGTATAGGGAAGAAGAGGTTGGTTTGTTCTAAAGGCATGTCAGGAAAACCTCTGGAAAGAGTGGTGCAGTGCAACAGAGAGAGCGAGGTGAGAAATATGAGACACAATGAGGAGAAAATGCTTCTTTCTTATATAAGATGCTCTCTCCATATACTAGGATAGGAGAAATCAAATAAACTATACATATGCATATTACACGTGTCATGAACGAAATGTCATGTATATCGCGACACATCCATAATACACATATGCGAGTTATCAGCCTAAACCCAAATGCGAAAGTGGCCTTACCTGTAGATAAAACTATATTTAAGCAAAATTAGCAGAATAAAAACTTCCTCACGAATATGACCCTTCTGTCGTTAAAAAATATCTGACTACAAAATGACTTGTTTTCTAATTCATAGCTTCGAGAAACCAACCATATCAGGTTGATTCAACATTGAATAGCAAACAGTACAAATATATCTGTATAATCTTACACATAACAGTCAACATTTGTTTTTTCCGTGATCAATGTCACATATTTAGATTTCTAATGCGTTTCAAGGTGCTTAAGGATATTTTACATGTTTTACATCGAATTCATGACAGACATCCACTTAACATTACTTTCAGAATACAAAGGCATGATTTTTGTATTTGACTGGTTTGCACAAACTGAATGCTGAATGGGTTTATATGGCAGTCTCTATTATTGGTTGTGATATATCCTTTTTTAACACAATTGGTACATCCCATATAGTTTTTGTCTATAATCATGAAAAACTTTGCTACGTCAGATTTATGTTCGTGTTTTGTTAATCTCTTTCCTTTAGCTTTTCAGTTGCAGAACATCATAATAAGTTTGAATGTGTTGTAATGTGGTGTATATATCAAGTTGTATATGGGCATGGTACAGAGCATTTTCATATTTGGCATGATTGGGAAAGAAGTGGTGATAATTTTCAAACCATCTTGTTCACAGTCTATTTTTTCGTCAAGCGCGCACAACAAGGTTTAGTTAAACTTCCAACCCTCGATTTCCCTGTGGGCGTATGATGATGATCTGCCAAACCAGATACTGGTATTGAATTGGTTGCTTTTACAGGGCAGTTATCATGACTGTTCTATCTTCTTCCCGTTCTGTGGAGCATAAACACGTCTTTTTACGCCTCAATAAACACACTGCCGCGTTTGTATTCACGGGATGCAGAGGGGAGCTCGACCCCCCTAATCCTCCAGTCGTTTTCCCCCGGAACGTCGGGGTTCAATCAGTGTGAGTGTGGGTGTAGCGGACGCGGCGTCAGCGGTAGGTGGCTGACATGCTGTTGCAGTCCGTGGAGGAACAGGCGGGGTAGCACGGGGCGCTGGCCCGACTGCAGGCCGTAGAGACCGTCGAGGTTGGAGACGATGCCTTGAGTTGGGTGATAGTAGAACGGCGGAGCAAACAACCGCTGCATCGAAGCCGAGTAGCTCCCCGCCTCTGCTAGGAGCTCGAGTCCTACCGCAGTCTGTCGCTTCCACTTAGTTCTATATGGAATGAGAAGGGGAAAGAAATAGACAGGAAAATAAAAGTTTAAGTTTCATACTGTGTCTGTGCTCCATGTATGTACCGCTAATGTGAGTTAGAATGATGCAATAACGCCAAACCTTCGCATTTGATATTAACGCTACTTTATCATAATGATATATTTTCACACTTAATGTGCACTACCTGCTCTAGCTTCCAAATCATTACTGTAAATATTTGTACAATTCTTTATCTAAATAAAAGAGAATAACAACGTTGAAACTCAGATACGAACATTCAGTTTCTTACTTAAGGCAAGACAGAGAGAGGGGGGGGGGGGCAAACGAAAGAGAAATAAAGAAGAGCAGAAACGAAAAGAGAAAGGCGGGGAACAGGAGACAAAGGATGAAAAGAAGGAAGGGGGAAGAGAAAGAAAAAAATCCGTGAAGATCATGAAAGAGAACAAGATTAAAGAAATGACAAGGAAAAGATAAAGAAGATGGGTAAACGGACAAACTGAGGAGTGAAAACTGAAGGGGCAAATAAAAAAGAACGAGCAGTGATACAAACAAAATGACGAAGAAGAAAGAGAAAATGAGACATCTAGAAGGGAAAACATAGTATATATCCATAGGTCAGCTGAAGGATATGTAAACCCAATCCAAATCAAGTGATATTGAAAATGAAGGCATCATTCAACGAATGAATAAAAGAAGGACAAGAGAACTACACTTTTTGAATAGAAATTAAACGCCGGGTTTAAGCGTTCCAGATAGTACACAATCAAAAACTCCCTCCGCCAAAAACATGAACCCTCAAAATGGTTCATTGGTGTAAAGTACATCGACATATAATGCTGTTATTCTTCAATGAAAAACTGAAAGAAGAATAAAAAATACGGTGTATGCGATTTTCCTCATCACTTAATATTAAAAAAAAAAGTTTAGCGGATGAAAAATTCAGGAAATGCTGATGGGGGTACATTGTTTTTGTTTGTGTTACTCTTTATTGTTAGCGAGGCGTAAAGTAATTGTGGCCCCGCAGGCCTGGCTCAGATTTAGAGCACCCCATTGTCAGCAGCTAAAAACTTGTTTTCCAGGAGTGTCGTGCGCTCCATTTTGCCATGTTCTGTGCCGATTTATCCACCTTGATCGGCCAGAGTTAACCCCCCTGTTTTCCCTGCCCTTCTCTCTCTCTCTCTCTCTCTCTCTCTCTCTCTCTCTCTCTCTCTCTCTCTCTCCCTCTCTCTCGCCCATGTTTGCTATTGATCGTGGCGGTTCGAACCTGCCTGGTCTCTTCCGCCGCCCGCCGCATGCATGTTTGGCAGGAAAATAAAACGATTCTTTCAGAAGATATTGCGCACGACGCAGAACAAATCTATGAGCGGTTAACCGACATTACAGCAAAAGAAAATCCAACACTTTACACGCCCTTTACCTTAAGTTCACCCCTCTCGCAAGCACACTTAGGGTTTAAAATGGTTCCTGGATTTGTTGTATTTGAAACGTGAAAGATGCCCTTTGACGATGACTCGATGTGTGAAATTTTGTGAGTGTTGATTGATTTCATTAATTGGCTTCCCGTTGCGTTAAGATTTACTTCCACCAAAGAGCTAGATTGAGTGGAAAATTAATATTCAGTGGTTGGACCGCAAACGAAATCAGTAATGGGATAATTTATTCATTAATACGCCAAGACTTCACCGCAGAGGAGGGGATTTCAGCAGATGTTGGTTCAAGCAATTGAATATATTTGTGTGTGTCTTAAATCTAAAAGCCACATAATTCAACGTGTTATGTTATGGGATATAGTACCACAAAAGATTTACGCACACGCAATTTCCATGCATACACGTGAGCACAAACATTAAAACAAGCACACACATACACACATACACCCGCAGACATGTATACACGTGTGGCTTGGTTATGAGATGCATCCTGCAATCCGTTATCTATGGTACGGTGGTATGATATATCTTTAACGCTTTGTAAAATATAAAACAAAATATAATGATAATACACACTCGATTCACTTCATATTTACTGAAGGAAATAAATGGGACGTCGGAGGCAAAGCATGCTAATAAAAGTTGCAGACTACAGATGGACAGAGTTTATTAAGTGTTGTAAACAGAAATAAGAATATTGTCGATCCCAAGGCGGAACAAAAAACAACAACATTGATTTGAACTCAAGAAAAGTGCCGATTCTCATGCCCTCTTCATCGCTAACGATATAAATGTTTGCAACCTATGATCCTATGATATATGATATCACAGCGCACACGGATAATGTGAGAAAACAGTATTTCCCCCCTTGGAATATCCGCGAGATTCAGAAACAACATTCTGCATTGCAGTTTTTACCATTTGGACGTTTTGCTCTGTTTCTATTCCCCTACCGCTCACAACATCTCGAATCAAATTATTAGGACGGCAGTAGACGGATAGCATCCGGCGGAAACGACTTTTTCATCTTGATCGTCTTAATATCGCAGAGAAGTGACCGCTTTTGCTTGCGAGTCAAAAGAATGAGATACGGGCATTTCTTCTGAATATTTAATGTCTAAAAGGTTGAGCTTACGCAGCTCCACCTCACGAAGAATGGACTAATCCGGATTCAGTAATCTATCCCCGAGCGGTATTGCATAGTGAGACTATTCCATAGGGGAGGAGGGGAGATGGATAACGGAGGGGGCAAGGTAGCTAACTATTAAGAGGGAATTAAAGAAAGAGTTTAAGAGTCAACTCAAGGAGCGAGCGTAGGCAGAAAAAGAAAAGAATATACCCCAAAGTAACTGCTCTTCAATTGCATTTGGAAAGGAAGTAAAGATCGGGGACGCAAACGATAAGGATCGTGACTTGAGTAGGGAAAGGACTTTGAAGATTTACATCAATACTTGAATGGTACAATCCCATACGTCATCATTATTGAGAGATCGCTTACTAGCCGCGAGTAAGGCGTTCGGAGAAATGGAAATAGCATTGAAACCTCTTCAGTGACTATTGTTCTCGTTACCCATTCATGTTTTTCCCCGTGAATTCTTGAACGAAAATGCTTGTGGCTTCTTTCTCTACAATGAAGACCATCCGTTAGACAGATTTCAGACAACGCATCGCCAATGAAAGAGAAATGTCACCGATGTACGACATTGTCTCATTATTCGATTTCCCGCGGTCACTTCCGATTTTCGTTTGTTAATCTCGTTTTCTGCTATCGTCAAATTCAAACACCAGTAACGCACGGGTATTGCACGTAAAACCTACCTAGTCATATTGTATCTAAAGATGAAAGTTGAAACCGGGCATAATTTTGAAAAGTAGATACAGATGTGTTTTACACGATAACATAAGTGAAGTTTAATATTGTGTTGTCGTATCAAGTTGTTATCTCTTTTCAGAGTCAGTGTGGAAATTCATAGACGGCCGGGGGTCTGAAAGGAATCTTGAATAGCGCCAGCCATAGTTGAAAGAGAGACATCTTTCTGTTGATTTTCCCGGAGGCAGAGGTAATCGACAGTCGTAATAGTGTGCACTTACCAATGATGTGACGATCATTTGGTTGTGATCCTGAATGCAATACGCACATTTACAATTTCGTAATTAGTACGTGGTCACTTTTCCTATCATTACCCCTTTATATGCTTATATATCTCTATATTTCTTTATAATTTTTTGAATATTCATCTGTCTTTTCGGTTGCTCATCTTCCTCTTCCCACTCCTCAATCACATAATATCCTTTGACCTTTTCATTCCGTTTCTCCTCCTTCATACCCATCACCGCCACCACCAGAGCCATCACCATCACATGTCCCTCCTCCTTCTCCCCATCCTTCTCCCCCTTCCGCCCATTCTCCGTCATATCCACTTCCTCCTCTTCGTCATGCTCGTCCTCCATCACTTCCACCACCATCCCTATCATCACCCCCATCCCCATCACCACCCCTATCATCATCCCCAACACCACCACCACCATCGCCGCCGTCATCCCTACTACCATGACTATCACCACCATCACCGCCACTACCACCACCACCACCACCACCACCACCACCACCACCACCACCACCACTACCACTACCACCACACCCCTCCCCGTGCCCCCTTCTCTAAACGCACCTCCTATTCTGATACCAGGTTTTAACCTGCGTGTCCGTCAGGCTGAGACTGGCTGCTAGCTCCATGCGGTCCTGCACAGACAGGTACTTCTGTCTCTCGAAACTCCTCTCCAGCGTGTTCAGCTGATGATCGGTGAAGGCCGTGCGCGCCTTGCGAGGCTTCTTCGACTTGCTCGAGTTCGAGTTGTCACCGTCGGGATCGTCGACGTCACCGTCTAGAGGAGGGTGGAATAAAAATGACAACGGTTAGTGACGACGTGATTTGTTGAAATCTGAGGAAAATGATTCACACATGTTGGGGATGCTATCAGGTCGATCGTAGTACGTGGTACTACTCGTGAATATTCGTAATAGTAGTAATAGTAGTAGTCGTCGTACTAGTAGTAATAGTAGTAGTAGTAGTAGTAGTAGTAGTAGTAGTAGTAGTAGTAGTAGTAGTAGTAGTAGTAGTAGTAGTAATAATAATAGTTGTAGTAGTAGTAGTAGTAGTAGTGGTGGTGGTAGTAGTAGTAGTAGTAGTAGTAGTAGTAGTAGTAGTAGTAGTAGTAGTAGTAGAACTACTACTGTTAGTAGTTTCTATTATGTTTCTTCATCGGTTTGTGTAAAAGGTCACATTTTGTGGCAGTTCCTTAATAGCAGTCTTGTTTTTTCTACGATTGCCACGGATTGTTTCGTTTTGCATTACATATAGCTGCCTATACATGCTAAATGACGGCTTAATATGCACGCGCCATATTTTTTTTTTACCAGCGATGCACACACAACCAATATAACAGTAATATATCGAGCACAGAGGGAGTTAATGTTCCATAATAGAGCATGGTAAAGTCATCCATCGACCTATGTTTAAAGTACCATCTGATCTTCAGAGGAGTAGTACAGTCAACCCGAAAAGAAAATAATTGTATGAAGTTACACCGTCAACAGAGCGAATGGGTTCAAAGCGTCGCTTGATTAACAGCTCCTCTCGCCCTTTTTCGCCCGATAATAATATTGGCTGTTCTGCCTCTTTGATTTTTCAGGTGACTTGGCTGCGAGATCTGGTAAAAAGGCTTGAACAGCGTGCGCGTTTAATTCCATCTCACAGCTGGTAGCGTTACATGCAACCTGTACTAATTAGGGATAATCACTTAATTACTATGATTAGCTAGCGTTTAAGAGCGCGTTATTGACAACAATATGCAATCACTTTCACGGCTATTTCACTTCATATCATGCCGCCTCTAGCGGACACCGCCCGGCTCCCTCTACCCCCCCCCCCCCCTATCTCCCTCTCCCTCTCTCTTTATATACCCATCCCTTCCCCTAGCTCTTATTCATAAACTGTGATGTTATAAAATTAATGCACTAAACCCCTAGTATTAATGGCACTTTCAGTCACAGCCTATGAAGCAACTGCGCGCGAAACAAGGTGGAGATAAAACTGCGATTACGTATTCCGCGCATGATATAATGGCAGACTACTAAACTACTCTTTAACGGTTAGAACCTCCACGCCGTCTCGCTAAATTGTTTATCTTTACTCACAAGAGTTTTCCCTGAGCTGACATACGAAGGCAATTACCGAAGCCTGCCAGTCATATGAAAGATTCGCCATGAGACGTTACACTGACCAAAATTATCTATTTAGCATTCCGATACCATATTCTGACCGAGCCGAGGTTTTTCTATAATTTACAGACTAAAGCAGCCCATCATCATTATCATCATCATTATCCTTAACTGCCATTATCTCCGGGTTTTTTTAAGCTTGAGAAAAAGTCTGCCTAAAGTGCTGTTATAACGAGAACGATTTGTCATCGAGGCGTGTGTCGCTTGTGTTTCTTTTTAAAAGCAAAGGATGTCCCAAGATCGCGGTCGCTTGACTTATGAACATCCAGCATGATGTCAAGAGCTCATCCATAACTTTGCCCCTGGCGCTAAGATACGCGGCCGTCGCACTCTCCAACGACTCCCCCCTCTCCGCCTCGATATCTCTTTGACTCTGTCTGTCTGTCTGTCTGTCTGTCAGTCTGTCTGTTTTCCTGTCTCTCCATGATTGTCTGTGTTTAAATTTTTTCTCTCTAGCTACATACTTGTTTCTCTCCTTCTGTATATGTACCTGCATGTCTGTATCTCCCCCTCTTCCCCCTCCTCTCTCTCTCTCTCTCTCTCTCTCTCTCTCTCTCTCTCTCTCTCTCTCTCTCTCTCTCTCTATCTAAATCTGTATTTGTCTGTGTATGTATGGCTGTCACTCCTCGTCCATGTTGTTTATCTGATTGTCTCTTCCTCTGAATCTCTCTCTCCATTCCCCCTTTTTTCTCCATATAAGTATATACACTATACATACATCTATCTATCTTTTTCCCATCTCCCTCTCCTCTCCCTATCTCTTCCCTATCTCTTATCATGTCCCTCTCTTGTTTCCTTCTTCCCCACTTTCCCCTCTCTTTCTCCCTCCCCCCCCCCCCCCTCTCTCTCTCTCTCTTCCATGCTCTATCTATCCCTCGGTCTCCCTGACACCTATTGGATCGTTAAACAGTAAATAATGCATTCACAAATTGGTCTTAATCGGCACTGGATATTGATGTGGAAAAGAACAACAATTTTTAGAGACTCGACCACGATATCTCATCCTAAAATATGCATGAAAAATATATTTTGTGCACGACTCCCTCCCTCTCCCACTCACCCTTTCTCTTCAACTCTCTTCCACTCTCTTCCACTCTCTTCACCCATTCCTACCCTCTTCCTTACCCCTTCTTCCTCTCACACCCCCCCCCCCCTTCTCCCCCCTTCCCCTCTTGAGTCCACACTACACCTACTTCACAATGTAAATTCAGATTTCATTAAGTGAGTGTGTGTTTACCAATACATGAGCCATAACATGAGCTAACAGGTTAAAATACAAACAACATTCTTTGCATCATTTGCCACATCAACCCCCCCCCCCCCTCTCTCTCTCCCTCTTACCCCACCTCACCCCCGTCGCCCCCTCCCCAGGTTGTATATCACTAAGTCAATTGATGATATGACCTATTCTCATTAAAGGAGTGTTAAGTGTCGAACCCTCCGACGGGTAATAATCGGTTAGTGTTATGAAGTGAATGTTTGTGCTCCGATGAATACGTGATAGGACTACAGGGATATCTGCAAAATATGCCTCCGGAATTCCTAATAGCTCGATGACAAAGGGTCGTTTATTTATTTCAAATCCACTTTGTAACTCATCGCTGTCTTTCCCATCTTTCCTGAGGTATTGACAAGGGCATCATGTTATCATTACTCTATCAAGGCTACTGAAATAGTGGCTTACCTCCATGGATAAATAATAATGTCATTATCATCAAGCCCTTTCACTACGTTAACAGTTAATGATATCAACCAAATTGTTACAATACATACCTCGTGTACATCTTAATGAAACTGGATTGTGCTTTAAATCTATTTTAATTTCTCTTTCATCTTCTACACCGTAATTTCTCCATCTACACCTCCTCGTTCTTTAAATATTCCGCTTCTTCGTTCCTTTTTGTCAGTTATCTTTAATATTGCTCATGTTTCTTCCACTTCTCGCATATTGCCCCCAGTAAAAATAATACATCTAACATCTTACATCTAAACATGCATACGTGTATGGTAACTACCATTTCATAAAGTTATTCAGATGTTTTTACAAAATGATATGTTGATTTAAATGAATACGCATTGTCATTTCAAGAAGGAATGTAAACGTTTGTTCGGGGCCAGATGTTAACGTCAAAACTTGTTCATTTACAACTTCAACAATGTCAACGTAATAAAGGAGCACTTCCTCTCAAATGTTAACCCTCTCAGTACTTCAGGTGCATTTAGTGTATGATAAGTTAATGCTGTTTTCCTGGCGTGGAATTGAGAGGGTTGAACTTGAATAGACTTGCAATACGGGTTGCGTTAACGGTTTCCAGAGCAATAACGAAAACTAGGTCACTCGTCATACAACAAAAAGGGTGGGAGAGAGAGAAAGAGGGGGAGAGAAAGAGAGAGAGAGAGAAAGAGAGAGAGAGAGAGAGAGAGAGAGAGAGAGAGAGAGAGAGAGAGAGAGAGAGAGAGAGAGAGAGAGAGAGAGAGAGAGAGAGAGAGGGGGGGGGAGAATGAGAGAGAGCCGTATTAGTGTATAGTGCGCTCGCTGGTTCGACACAAGCGCTGTCAAAAGTCAGGCCGGCCGTCCGGGGTTATCCGTCGACTGATGCACGCTTATAAACGCACTCACCACGGCATAAACACCGCCGCGACACGAAATTAGCAGCAGAAGAAACAGGGAAAAAACCCGGAGTAGCTTACAAGAAAAAGTACAACTGGCGGTAGAGATGGGAGGACTAGAAGCATTTAGGCGCCGCTTTCTAAGCTCCGATTATGCGTGATCAGCAAGTGATTAAGGAAATAAACTTATTGATTCGCAAATGAAGTCAAGGATTGGAGAAAGAGACTGTTCTTGAGCAGTTTGTGTGTTGTGTGATCGACTGTAATGTTTGATCGAGCATGCTTATACGCGCAGCACTAATCGGAATGCTATTAGCCCGTGTGAAAATAGCATATTGCGTATATCTTAACCTGAATAGGCGGTTGTTTGATGTTCCGACTTTTAAAACAAATTTGTTTATATAGCTACCATCAAGCATGACTATGTACTTGAATATTTGACATTAATAAATCATCTAACATCATGATATAATATTTATTATGTCCTTGGGATCCTTTGTGTTGACGTTAAATTAGCAATCAAGGAAAGCTCATTAATTTATCATCACTAGTGGACATTTGGAATTAAAAGATAGACAGAAATGACAGAACAAAAGGACAATCATGCCGATGTTACATGGAGGCCTATATGCCTACTTCTTTTGTGGGTTTGTGTGTGCGTGTTTTCGTATTGGTGACTACCCTAAAATCTAAACCGTCTCCCCTTCCCCCTCGTCACATACACACGCACACAAAAAATAATTCGCCCTAGTTTTTCCTAATTTCTTAGGGGTGCACCCCCACATCTACCCCCCTCCCCCACCCCCACCCCGCAACTCTTTTGACAGTGGATGTACAAAATACCGCCCTTCATCAATAATGTTATCATCGTCTTCGTCTTGAACAGTGCTGTAACTCTACTACAGTACTAATAATATCTGATTTGACTACTTTGACAACTACTACTATTACTACTACTACTACTACTACTACTACTACTACTACTACTACTACTACTACTACTACTACTACTACTACTACTGCTACTACCACTACTACTTCTACAACTGCTGCTACATTTAGTACCACAAAGACTATTGTATGTAATGCTTAGAATTATACCTCCAATACTATCAATACCACCTTTAAAATAACTTTACATTACTACATCTTCGTGTCAAAGAAAAGTTGAGTTATTCTTCGTGTTTAGTTTGTACTCGGCGTGTTCTACGCAATGAAGCAGAGATAACTATATTTTCCCGAGCATTTCTAACTTTGTCCAGGACATAAGTTTGTCCTGTGTATATAAATAGTGGCTAGGCAACCGGTAAGAATAGGTATCGGTAACAGTATGTTCCAGGATAAAGAACTCTAAGAGTAATTTCTTTTGCAGTATTGTCATCAGTAATGAAGAGCATTGTGTCCTCGATGTACCTAATTATCAGCTATTCTCGATAGACCGATCAATCTGAGTGGATGTTATTCCTTCCCCTAACATGGCGATGACAAAAAAAACTAATCATCTTCCTCTTTAAGTTGGTGAATATACCCTTGAAATTGATAGACATGCATTTGTTGTTTGGTAAGACTCATTTATTTGACAAGAATACTAGCTATATTAAAAAAAAAAGCGTGCCCGCACGCACTCGATCATGGGCACGCGTACAAAAGCAGAAACACGAAAAACAAAATGGTGGATCTGTCTACTGCATGGGGGAAAACAAAGGGGGATAGGGTTCATTAATCAGCTTAAACAGATCGCATCCAATCAACCAGCAGGTACCAGCTATTGACGTCCCTTGAGCTCTTCAGAGCCAGCCATCCAGTGCTAACTGAATTTGAAGAAACCCCCGGTGTAGAAACAGATAAAAAAAAAATGATCCGGGCCCGGTTCACGTCACTGCTCATCCACAAGCACTAACATAATCGGCACACCAAGGTCTAAAACTTTTCTTCGCTATAATTGGTCCCTATCTGATTAGAGAGAGAAAAAAAGTAATCGATGATTAGAAATAATCGTACATGTTTGTGGAACATCAATGAGTAAGAACTTCCAAATTACCTTGCTCAATAATCTAGTCATTCTATTCAGAGCCCGACAGTGTTCCTCTGTCTCCCCCCTTCTCTCTCTCTCTCTCTCTTTCTCTTTCTCTCTCTCTTTTGATAACGTTAAAACTGGAGATTAATGCAATGGTGAAAAGAACTAATGTTATGAATTATTTCGTGTGGGATTTTCGTTTGGATCTCTCCACAAGCGTGACAGCTAGCAAAGAAAGGGTACTTTCCACTGAGAAAACATGAAAAATTGCCTAGTCAATAATAAATCGGCGTTTTTGTAATAAGGAATAATGAACTCCGTGTTTTACTCTTAATATCCTAATGAAAGGTATTTTTAGGAAGTTTGTAATGAACTGGTGACCTTCGTGAGAACAATGCCTGAAGGATAAAGTTAATCTTAATCATGATGGAAGTGACTCTTTTGTGACTTTTATGTTTGGTGGAATTAACAGTCTATAGAATGTGGATGGGCAGATAAAGAATCGTCATCTGAGTAATAATCAACATCGCTTCATCGTGATTCATGGATAATTGCATCCAGTATGTTTAATTTTCATTCATACTCCGATGATCGAGAGTAAGAGAACTGGGGAGGGAGAGAAGGGGATGCGAGGGGGAGGGAGGGATAAGGGAACACAGAGATAAGGAGACAGAGACAGGGATTCATTAGGAAGGTGTGAACAAGTTGAGTGAAAAAGTGAACAACTTTCAAAGTTTATTTCTACTCCACAATCATATAAGACTTGATTTTTTCATCACAAGTTGAAGTTAATACTTTTAAAAAAACATGTCAAACTTTTGTTTCACCTTCAAACACAACTGACACTCGCCTCATATATCATTGGAATAAAATTGAATACGTCTCGAATAACAGTAAATCAAATTACATATAAAATGTTGGTTAAAAAAATGTTTCCTCAAATAAAAAAAAAACGGTCCTATCCTGCCCAGAACACAAAATAACTTTAAAACATCAGTGAAATGTTTCTCAGTGCTTTTCATTTGTTTAATATTTCAAGCTAACCGAGTGTAATAAAGCCTAAATGATCTAAAGATTATTTCCTTCTTAATATACTGATTACAGAAATAAGTAATGTACAACGGCGTACAAATTGTAGAGCGTTCATTTTGGAAACCCTCGAAGAAAATCTGATAACATTAATAATGCAATTAAGCAAACTATATTACTTTAAGGGATTACACCATCTAAGCGTTAAACATGCATGTACGACTTTTTATGTAAATTAAACAAGGAGGAGATTTTATGTTTGATATAAAGATTATTAACTTTCTTTGTACTTACAAGCCATCGGGATTGAAGATATTCAATATTAATAATTTGGAAGCTCAACCACGGTTTGAGGGGAAATCAGCACGATACACGTTATTTTTTTCTGAATTAAACAGTGCGCGTTTTAGTGAAGCATGTTAACCTCTTTTTGTCCCACATGTGACTTTACACAAGTGAAACGTACAAGTCTAAAAAAACCAACAGTTTCTCTGGCATACAAAGGGTTAACTATCTCGTCTACATCATATGTTTATATCAACTATCAAAGCCTTGCAAAATAATTTCAAATGTGCCTAACTTTTAAGAACTGCGGGTGTTGTTTCCATTCGTCAGGGGGAGCTTATAATCAAGTTGAAAGATGTGATAGTCTTTTAATTTTTCTCTTAAATGGTTGAGCGCCCCGTACCTTCCTTCTTTCTAACTCTTTGAAATTCGCTGAGACTCTTTTCAAAGTCACTCTGATCATGACTTTACCAGCAAGCGAACTATATATACCTACCATGATTATCATTATGCACACGGTCTTTTGTTAAATTTAAAAGGGACACTTTGAAAGTTTGTCCGCATAAAAAAATACATGTTCATAGTGTATGATAGCAACCTATGTATTGAATGCCACTTTTATTTTCACGAACGTGAGTATAGGATTTTTCCACCCAAACTCTAGTAAGACAAATCAGGACACACACATAATAACTCATACAGCATATCTTTTATCAAACGTAGTCGACGTTTCCATTACAAATATAAGTTATCTTAAATTTGTTTATATTTGGGATTTTTCTGGCTAGCTCACAACCGTCCTAGCACCACCATTTCCTTTACGTTCTCATGTCAGTCATCATATTCTCGGTTTCAATGCCGGAAATAAAAAAAAATGATATATGGTGTAACTCTCACAAAATAGAATAAAACAAATCGACATCTTGATTTGATTATTTTATTGTCCCTTTTCTTCTTCTCCTCATGGATGGATAATTATCACAAAATATTGCAAACACATAGTGTTACAACAGTTTTATAATTTGCTAAATGTAGTATTTGGTAAAATTACTATCACCGTCAGAACAAATCAAGAAATAATATGCTCTAATCATGCGAATTATTGTGGTCAATGTTAATAACGCGAAATCGGTTTATATACGCGATATTGATGCCACTGTTAGACATTCATTTCGTGTATTGTGTTTAAATATCTTTCAAACACGCATGAGTTGGTATGGTTGCACCCACGTTTACTAACATAACATTTTCGCACGCATAAACGTAACAAAATCAGGTATTGGTTTGAAAATGAGTTCTCGACACGCGGTCCACTTTTCAAGCAAGCGTGGCCTTTGACTTTGTGACATGAAACACGTTCATTAAAAACCAAGCTTCGGAATATATCATGCGACAGATGGTTTGTCCATTGTAAAACGAACAAAGGATACAAGAAGCTATTATCGACACTTTCGGAAAAATTCAGACGTAAATAGAAAATTAAAAGCTCATTAAATGAAATGGTAGGAAGGTATGAAAACTTCTAACTGTATTCAGATAGATCATTCGAACCGGGGAGTCGAAATTATTCCAACAAGGTATGTTCAAAGAAGCCATCGTTTCACTCTTCCACTAACGCAATATAAGTGAAGCTTCAATATCACACTTAAATTAACAGGCAGTCCTTCTACGCAGATGAGTATCATGTTTATATAGCAAATCCTATTAAAGATTAATATTAAGATTATTGTATAACTGCAGGGTCAGAAACAAGGCAAAGCGTAATTAGTTCTAGCAATCAAAACACCTCCAGCAAGTTCTAGACACATGGCTTAAAAAGTTGGGGACCGCGTAAATGATGTCAAATACCTCATTTTTTTAAACTATGCATTCATGATTCTTGTTGAGTTCTGTTTTTCATTAAAATAGCTTTCAATATGACAGACAATGACAGACAGTCGCTAGAATAGTCATAACTTTTACTACCTTTTGAATAAATAATCTCACAGGAACATCATTGCCTGAGTAATAACATGTGCAGTTTCAATTCAAAGGGGCGGATAAGAAACTGATGACGTCTTGCCTTTCTCCGCAAAAAAAGCATGAAAAAGGGGGACAAGGGAAAGGAAAATTAACAGGGAATAAGTTGATTCCTATTAGACCTCTTTAATATCAGGTGAGGTTGGATGACGTATATGAACGTGAGTGTATTTGTGTGTTCCAGTGTGTGTACGTGTGTATCAACGTCCTAATCGCCACACTCATCGTACACACACGGTACAGTCGTTGGTTGAATCATTGAGCGGGGATGGGTGACGAGGGTAGGGAGGAAAGGAGGGTGTGGAAGTGCGAGCTGGGAGATTTGGCCCGGGAGCGCTTGGCGTGACGACTCTCCCACCGTCCCGCTAACGTCGCCACCCACTCTCCCACTCTCAACCTCACCCCACCCTTGTCTCTCCTTCTCTCTTTACATTTGTCTCCCCTGTCTCTCTTTCTCTCTCTCTCTCTCTCTCTCTCTCTCTCTCTCTCTCTCCCCTGTTTCTTTCTCTGTGTGTCTCTCTGTGTGTGTCTCTCCCCCTCCTCTCTCTCTCTCGCTTTCTCTCTCTCTCTCTCTCTCTCTCTCTCTCTCTCTCTCTCCTTCTCTCTCTCTCCCCTTCTCTCTCTCTCTCTCTCTCTCTACCTCCCCCTCCCTCTCCCTCCCTCCTTCTCCCCATATACCCTCTCCTATACCCCTCCTCTCACTCCGTCTCTACGACAGAGGTGTCTAAACGATCACCGCCGACGCGGCTTACCAATAAATAATTGTTTTCACCATTCCCCTTTCTCCCCGTCCGCCGCCCGCCCGAGTTTGTCACCACGCGCGTGCAACACTACAAAAAAACCGCAATAAAACAACGATGGGTAAATGAATGAAATATACGGCAAACACAGGCTTCAATCTGGCTCCATAGTATTGCAATTACCCCATAAAACGTCCTCAAGCATAATATTATTTGAATCGTAGACGATGGTCAGAAAGCTTTCACATTTCGTGACCACGTGCAGTAATGTAATGCTAATGATCCGGTACACGAGTTGTTACACGTACCCGTCTGCAAATGAGGTTAAGACAGTCAATATGTTATTATTTGGAGGGGGGTACGTGCGTCCTTTACCCGAGATGAATACGTTTATAAAAACCGTCACACTTAACCAACAATCATTATTGGAAAGTTATTTCTTCTGTATTTAATTATACTCACTATGCAGCGTTATTCTTAGTGTATGGCGTACCAGACAATGCTTTACGTGGCATTCTTGTCGTGTGAGAAATGTATTGAACGAGATGCGGTACCTTAATTGAAGAAGAGTGGCAAATCTGAGCGGGAATGGTTGATAAAAAAAATAATTGTTTGTACTCGTTTCTTTCGAAAATTCATACAAATTATTAATGATGGTTGTCATAACATGTCGTTAATGGACAAGGGAAATAAGTAACAAAACCAGGAAGCTTCTCTTGAATATTATTCTCGACTGGGACGTATGTCGATGTCAGTTTGATTTGTTTCCCTATTGCCTCTATACGTCTTAATTTGTTATATCGTCTTCTCCTCCCCCTGTTCTTCTTCTTTATCTATCTCGTGTCATGAAAGATACACCCCATCCCTTCATTTCCCCCCCTCTCTCTCTCTCTCTCTCTCTCTCTCTCTCTCTCTCTCTCTCTCTCTATTAATCTATCTCTCCCATTCTGTCTCATTTAATCTGTCTTAATTCACAGCCTCCCTATGCTCCCTTCCGTGTTACATTCACAAACATTGTTACATTGTACAATACCGCAATCATGTTCACACGTATATCAAATAATACTATTGTTTAAATAATATCTAGTTGACGTAGTACTGGTGGGAATAGGAGAAATAGCAGTAGAAGCAGTAGTAGAAGTAGTAGTAGTAGTAGTGGTAGTAGTAGTAGTAGTAGTAGTAGTAGTAGTAGTAGTAGTAGTAGTAGTAGTAGCAGTAGTAGTAGTAGCAGTAGTAGTAGTAGTAGTAGTAGTAGTAGTAGTAGTAGTAGTAGTAGCAGAAGTAGTAGTAGCGGCAGTAGGAGTAGTAGTAGTAGTAGTAGTAGTAGTAGTAGTAGTAGTAGTAGTAGTAGTAGTAGTAATAGTAGTAGTAGTAGTAGTAGTAGTAGTAGTAGTAGTAGTAGTAGAAGTAGTAGTAGTAGTAGTAGTAGTAGTAGTAGTAGTAGTAGTAGTAGTAGTAGAAGTAGTAGTAGAAGTAGTAATAGTAGTAATAGTAGTAATAGTAGTAATAGTAGTAGTAGTAGTAGTAGTAGTAGTAGTAGTAGTAGTAGTAGTAGTAGTAGTAGTAGACAGTAACAACTTTAAGATAAGCGGTATAGTGGTAAAAACATACAAAACACTTATGATAGTCAGATTTACATGTAAATATAGTCCATTATGGGATCCGCAAATTTATCAAAGTGTTTCTAAGAATACAAACATACTACACACAGAACTACATGTACATACTTACACAACTATTGAGCTTGATATCATCATTATATGTAAACCTTAATTGTAAGGTTAATGAACAATTCATATCGACATCACCACACATCCATGTACGCGGGACCCCACTGGGTTTATTTTGAGTGTTGTACATGTGCCACGCCAACCGTAAATCACTAAACCACTTAATCATCAGTATTTGAAAATAAGTACTAAGCTTACCTTTCTCATAATCTTTATCCTTGGATTTCGAATCCGCAAGATCGTCTGAAGACAGTGACCGCTTCAACGACGTGGTTTCGCTGCGCCTGTCGTCATCCACATCGTCATCCTCGTCGTGTTCGATCTCCTTCTCGTCTTTCTCAGCGCGCTCGACGAACGGGAGGTCACCGTGTCGGTAGTGGAAGGCCGATCGCCTGGCGTTGCTGGCGAACTCCTCGCGGATTTCTGCGTCAGTTCTCGAGTTCGCCTCTCGCGTCTTGAGATCGCCGAGGATGTCTCGGATGAGGAACGAGGGCGGGGCGGCGGCGGCCGGGCTGCGGACGGGTAAGGGGATGTGAAGGCTGGCTGCCCCAGAGAGCAGCGGGTGCCGCATGTGCGGAGGTACCCCTTGTAACCCCTGCGCGTGAGGGTGGTGGTGCGGGTGCTGTTGGTGTTGTGGTGGTTGTTGCTGTAGGTGGTGCAGCGGGCTAGACACCAGTTTCTTGCGGAACAGCAGCTCCGAGTCCGAGTCCTGCTTCGAGCCTATGTGATGCGTGTTATTGTTTGTGGCTGCCGCCATGTTGTTATTATTATGATTGCGTTGAAGGTGGTGGTTGTTGTGGTGATGATGATGGTGATGGTGGTGGTGGCTGTGTTTGCTGTTGTTGTGTTGGCGATGCAGCAGAGAATTACTGCTACTACTACCACCACTGCTCAAGTTGCCGATATGTGCGGCTGGTGACGTCGCTGTTGCACAAGTTGTTGTCTTTGCCGGTGGTGGCGGGGTGGCGGAAGGCGAGTGGGGTGTCGAACCCGCGTCATCGCTGCTGCTGCTGCCCCTCCTCCTACCCACCTCCATGCCTATGCGGCCCGCCGGACTAGCGGGGCAAGACCCCGGCGAGGACGCGGGTGAAGTACAGCGAGAACACTCGCGTCTCGAACTCGCGTCATCGTGTGTGTTTTGCAGCGCGCCGGCAATCGGTGTACAAATCGTCATACTGTTGCTGCTGCTATTGCTGCTACCTCCACTGCTCTTTATCGCTAAGGTGTTGTCGCTGTTGCTGCAAATCTCGTCGCCACTCTGACGGGACAGCCCCGGTGAATTGGAGTCTCTAGAAGGCGAGGCCGCCCTGGTGTCCTCCTCCATGTGATCAGGCAGCATCTATCACCACCGGCCAAAGTGAACAGAACACGTCGCTCTCTCTGCCTTACTCCACGTTAAGAGAAAACACAAACTGACGTCAGCATCCGAAGCTCACACGGAACAAATACACTCCAAGTGTTCAGTTATAATTATCCTCCACCAGGTAGTGGCTGTATCTGCCTGCGGTGAAAGAAAAGAAGATGACATTCAATAATCCGGGCTCACAGTAAAATTTGAATAATCTCAAAAGCTGACATGAGATTATGATATAGCTGACAGTTTGTCAATGGTTATTAGCAATAATGACATACTAACACAATATAATTGGAGGTGAATACTGATTAAGTTGACAGCATGTGTGGATCTCATAATTTCAGATTCAATCAGGCTACTCGTCAACTATGTGTTTGATAAACATCCATGTTGAGAGCGACAAAACAAAACCCAATTTTCAAATTTAGACTTGCGAATATGGCAATAATAACTTGAAAATACTTATGGCAAATTACACTAGAGGAGATGAAGTAAAATATCTTAGTAAGGTATTATTCTACTTACACTCGAAGCTACGTCCTTTACACCGGAGAGTGAACAGATGGTGGGGGATTTTTCGGAAAAGCCAAATATGACGATTTTTAAGTGGTATCAACGTTTCAGCATCAAGGCACGGGCTCGCGGTGGTCGTGTGGTGGAGTTGGTTTTCGACAGCCCGAAAAAAAAAGTTATCGCTGAGATCCACTCGAGTAAGCGCAGTTGTCGCAAAAAGTAATGCTGCCACCGGGTCTTGTGAGCTTCTGTCTACAAGGCAAGTGTGCCGGTTGGCTGGCTGGGTGACTGCCTCGATCGCCGCTCGCTGGCTGGCTGGCTCACTGGCTGACTGGATGGATGGTAAGATGGCTGGATAGATGGGAGCAGGAAGAGATGACGGAAGGGGCAAGGTGGTGGTGAGAGCTCGAGAGAGTGAGAGAGAAGAGTCAAGGGGAGTCAACTGAGCGCCCGAGTTTTTTTTTTTCGGGGCTTACGGCAATGTTGTGGAAGTGGCGACTCCACTCGACAAGTCTTTACCCGAGCATTAGTGGGCGTAGCATTCAATTACACTCTCAACCGAGAGGCGATTGTAGACTCGCGTCACTTCGCTCACTCACTTTCTCGTCGTCCGATCCTTGCTCGCTCACCGATTCCGATACGATAGATAAGACAACACGGGATCAATGATTCGCTTTCTTATCACTGCTATCGGCTGGCCGGACGGACGATAGGAGCAATAGAGAAAGATATTTTCAAAGAGTCTTTTGGGGGAAATCTAGTATTCCGTTATGTTGCAATGCCCCACGCCGAGAGAGTAAACAGTAGGCGAGAATTTGGCGACTGTTTTGTTTGAGTGTTCGAAGAGTGTAGAAGTGAGAGAGTTAAATCCGACTTAGTGGTGTGTTGAGGGTAGATGGGCTGACCACGAAAGCTGTAAGCGACTTGGCCGAAAGGTGTCGGGAATGGCGATTGTACTTACAAAGTCGATTGACTGTGTCAGTGCAAAAGCGAGAGCGAATCGTTACGCGCTGCCTATTCAGTATAATCATTGCCACTCCTTTTAATCTGCTTACGACAATACTCCCGCACTGGCGCGCGGTATCTCATTGAAAAGAGGAGACAGATAGAGAAAAACAATACTATTGCCCGTCTACTGTGCATGGTACACCGTTTTCCGCATGTTCTTTCTTTCATTCATGGAGGAGAGGGGGAGATTTCGCATTGCCCCTTGCGCTGTAAAGGGGATAGAGCGCCCGCTCGCACGCATCAATCATACATACAAAGGAGATGATTAGTTTTTGATGAGGTGTGCATTCGATTGGACGAGCGATGGGTCTTGCATAGGCAATGACGTGATTCGGCGCTGTGATTGGCTGGCGTCGCACGCAAGGGGGCGTGGCGGTGACACTCTCATCCAATGATGAATGATGGGTGAAGCTATTGTTGACTAGTGTTTTATTTTTTCTCTCTCCCTGTCTCCTTAATTTTATCCCGGTCTCCACCACCGGCGCTGCGCAATAGCTAGCCCGCCGCAGCCCGCAGGATAGAGAGGAGGGGACCCAGAAAAGCAGGGCTTTCGAATCGTGGAATATAACTGTAATTAGAATTAAACGAGAACATTTGTACTAAAAAGAAAATCTCCTCGCATTTGCCAAGTGATACAGGGTGCGAAACATGCAGAGATGAGTGACATTCCTCGCGCTTCCCCGAGCAAAATGCACCCATGACCTCGCTGGAAACGAAACAAGTCCATGATGGTACACACGCTCTTGCACCCCTTCTCCCACACCCCCACCGTTTTTCTTACCCCCTTCCCATTTCCCTTTCTCTCCCCCGCTTTTAAGCATCGACTTTGAAATCAGACGAAGGCAGCTCCCCACTACAGCAAATCGAAACATATGGCACATAGAAGCCAGGCAGTTTGAGACAGATTTTCTCGGATTACGAGTCCTTCTTGAAGCGGTTTAGCCGGGATCATGAGCAAATAGTCACTATCGAAGTCTCGTCAACTTCGCCATGAATTTTAAATTGCCTTTTTAGAACGACATGTGGTATTGATAATGACGGCACTCGCGGAGGGCTTTTTCTGCCTTTTTAATCCTCGTTAATGTAATAATGGCAGATTGATACTCACTGAGAAGAAAAGAGGAATTCGACGTGAATTAATCCGGAGAATAGGGGAGACACTTACGGAAATCTATATGTGTTCTAAGTGAGGAGAGAACTACAAAATGTGACACGTGACATGGAATATAATAGCGAATACTAATACAACTGATTGAAAGAGTGTCTAGAAAGTGTCGAGAATATTTATGTCATGATTAAGAATTAACTCCCTTTCAATTTTTACTTGAATAGTTTCAATTCTACGTCTTGGCTTCAGAGTGCAGACCATTCACTTTCCTGATGTTTTAATCTAGGAATGAGTGCGGTTTGCGCATTCACTGTAATAATGCAAAAGTGTTTGATGAAGTTCCTGTACCCTCAATGTGATCATGCATCATGAGATCACGCCCCTTTCTTCCTTTCTCTCGACCCCCCCCCCCCCCCTTTCTCTCATCTCTTTTTCTCTCTCTCTCTCTCTCTCTCTCTCTCTCTCTCTCTCTCTCTCTCTAATTCTCTCCTTTTATCTCTCTGTCAATCTTAAAATTCTCTCTCTCTCTTTCTCTCTCTCTTCCTTTCTCATCCCCTCTTCTCTATACCTTTCTCTCCTTTCTATATGCTTCTCTTCATGTATCTCGCTATACTCTCATCTCTCTTCCTGTCTATTCCATTGTGTTTTCTTTCCTCTTTCTCTTTTTTTCTCACTCTCTCTTTCCATCCCATTTTCTCCCACTCTCTATCTCTGTCTCTCTCTCCATCCTCTCTTTATTTCTATTTAATTCTATATCTCACTCTTCCGTTTTCTTCTTTATCTCTATTTCTCTCTGTCTCTACTCCTTCCCTTCACTTCCCTTCCCATTTCTCCTTTTCTTGTTGTACCTCTTTCTTAACATTCCTCTTTCATTTTATACATAATCTCTCTCCCTCTATCCATCTCTCTCTCTGTCTCTCTGTCTCTCTCTCTCTCTCTCTCTCTCTGTCTCCGTCTCTGTCTCCGTCTCTGTCTCTCTCTCGCTCTCTCTTTCTCCATCTGTCTATGTTTCTCGTCCATGTCTCCCCTGCCCATCTCTGTATCATTTTATCTTCTTTTATTTTCCTTTTTCTTTTGCGTTTATCATTGACACAAAGTTAGCGCATCGAGCATTTACACTGTATACTGCATGGGATACCAATTATTTCCTCTTTTGTACACGGAAGCTACACGCCTTTCGATCTTAGCCTCGCATAGTGTAAGAATCGGAGCATGACCAAGACTAAGACCAGTATTGCAGACACGACAGACTGACAACACCTTGAATTGGGTTACGAATTAAATATCTTGGGAGTGTTTCGAAATATAGGCCCTCAAAACGGCACGATTTTGCCCGTGATTTTGCAATCGTTTGGGCCTACGACTCGAAGTGGGACGTCACCTACTTGTTCAAAACTCCTTGACCGGGTCATGCGATTCAGCTGCGTAGTCGTATGACTGATCGGATTGTATCGTTCGCGGTTGCCTTTACATAATGTTCATTAAAAGCTGCGATGTATTGTTATCCAAATGTTCCGTTTTAATTACAACTTTGGTTTATTCCAGCATCGTGAGTGTAACGTCTTTGTTCTGTTAACAACCGCCGAAACAATAATTCATGCATTTCGTTCAGCGTGACCCAAATCTTTGGAAAACTCAGCATCTGTAGATAATTAGTAACAAATAAGTACTGTCATCTTATGTGCAGCTAAGTCACATGTATCTTGTGTAATTATGTCACACGTAACACACACGTAACCTCACTTTTTAATAGACTTATATGTCTATTCATACCCCTCTCCCTTTTTTACAATAGTGAATCAACTGTTTAATTGAAGGCAAATGGAGGGGTATCCTTCGTAAATAAATGCGAAGTCAAATGTTAAAGCCTCCGAACGTAGTAGCCGATTTAAGTCGGCCCAGACTTTACTCTCTAAGATGGTGAAAATAATTACAAAACACAAAGTGTGCCTCCTGTCTAGGCCACAGACTTAAACGATTGCTTTTGTTAGGATGGAATTACGAGGAATTTGTGGACAACACGAGGAAATTGGATCCCTTCTTTTCTCTCCCTTTTTGGGTTTAAAAAGGGCGATTATGTGAGGGAGGGGATAATGGGGATTAGCTAACGATGAGTCCGTTATAGTCTGGTACTGCTACAGACTGCTAAACGGTCCGCGAGTTTAAATACTCCTAATTTACAGGAGGGTCGGGTCTAAGTAGTAGTAATTGCCACATTCCTTTAGACGTCGTCTTGTTATTCATCTGTTCTTCTCACATCCTCTGACCATGCCGACTGTCCATATCAGTGCGATGACTTCTACCATCATTACTCTCCTACTATAACTACAACTACATCACTACTCCGTCGCCATTGTTGCTGCCATAACTACAGTTACGCGCTCTTCTTCCAGACAGCTCTCCCGACCTCTTCTACAATAACTACCAATGAAGAAAAAAAAAAGTATTATTATGAAGAGAAACGTAAAGAGGAAGGAGATACAGACGTCTTCTGGTGCTTCTTTCCTGCTACTGCAACACTATTTATCATTATCGATAATATCATTATCGTCATTGTTGTCGTAATTGTCATCTTCAGCATCACATTCGCTATGAGCGTCCTTTATATCTCCTTCTTTATCTTGTTTTTCTTCTTTGTCTTCTTCTTCTTTTTCTTCTTCTTCTTCTTTTCCTCCTTCTTTTTCTTCTTTCTCTTCTTCTTCTTCTTCTCCTTCTTCTTCTCCTTCTTCTTCTTTTTCTTCTTCTACTTCTCCTCCTTCTCCTTCTTCTCTTCTTCTCCTCCTCCTTCTTCTTCTTCTTCTTCTCCTCCTTCTTTTTCTCCTTCTCCTCCTTCTTCTTCTTCTCCCTCTTCTCCCCCTTCTTCTTCTTCTCCTTCTCCCCCTTCTTCTTCTTCTTCTTCTTCTTCTTCTTCTTCTTCTTCTTCTTCTTCTTCTTCTTCTTCTTCTTCTTCTTCTTCTTCTTCTTCTTCTTCTTCTTCTTCTTCTTCTTTTTTCCTTCGTAGTTTTCCTGCCCCTCTTTTTTTTTTATTTCTTGAGTTGTATAGCAAATCATTACGCCTGAAAACTGTAAGTCGCACGTGAGATTTTTTTATCATGTTTTCCATGTTTTTTTTTTTTTTACTTTCTATTTTCGGCTACCAATGTTGCTAGGAATCACAATGCTAGGAAAGAGCTCTGTCAGAAAGAAGAAGAAAGGAACCAGGAGCAGAAATGATGATATGTCAGTAGGTAAGGTGAAAGAAGTTGAAACAGGAGGATGTTGGCGGGGGGGGGGGGGGGGGGGGCGGCGGAAGACACATGAACCCGAGTGTCGCAATAAGACATAACATCAAAACAGACTGGAAAAGCTGAATTGAAAGAAAACGAGTATGACTGCAACATCTAACGAGAATGGGTGAATTGGAAATGATGTGCAAATGCTAATTTTATCGCTGAAAAATTATTTTAGCACCTCGGCGTGTAAGCCAACATATTCAATTCATTTTCCCCACAACGAGCGAGAGCGTTTTTTAAAGCTCCGTTGCCTTTTCAATTTCGTCTCTTTCCATTCTGTCGCCTCCTTCGAGAACCCCTTAGCCACCGCCAACACTGACGTCCTTCTGCGCCTTTCCCACCCCACTCCGCATGTCTCCCAAGAGTTGACACTGCTTCCGATACATTGCTTACCGTCGTGCGATAGGTGCGCACTGAAGGACTGTCCAAGGGGCTTCGCACGTGATCCGCCACGCAAACGGTTCGCACTGTCCACGTCAATGGGAACGGCGCCACGAGCCCGTTTGGTAAATGGAACGCGAAATGTCGATGGGCCTTTGGCCTAAGTGTCGTATTTGCGAAGGTGTAAATCGTTTCTATTTCATGATGATTGCATTCCGAATAAACTTTCCTCATAGATTATGATCTTGGAAAGGAATAGATTTGCAGCCCAAATACGTTATGTTTGCCCAAACAACAAAGGGAGAAACGGGAGGAGGGACGGGGGGGGGGGGGGGGGGATTGAAGGATGAACATAATAATAATCAGCCAGAATTACTGTACCACATTATCAGAACCCATCTATAAAAACATTAGACATCCTGCATCATTAGTACATGAGCGAACAGTAGGAATTCAATTCATGCAGTCATGTTTCGATAAACGTTCGCGGTTTATCGCATTTGCTGTCTTGCACGGCCATGAAAGGTGATTTTCTCATTAACGCCGTCCACATAGCTTGTTCTTTCCTAAGGTCATATCGGGTGTTTGAACTGCAAGTCCTATACATCAATAAACTCTAATAGGTACGATGCATTCACTGTAATTCGGGGAATTCGGGGGTGCATTGGTTAATAATTTATACATGTTATATCTTCATTCATTAATTGAACACATTTATTCAATGTAACAAGATCATTTAAAACTGTTTTACGTCATGGCCTTGAAAAATACGAATATATTGATAAATGCTGACGAACGAGCTATAAAGTATACATTTTTTTTATTGAGGTGGCGTGGAATATAAATTGCCACACAATTAACACAGTTGGCACAGGCAAAATATCGATGTTATTGATTAAAAGAATATAAAACGATTGGTCGATTAAATGATTGGATAAGTTTGTTGTTTGTTCGGTAGGTAAAATTCTTGTTCGATTTATTGTATTGATTATTTCTCTTTCCCATTTTATTATCTCTTTAAATTAATATCCTTTTGTTGCTCTTGCACAACTCTGTTTTAACTTTATTTCGATATCAACACCGGAAGATATTAAATGGATTTGAGTTGAGGAAAAGGGAGAGTGGTGGTGAAAATGTTCTAAGCTTCTCACATTATATTCAATGCTATCACCTGTATATTATTGTTGTTTATGATTAAGTGTTTGATATGTAAATGGATATGAATCAATTAACCTTTCAATGTATGTACATTGGAATATTATTTAATTGTTGTAGTGTGTTAATCTACACTGTTGGTCATAAAGGTGGAATAAAATATTTTTGAATAAAAATCGACAGTTTCGTTGGTATTTGAAAGGCTACGCGTAGACAAAATGGTAATTGAGTGATTACATAATGTTTCCCCATTACACAGGTGACATTATAACATGAGAAATTTGGATTACGTAATAAATTCTTTTGTTGTAGACTATAAAAGCCTATGCATATGATATTCTGTCCCTTTCCCTGATTTAGCACTGTGTATAAGAAGGTTGCATTTTTTCGAGTTCCTTGTACCGTTTGAAATAAAAATCGGTAGAGACGTTCCCTGGACTATGCCTGGTCCAACGGCAACAGCAATACGCGAAAGAGTGGTAGCACTGCGACAGGAGGGCTACAAGCAGACTGATATCGCAGAAGTCCTAGGGATATCACAGAGTGCAGTCTCTAAGATCCTGAAACGTCAACGTGAGGCGGGGAATGTGCGGCCACGGAAATCTCCAGGACGTCCCAGATTGACCACAAGAAGAGATGATCGCCAACTGTTGAATTTCAGCCGCAGAAACCGGAAATTGCCCACGAGCCGTCTTCGTCGCTTGTGGAGGAGATATCATGGGATCAACGTTTCCCGGTCAACCGTTAATCGCAGATTGCTCCAACATGGTTACCGAGCACGACGGTTGACCAAATGTCCACGCCTGTCTGTTCGCCACAGAGTAGCTCGTCTTCTTTGGGCTAGGGAGCACAGAAGGCTTCATCCAGGACATTGGCAACATGTGGTCTTCACGGACGAGAGCCGGTTCATCCTTGACCGAAAGGATGGGAGACAACGAGTTCGTCGATTAGCCGGGGAAAACCTTCGCGATGAATGTATCCACGAGACGACTCAAGGCGGAGGCGGCTCAGTGATGATATGGGCCGGCATCCATTATGGAGGGAAAACGCCACTGGTGGTTCCGGACGGAAACGTCAACGCCGCCGTCTACAGGGATATCTTGGAGTTCCACTGTCTTCCATATGCAAGACGAGTGTATGGGCACAATTTCCGACTGCAGGATGACAACGCTAGACCGCACAGGGCCGCTGCAGTAAGGGAATTCCTGGAGGCAGAGGGCGTCGTACAGTTGCCATGGCCAGCTTGTTCGCCGGATATGAACCCCATAGAGCATGCATGGGATGCCCTAGGCCGAGCCATCAACGACAGAGAGGTCATTCCTCAAAATCTGCAGGAGTTGGCAGATGCTCTGAGGGAAGAATGGGACGCTATGCCTGTTGACGTCATCAACAAGCTAGTGGACAGCATGCCACGACGTCTGCATGCGCTGGTTCGTGCCAGGGGTGGACATACCCGATACTAGTGACTGAGTAAGAACAATGACTCAAGTTTGATGCAAATTTGTCCATGAAATCACAAAAAAGAAGTCATCTGGAAAACTGAAAGAGATTGAAAATAAATATCTCATGATCCTTTAATTTACTGTATATTGTCGTCATTGTTGTTCTGTGCTCATGACATCCATCGCTTAGGACATAAACTTGTAAAATATCACTGTCAAACGTGTGTAAAAGGCAGAATAATAAAGTAAAGTTGTTATCATGCACCATAAATGCCATATTCAAATCATGTGGTAATAATTACGCTGTGAAAATTTGGTGAAAAAAAATATTCCACCTTTATGACCAACAGTGTATATACACGTTTACTATGAATTCGATTCGATAGATTTTATTTCAGTGCTATTATGTTATTTTGACTATAATCAAATAAGGGCAATTCTATCAATTCAACATCAATTCAGTATCAAATTGATATATCAAAATCAGTTCAACGTTATTCGACTTTGATTTACTCCAATCCACTTCAATTCAAATTTAAGCACAGCTTGACTGTGTTGAAGCACGAAAGCGTTAGTTTAAAACGATAGTTATCAAAGGAAATAAAGCAGTGTGAACTAATGCCTATGACGAGACCCCCCATTCCTCCGTGACCTGATGAAGGAAAAGTGCATCTGGGTCGGCTAAAAGGAGGTGAGGTTGGATCAAGCTAAGACAAATGTACGGTATCTTAAAAGACGACAGAGAACACGAAGTTATTAGTTTAACGTTTGGCAGACTTAATTGGCCCCACGCATGAATGCGCTTGACTCAACCGGGCAAGCGTGTGCGTTGTGTGGATCGCTATTAGCATCATCATCATCATCATCATCATCATCATTATCATCATCATGAGGTTCCTCAGCGGGCCAGATGCTGGAGCGGATAGGGGGGGGGGGGGGGAGTGGGTGATCATATACGGCTAGATGGGTGTGTGCATTTCGGTAGGGGTGTGGCGAACAACTACACACTCACATGTAAACCAATGAACCCCACCCCCGTCTAATCTTGGAATGGAACACCGGGAAATACAGAATTTGGTACTGAAGCCGCGACGCCAATGAACTATTATTGTGCGATGTTTAAAAGTTTTTGATGAATTCCTACTTCCGTGTTCAACGCTTAGAAGTAGAAGAGTAGAAGACAAGTTTAGAAGAACAACAACACCAGCAAGAAGAACGAGCAACATATACAACAGGAAATTTCACAAATGAGGAGGAAAAAAGACAATAACAGTGCGATGAGAAGAGAATGATGCAGAACGTTAAATAAACGGACAGCAGATAATTTGTTTAAAAAAGAAGTAAGAATTTGAGGTTGCCGAGAAACGAAACTTTGTTGATCATGTTGATACTCCAAACCAGCACTCATGATAAATAATATCTATGCATTCTTGTACCACCAACACTCTCACTTGCCGTGTTCAATCATGACTACGTTCTCCTGTAATCTCCAGAAATACTGGACATGCCATTAAGCAAGACACCGGGGGGGGGGGGGGGGGGGGGAGCAGACGACGGAAGGCAAAAGCGGGACAAAGTGGGATCGTTAAGACATCATCGGGGGGAAGATTCGCGTGCCAAAATGACTCGATTGGGAGCAGAAAAAGGGCAATTGCGATGTTCAAGCAAGCTTGGCATGCCGGGCGACCATGCAGTGTGGTCTAATTAATAGCCACCCCAAACATTCTGTCATGTTTGGTATCTGGTCGGGATGGAGAAGGGGAGCGAGGGAACGGGGGTGGGAGGGGTGGAAGGGGTGGGAGGGGTACGGAGAGAGGAGGAGAGGGGGTACAGAGATAGAAGGAGGGGAGTACAGGGATAGGGGGAGAGGTAAGGAGATAGGGGGAGAGGGGGAGAGGGGGTACAGACATAGAAGGAGGGGAGCACAGGGATAGGGGGAGAGGTAAGGACCTAGGGGAGAGGGGTTAAAGAGATAGAGGGAAAGGGAAGTGGAGAAAGGGGGAAGGTATGGGGATTGGGGAGGGGTAACGGAGATGGGAGATAAGGGGTACGATGACAGGGGATACGAAAAAAGTGGAGAAGGGGAAGGTGAAGTCAGAAGGAGGAGCAAAGGGAGGATAACGATTACCTACATGGACTAAATGTGGTAATGTATGGTCACGTCCTAGATTTTCCCCTATATCATTAAACGAGAGACAGGTAGACGAAGAAAGAAATAGAAGAAAGAGAGACACAGAGAGAGAGAGAAAGAGAGAGAGAGAGAGAGAGAGAGAGAATGAGAGGGAAGATGAGGCAATCGTGAGACGAGACCAAGTGGTGGGTTAAAAGAAATTAGAATTAATGGTTTTGCAAACATTGGTAGTGTCCCCATAAGCTAAACCTGAGAGTATTAAAGAAAATTGGTGGCTGAATCATTTTAAGGAAGATAGGGAAATTAAAAGCAGGAATGGAAAGCAGACCGGATGGAGGACAAATAGATTAAGGAATATTATAAAATACAAATCATTGTTTTTAAGGAGCAATTATTGATACAAATCAAAATCGGAATTAGACAAAATAAGAGGAAGTACTAATAAAAGGAAAGAAAGATATGTCAATATCAAACGGCAACAAATAAAACCAATAAACTGATATGAAAATGCAAAAGTAGAATGAGGGGAAAATGAAGGAGAAGAAAAAAAAAAGATGTGGAAAAGAAGTACAGAAAGAAGGAAAAATAAAATGACGTAAAGGAAAAAGGAGGAGGAGAAGGTGGTGAACTTAGGGAGGCGGAGGAGGAGAGGAAGAACATGAAAATACACAAGAACATGCGCGAGGAGAACGAAAAGAAGAAGGCAGGAAAGAGAAGAAAACGGCAAAGGGAAGAATCCAGGTGGAAAGAGGTGCGTTGATCGTCTTCGCTCCAGCCTTCAACGGACGTGGCTCTATCTGGTGACCGGGCCCAATTTGGCGGCAGCCGTTTGAGGGCCGAGCGGGTAGAGATGGGGGCAGGTGGCGACTTCTCCGCTCATTTTCACGCTCAACCTCGCCGAGTTTGACGAGAAAATTGGCGGTGGGGAGCGCAAGGGGGTGAGAGCAAGAAGACGCGGATACACTAAGAAAGCGAAGGAGGGAGTGAGGTAAAGGTAAAGACAGATGGGTAGAGAAAGAAAGAGAGAGAAAGAGAGAGAGAGAGAGAGAGAGAGAGAGAGAGAGAGAGAGAGAGAGAGAGAGAGAGAGAGAGATGGGAGGGAGAGAGGGGGGGGGGGAGGGGTCGAAAACTTGATGGTGGTTTGGTACCCGCAAATGATGAAAACACAACGGGGTTGGCGGTCGATGCCGTAACTGATGGCTTTCCATTAAGCAGTACCGCGGACCAGAATCGCGCCAAATGAGATTTCAATAAGAAAATGACGGTGATTAATGCGAACCAACTAACAAGGTTTTGCCGCCACTTTCCATTTTAAGTTACCACGGGCTATGCACGACCATGTGCAAATATATATTGCATGCTGTTGAGGTTGGTTTTTAGGACCGTTTTGAATTAGTTCTACCGTGTCTATCTTTTCCCTTATTACATAACCGTTTGAAGTCAGGTCAACATATAGTTGTGAACACATAGCATCACGTCAACCGATGGGTTATCATATTAGTGTCTTTTTATGTAATTCAGATTAAACATTCAGCTAATGATATTCAAGAATTCAAGAGGAGGGCATGTAAATTAGTAATCTCTTTCCTATGAAATAAGACGAGTCAAGAAGGGAGATGATGAAAAACTTTAAACCAAACTTAGACCAGAAAACAAATCGTCTCTTCTCTCCCACCTCCCCCCCCCCCCCCCCCCCATTTTCCCTCCAGAGTACCGTCAGTGCAGGAGGGCACGTACTGATCAGCTAAAACAATTACTATTTCTATATTTCCATGGTTACAAGCAATATGTTATTTCTAATATTATTCCCTTGTTACTATAGAGAAGTTATGCTCTATATACGATCGTCGTAGCATACAAGCCCATATTGCAATCTGCAGTAGATATCGACGTGGTGAGAGAAAAGGTCGGTTTTCTCTCTGCACCAGTTACCACCATCAACTGCCCTGAAATAATATTAATAGCGCTGATGACATTGGTGTCCGTTCGACACGGGGTGTATATGGTTCAACAGAATCACCCCCCCCCCCCCCCCCCTCCCCCCAACACACACACACACATTTTCTCTTATCCTAATTCCTCTGCTTTGGTGGCAACGCCATCTGAGTGACTGATATGACCCAAGAAGAAAACGAACGACACTCATATTTGTTACACACACACACACACACACACACACACACACACACACACACACACACACACACACAATAAGTTTCTGTTACTATCTTTATTTGTTTTCTCTCTCCCCCCCCCCCCTTCTTTCTCTACGTATCTACCCTCTCTTACTCCATGTACTCCATCTATATATCTGTGTCTACACCTCTGAGTTCTTCCCTCTCTCTCTCTCTCTCTCTCTCTCTCTCTCTCTCTCTCTCTCTCTCTCACACACACACACACACACACACACACACACACCTGTACATTGAATACACACTATGCGAAAGTGTTACTCCACTATGTTTATAGATACCGGCACTTTCAATTCACATTGTGCAATAGAACCGATGATTTTAACTCTTTCAGCCCATAGGCAATGAATCTTGTTATAATTGACATGGGATTATTAATTGTTATTAAAAATTGACACCCCTTACATTACCAGGCCTTGAAAACTCCATTGGCTAACTACAAATCTTCATGACACTGGTAACGAGAGAGTTAACCCATACATTACCGGGCCTTAAAAACTCCATTGGCTTACTACACAGCTTAATGCCAATGGTAATAAGAGAGTTAACCCATACATTGCCAGGCCTTAAAAAGCTCCACTGGCTTAATACAACTACTACTACTACTACACCTATTTATTGCGATGGTACGGTTAAAGCAAGCGGGCGAGGGAGGGTCTCTAAGGTAAGCCACAGAGAAAGCAGCGGCGGCGGTGATTAGAGAGGTGATAATGAAGGCATAATTTCTAGACCATGGGAGGGTCGGGTTACGACTGCAAAAGTTTGACACTGTCCAAAATCCAGGGCAGAGACGAGTGAAGCGTTACCGAACAACGTCAAGGGTGCACACCCCCCGTCGGGTGTAAATGACGTTAATGCCATGGTCAGGGTAACGCCTCTAGCAGGGGGCCGGGTCAACGAATGGGCAAACATTTTACCCTTTGCCCCCCCCCCCCCCCTCACCCTTCCTAGTGTCACTGCGCGTTATCATAGAGGCAGTTGGCGCCGCCGTCCATCGTCACCTGCCGTGTGATCCCGTTACGCAAGGTTTAGAAAAATAAGCTTGAATTTGAAATTATGATCTCGAGGAGGACGACAGCGATGACTATGACGATAACGAAGACAGAGACCAGACCATATTGACGACGACGCTGATCATATGATGACAGTGCTGGGGTAAAGGATATAGGGGGTCAGATGAGAAGAAGAAGAAGAAGAAGAAGAAGAAGAAGAAGAAGAAGAAGAAGAAGAAGAAGAAGAAGAAGAAGAAGAAGAAGAAGAAGAAGAAGAAGAAGAAGAAGAAGAAGAAGAAGAAGAAGAGGAAGAAGAAGAAGAAGAAGAAGAAGAAGAAGAAGAAGAAGGAGAAGAAGAAGAAGAAGAAGAAGAAGAGGAAGAAGAAAAAGGAAAAGAAGAAGAAGTAGAAAAGAGAAGAGGGGAGACGGTAAGCAAATGAGGAAGAAGAGGATGTTAGGTGATAATTACACAATATCATGTGTGATGTTCGATGTGATATTTGACAATTGACACAACAGTATCACTGAGAAAGTCCCGATGGCTCTCACAACGATTATTCATGGGAAAACCTTTAGAGCCTCTTTATCACTCATTTATCACTCAACCCGTTGTCATGGTAACATGCCAGATTCTAGTTCGCCCATCGAAATCAACAGGTACTCAAATTACTTTATCCCATCTATACACTAATTAATGTATACATATTTGTGCATTCATGTCAAATTCATCTCGCTTCTTTCAAAAAACCCCCTTCTCAATTCCCCCTTTTTTACTTTCCTTACACTGTACACTTAGAAAATGATAACCCTTTAGAGGCAATAGGTGAAAATGGGCAATATTATGCACACGTATCCTACCGATCAGTCTTTGATCTGGTACGGAAAGGATTAACGTGACGTGGAATTGAATGTGAAGCGAAAAGAAGACATCGAAGACGTGTAAAATGAGTCTTTACGATCGTGTCACGCTTGCCAGACGGACGTTCACGGTTGGTAGGCGGAGCGCCTTAATACGGGCGGGCGGAAACGACATTTTCTCCGGAATCATGGGATAGAGTTACGGCACCCAACCGACTTTGCTATGCAGAGCTCAGAAGGAAACAAATTAAGAAAAATGAGAGGGAAAAGATGCAACAGACATATTTTGTCAAGACAGCGATGCGAGCAGGATGAAATGGTCATTTAAAAAGCCTAAGATTGTTGACACTAAAGGTGAAAACTCTTTGTTAGTTTCGGGATCAGTGATAAAACGTTTTTTCTCCAGAGGTTACTCTCATCATTTAAATGAACACATGCAACACTACTCATGCAACACTCGTGATGAATACTCGGTAACAGTACTTGTAAAATCGCCCAAACTGTATGTTTTAAAGCACATTGTCGTAGCGCGCAGGATGCTGCGACGCGCAAATCAACGCGCGGCAGGATTTCATCCATACTCCCCACTGAAGAGGTTGGTGATACTCGCCGTCATCTGTATGATCATACGCGCTAGTGAGAGTTTTTTTGCGATAGATACCTCCGACAGCAGCTAAAAAAATAGCCAACAGAAATGTGGAGCATCATTATGCTTCGTGAGTCAGATACCGTCCATCTGGTCTACCTGGATGGATGTGTCACGGCACAGCCCGAGGCGTGCAATCTTCAGAGCAAACTGGTAAATAATGTCGCCATTTCCGTCATAGCGGACTAAGAAAGCATTATTTCGGATCGCTGGACTTTCACGAAGGACATCCAATACTGGAACTAGTACCAACTTCATACGCTTCAGAAATGTATCAAAGGTATACTTTTGCGGGATGTAGGTTGTTTTTAAATCTTGAAGCTTGCAAAGGAAGATAGGCGTAATCTTACATGGTGACCCGATGAAATCAATATTTAGTCTGTGTTAAAATAGTGCATTTAAGAAATGATTTAGTAAAAAGATAAATAGTGCTGGTTCTAATCCGGTGTCGCTTTCATCAAATTGGTTTGTCGTTATCCCGATCATCTCGTCTCAAATCGCCACGAAATAGACACGCATTATTGTTTACATCACGACCCCAGCTGCGCAGTGCTCTTTTACGCTCTCTGGCCCTGGTCCGCCGAGCGAGACGTCGCGATCTCTAGACCGCTGGGTGCCCGAGGGTTTGACCGGGCCAGTCGGCACACCTGAGCGGCTTCGCGCATCAGTCGTGCGCCAGAGGGGACATTACAATACGCGTCATGTGCAAACATGTCTAGCGTTCCACATACTTATACATGTTTTTCCCATCAAATATGGATATTATTAACAATAACACTTTGTTCAAGCTAACATAATATTGCTCACTTCGCAAACAGATACATTTAGATTTCTAAATTGTAAATACATACGATGTATTTGTGTTTGTTTTTGTTATTGTGGAAGTGGTTTTTATATATATATTCCTTAACTCTGGACTCAAACGTTGGCGATGACGCCACTCTTTAGCGATGAAGACTTACCCATAGGTGAAGCCTGTTATGGCGCCATAACATATGTATAACCTAATAACTGAGTGTCATATCATGTGCACTAAAACTAAACATAATTACGTCTGCAATCAGTAAACATATTGTGAACACGAAGGTGTACACTGTAGAATACAAAGATGGCGCATATTTTAAAAGCAGATTGCGTTCTGTTGTTGCATCTGAGCACCACCAGCTAGCAAGCCAAGCGATGCGCTGGAGCCTGGGCATTGCTGCGAGGGGTTGGTTCCACTTCAATTCTACACAGCGAAGAGGAAGTTTGGAGGAAGGTTTCACGAACCCAAAAGAGTACCAACATAAACACGTATGTTGACAACGAGGATACTACGTTATCAATCATAATGATTGAATCCCCTTGAACACAAATGAGTTCTCAGTCTTGAGCGCTTAGAGCGCTATGACTGAACGAATCCGTTTATGAACTTGGTAGGCTATTGAAAGTCAGTTGCAGACTATTTGTGGTATTGCCAGACAAAACGACGGTGAGCATTAACATATCTATTGGATAGGTTAATGCATGACGTGATAAGTAGTCCAATACTTTCACGTAGTATTGGTACTGGCATTGGTATTAATTGTTGTGTTGGCATTGGTTCAGTTTTGTGATGATCTACCACATGTTTTGCACACATCCCTATTGTGACGCAAATGACGTCATCACCTATCTAAAGCGTTTCTAGTCGTTACATGCATTTTGACCAGGATGCAAAGTGTCTCATCGGGAGATATGAGGGAAAGGGAGTAAGAGAGGGATGGGAGAGAATGAGCGAGGGAGAGAGAGAGGGGGGAGGAAGAGAGAGAAAGAGATGGTGGCAAATGATGCAGGGAATGTTTTTATGTATTCATTTATTCGTAGTATTTACCCAGGTTAGCCCCGTCAGTGTTTGAACACTGTTCTACCAGCGGACCCTGTTGTTTGTCTCTTAACCTGATAACCTACAAAAAGTTTAGTCGTGACCCATTTATTGGTAACCACAAAATCATGAAATAAATCTGAAGAACAGCAAAACCTTCAAGACAGCTTATCATTCTTCTGACACCCATTCGATAAAACTTTTCTTTCCTTTTCATTTTTTTGACACAATGTCATATCAAATGATATTGTATTTCCATGTCATATTGATTCATATTCTCGATGCATATTATTATTTTCTGGAGAGTAATAATTTGCCACCAGTCAAAATTAGTGCGAGCACGATTGGTTTCGTCATAACCATTGAGGTGTTAGGTGAAATGTAAAGCCTATATCTATAGCCCAATCGGGCATATTATATCATCACCTTCAAGGATGACCATGTGACCAGGTGACCTTATATGGACGTTCTTGAACGCTGTGTTCCCCGGGAACGACTCACGCATTTTCTAGAGCTATACCATCACCGCGTGTAAAGACACCGAGAAACCCAATTTAGCAGAAGTAAGCTTGATGAATTTGTAAGGCCGTCGTTTCCCCGTAAACAATAACGGTATTTTCACTCCATCATTAATTCAGGTCCTCGCAAGTGTAGTTATTAAAATGGGAGAAAAGGCAGCATCAAGGATGAAGTGATAATACCACGACATAATTCCTCCGTTCGCGACTTCGATTTTCCGGCAACACCACTCGTGTGCAAAAATTCGTTAAGTCAGGCAGATGCGGCAAAGGGAAAATTAATTAATAGACCATGATACTGTTTCATTTTTTGTCAATTACGTGCGTCAATGCAGCGGTATTTGTCTAATAATTCTTGCCCTCCCCTTTATGGGTCGATAAGACATGAGCTTCTACAAATGATTGATTTGAATGTCAATGGCATTATCCCCTTCAAACGCGTGGCTGGAGCTTGATAAAATGGAAGCCAATTAAACATACTCACCGACAAGCCTCGCGCATGGAAGGTCGCGAGATAGGAATAAAAGTGAATCGATAGGCACGAAGAAGGACAATCAGGTTAAAATAGGAAAGGAATTAAGATCGAAGCAGCGAGGTAGTTTAAAAAGTTAACGAGAGAAAAGAACAAAGGGAAGATCCCAGGATCACCTGTCACTGTCTATAATCATGTGGTAATATCAGTTTGATTAATGTGGTCTCCTGTATCTAGGAGATAACCGGAAGTACTTCGCGTTATGGGCACGATACATAAAGGAAAACGTATGAAAAGAACTCCAAACGCGAGTATTGTAAATTTAGGAGATGACACCAACAAAATGATTGATTCACAGTTATATCGATTAGGTAGCTTGACTTGAGTGCTATTCCCCGCCGTTTCATTATAGACAGCAAAAATATGAAGATGATACAATAGCAAGGTCCGTATATGTGACCCAGCAGGCCAAAATGAGTGACAAGTCGGGATTTATCATGTTTGAGTTATGTATACCACCTTATTCTCCGTGCCCTAAGCTTTATTTTGATACTTAAATCATAGATTTTGGTGGCTTGGGCGCCGAGATACAACTATTATAAAGTAGAAAATATAAACGGCAGTGAAAAAAAGAAACGGAGAAATTCGCTGTTAAAGAACACGATACGATTTGCTTCCGAACTCATGTTGTCCCTCGCTCAATCGTGCTATGTCAGCTAAATTCACCGTTTCCAAGTGCGTGAAAACAGTTGACCAATCACAATGTAGTTCGTATAATAGAACCGTCACCGATCGATATCCGCTTTCCGTGATTTTGCATGGCTATTGATAGACGCCCAGACCTGGTCGCGGGGGAGATATTTTGTGTGAGAGACCGAAGAAAGTACATGAGTTTGTTTCGGCTCGATTTTGTTCAAGTGAAGAATATGAATCTTCAATATTTCTTCTTGCAAAATGTGTGAGTTTTATCTCTTGAAATAAAGTATAGATCCGTCCATTCTTGTATTAGAAATGATAGGTAGAAATGAAATCTTCGGGGACTCATCAAGCTGGCGAGATCAGCGTATTGCGAAAGGTCAGCCGACAATAGGTGCAGTCATGTGATTGGTCACTCTGGACACCTCCGGCAGCACGACTGATGCATAATGCATGATTTGCGAAGACACGGTGTAGACAATAGATTTACTCAAGTAAGCAACTCCCATTGTCGTTTTGGATTTGGAAGGTGCAAGCAAGCATCGATTAAGTCCATGCTTGGTCTGTGGTTAGATTGCTACATGTATACTGAAAGTTCAACTTTAAAGCGATTTAAGGAACCTGCCGATTTCATTGAAGCTATTGATAAATCTCGAGTCGCCCTTTGAATAAACTACCGGTTAATTACAAGTATTGATAGAGCCCTCCCCATATCTAAGAAAATATCAACTCATCGTAATTTCATGTAAAGAAACCAGCAATTTTCCGTAACTTGGCTAAGCTCGATTAATAAACTGCCGATTCATCATGACTATTAATAATTTCCGACCCGCCCGTCCTTGACAGGAACTCCCGGTTAATCGTAACTATTGATAGTGACCGCCCATATCATTTTAAGAAACTATTCATTCGTCGTATCTTCGAAACCGGCAGTTTACCGTAAGCCCGCTCTATCGCTACTAAACTACCGATTTTTCATGACTATTAATTATTTCCGACCCGCTCTTGATATGAACTCGCGATTTATCGTGATGGTTAACAGTCAAATACCCGTCCATTTTATTGAGAAACTGCTATAACTAATAAACACCGACACGCTCTGCACGGGGACTACACAAGTCTATCGTAATTATTGATAATGCCGGGCTCGTCTTTCGAAACCGGCTATCAATCGGAGCTTTTCATAAAAGGCAGACCCAATCTTTTAATAAGTTACCGGTTTTTCGCTACTTTTGAAAAAAACGCGACATCTTTAAGCAACTGCTAATTTGTCGTAAATACATGTACACGTAGCGGTATATCACATAGAAACTGTCCTTTTTATTGATAAAATCCACGCCATTTTAAACGAGCTGGTGATTATTTTTTTTTTACTTATATCCTAACTCGTCCTTGACATAAAATGTACCGTTTTCCCATAATATGTATCATTAAAACCCGGCCTGTCGTTAAAACGGCAGTCAATAGGAGGTATTCATAAAGATTAGTAAGGCCCACATTTTTAAAGAAAATACCAATTATCGAAATGATTATGGAAATAGCACACAATCGTAAAAAAGCAAGGCCAAACCTTTTCAATAAATTCCTGTTTTATTTTAACTTTTAGGCCCGCCCTTTAAAGAAACTAACCAGTTCATCGTATTGACAGGCCTAATTAAACCAGCCCCGGAGCTATAGTAAGGCAGGGCCAAACCCTTTGAAGAAACTACAGTTCATTTTACAGTAACTTTCGATTAACTTTTGGTTTACCGTAATTCTTAAAGCCCGCGCTATTTATAATAAATTGACGATCTATCCTAACTACATGTACACTGTTGTGTATCAATAATCCCGAGCCACCGTGTAAGAGACGGTCATGCCTACTTCATCGGAACTTGGCTATTAGAAAGCACTTACCATCTTTGATAATTAATTACTGCTGATTGCATGATCGCGACTGTAAAATGAAACCACACCCGCCCTTGAAATAAAACTACCAGTTTATCGTAATGATTAATAAATCCAATCAACCCGTCCCTTTAAGAAACTCTCATACCTTTAAATAACCCCAGACACTCTCTTTAAAGAAACTATACCATGTTATCATAACTATTGATAAAGCCAGGTTCGTGTTTTAAAGCCGTAATAGCAATCGTAAGATCTTCATATTGCGCAGGCCCACCTTTTGAATAATCTGCCGGTTTTTCGGAACTAGAGAACCGCGTTATTGTTAATAAATATGCCTACTTCATCGGAACTTGGCTATTAGAAAGCACTTACCATCTTTGATAATTAATTATACTGCTGATTGCATGATCGTGACTGTAAAATAAAGCCACACCCGCCCTTGAAATAAAACTACCGGTTTATCGTAATGATTATTAAATCCAATCAACCCGTCCCTTTAAGAAACTCTCATACCTTTAAATAACCCCAGACACTCTCTTTAAAGAAACTATACCATGTTATCATAACTATTGATAAAGCAAGGTTCGTGTTTTAAATCCGTAAGCAATCGTAGATCTTCATATTGCGCAGGCCCACCTTTTGAATAATCTACCGGTTTTTTCGGAACTAGAGAACCGCGTTATTGTTAATAAACTGCTGATTATTTTATCGTAACTATTTCTAATTCGAGACCGGCCTTGAAATAAACTATATACCAGTCCATCGTAATTATCGATAAAGCCAGGCCCGTCTTTTGAAAACGGCAATCATTCGTATAGCTACATGATAAAACCCAACAAGGCCCGACATTGAAACACTTGATTTATCGTAACTATTGTATTGGCAAAACCCGGATCAGCTAGTTTTTACTACAATATGGATTTATCTTAATCATTATAATAAGGCTCGATACGTCCTATTACCCTTTTAGTACCATTGGTAATGAACTGTGTTGTAATTGACATGGGATTTTCAGTGCTTGATACTGACGGGGTTTAACAAACTGTCAATTTATCGTAACTACTAATAATTCCTGACTCGTCTGTGAAAGAAACAACTAGTTTATCTAACTAAAAGGCCAGGTTCGTCTTTTGAAACCGATAACCAATCATAGCTTATAAAGCCAAGCCCGTCATTTGAATAAACTATCGGTTTATCGTAACTATTATCGAAGCCCACCTTATACACTTAATAAACTGTAATAATATTGTACGTGGATCACAGACCCTCCCTTGAAAGCAACTACCAGTTTATCGTCACTATTGGCAAAGCCGATCCATTCGCACTAGTTTTTGTATAATAAACTGCCGATCTATATATCCTGACTACATCGTGGTGTATTAATAATCCCGAACCACCCTTTCAGAAACGGTTATGCCTATACTTAACAACTAGGCTATCAGAAAGCATGCGCCGTTTTTGACAACAAATTACTTCTGATTGCATGGTCGTGGCTGTAAATTAATCCAGACCCGCCCTTGAAAGAAAACTCCGGGTTTATCGTAACATTAATAAAGCCAGTCGACCCATCTCTTTAAATACTGCCATACCTTTAAATAACAACAAACACGCTCTTTAAAGAACTGTGCCACTGTATCACAATCATTGATAGAGCACTCAGGTTCATGTTTTGAAACCGCAAGCAATCGGAAATATTCATAGATTGAAAAGCCAGGTCGAAACTATTAGCAAATCCGCCTTATATTTATTTTACTGCCGATGCATCGTAACTAGTTATAATCCCCGACCCTCCCTTGAAAGCAACTACATGTACCAGTTATATTTCCAGAGCCGATCCATTGTATTTCTGCCCTTCACACAAAACTAGTCGAGCAAAAGTATATAACAGCATGTACTGCACATTTTCATTGCGCAGAGTACCAAAACATATAGATTATGCATTTTTTTCTCTCCCCCACTTGAATTTAATAAAAAAGGATGGCAAAAATAGTGAGCTGAAATGCTACTTGGAGTTGGCCCATTACATGTGTCTGAAATATGAAAGAAAAAGAAAGCTGCTCAACAATCTGCGTGACGTCACCTTCGGGGCTCTTAGATAAGTACCACTTACAATGCGCATTCTCTTCAGTAGGCGTGGTAGGAAGGGGACTCTTTTGTATGTAAGAGAGGTCAAACGCTATGGCATCCTGCATCTTACCCGATAGACAATGGCCACGATGTCGAACTGGGGAGTAATCCGGAGTATGTGGTAACTCTTTTGTGCACGTTGAAAATAGGGCGATACTTATTTCTTTGGAGATATCGCCAATGAATTTGCAGCGCTTTGAGCCGGATTTGCCGTTTATTATACTCACCATGAATAACAAAATTGGGAATAAAATGCGGCAATTATGCAATGGGCCAACTGAGTTTAGGGAGTGATTTAAAATACAACATGGAATGCACCGACAACGGCAACCTTCAAGAGCACCACGTGCGTGATTAGTACTAGCAAGAATGGAGGAATACTAGTAGATAATAAAGAGGTCTGACGTGAATTCATGGAAGTCTTATTTTCATTCATGAAAAAAAATAAGAAAAACATGTTATTCATGCCTTGACCTTTCGGTTTCATCATATACATGTATTTAGCAAATCTTATCAGTTCATAAATTGATACTAGTGATATCAACACCAAAAACTGAAAAATTACCCATACAGCTATGACACAATATAACAGTTGTGAACAATATTACGGGATCTGCCTAGCATGAATACTCATCGAAGCACCAGTAGTAATTTATCCCGACACCACTCGTGTTCATTTATATTGATACGATTGTGAAACCATTAGTTACGCAATATTTGAACGACAATTAAGCATACACTTTAAATACTTAATGAAAATGTTTCACCTTTCTCTCTCTGTATATTTATATATGATTTGTTATCATACTCAGAACGTTTCCATTGAAGTGCCCATCATGGACAAGTCGGGTTGATTTTAGTAGACGTTGTTGTTGTTATGTCGTAGTGTATTACTTGCAGTAGAATTGATATAAGCATCAAGTACATTGTGTTGAATCATTCCAAAATCATTATGTTAATGTAAAGTTCTTGTTTATTTTCAAGCATACTCTTTTAACAGCGAATATCTGACAACTTATAGAAGTTATGTCTTGTCAATCGATATTCATTCGCTGTAATGATTAAGAAATCTCAAACCGATGTTCCTGAAAGTAAGATATACAACTTTCGTGTGGTGAAAGAAACCGTTTTTTTTTTACATCATAGAATGTAGAAAGCAAAGAGAAAAACAATTGCAATCAGGCAAATGGGGGATATCTAAATTAACATGCGTTTGCTTCTAATTGTGACTAATGTCACAACATGGATGTGATACTGTATAACCGTTACATTGAGCGGGAAATATCGTCAAATTAGGTTCTGTCTGATGTTTATTACAATTTAATGTTTATCTTTCTTAGTGGAACGCCAATTTCAGTTGAATATCATAGAGAACGAGACGTTATGATAATATCAACCCGGAATTGTACACAGGATGACGTCACGTTAGCACGTTGTCAGGTTTCTGTTTATTGCGATTAATTGTTACAATGGTCAAGATGATGATTGTCATCATAGTTATGATCATGGCGATGATTATGTTGGTCACGGTGATGATTACTACGGTGATGTTCATAACGATCATTACGATGGTCACCGGTGATGATCATCAATTATAATAGGCACCGCGAGCGGCGTTGGCTTGGATCGATGATCATTGATCGAAGGTTATTCTATCGGCCAACTGACAAAATGCAACAACTATTTGGAGTATCATAATCTGAATTAAAAAAAAAAAAACTTTCTCATCGGGGCACACACTTTTGAGAATTACGAGTCTTTTCAAAGAGCTGATAAACGAGCAGGATGCCAGATCATCTCAATTCCGGAGTGGATTTGTTAAATAAAGACCGAACGCTAAATCGCGCACCGTCGATTAGCAGGCAATTAAAAATAACAGTTGGCGGATTTGAAGGCGGCTTGAGTGATGTGCAATGTGGGGCGGGGGCGCTGCACACAGGTATTCAGCGGCATTCAGCGGATGGTCATGATGATGATGATGATTATGATGCTCATCTCTATAGTTACGACCATCGACGATCGATCATTACGATGATCACGGTGATGATGATTATTATCATAGTTATGCATGAACACATGGTCACGGTGATAATGAAGATGATGATAATAATAATAATTTGAAAACCAATGAGAGACGTGGGAGGTGATTTGCTTAACATGGTACTGATCACTTGCCTCACCCTATAGCTATAATAACGTAACCAATTAAGTGTTCGAATAAGCAATATTTTGTTGCCAAAGTTTTTAACTGTAAGTAGCGAAAAATAAATCTCTGTTGAGCTCTGATGTACGTAGAAAGAGCTCCAGTTTCAAATGGATCCGGGTCACTCGTTCATTGATTAACCGACCACAACCCAAAACAAACGCATACAACGCACATTCTACGCCGCACCACCGCGCCGATCTCTTTAGAAATCGGTGCCTCACACACATGTAAATCACTCGTACATGCCGCGAAAAATAAGCCAATGAACGACGAGCGGTAACTAAGGGGGCGGAGCTTAGACCACTATCCACGCAGGTCTTCGCATCGCTCGCTCGGGAGGCGAACGCAAAACGCAAAACTTGCATAAACATGACTTCAGAAAAACGATAAAATTTCATATTTACATTTATTATTTTGGTCTGAAATTTTGACACATGATAGGTTAAAGTATGGAGAATCTTATAAGATAAAAATCCAAAAAGTCGATTTTTTTTCGATTGATGAGTTAATTGTCAATTTTCTCGGTTCGAGCAAGAGCGACTTGTCACTCATTTTGGCCTGGCGGGTCTCATATGCCTAATTTCATGGTAAAGAAATAGAACAATGTTCTACGCGAGGAAAATTGAAACGGCCGCTTTTTTTAAGGGGAAAGAATCGAAATACATAATCGATCCACGGCTGAATCGATAACAGACCCTGAAGAAGTATCTTGTCTCACACGAGGCTATATTTCGCGAATAGTTTGATTTTTTTTTTTATCAAAGTATTGTAGCATATTTACTTAGTGCCTTCATATACCCCATCTCTGTATTTCTTTGTCTGTATGTCTGTCTGTATGTCTCACTCTATCTCTCTCTCTCTCTCACTTTCTCTCTCTCTCTATCTCCCTCTCTCTTTCTCCATCTTCCTGTTTCTTTATTTCATCTTGTTCACACATCCTCACTCTTCATGTTCTTCTTCGTCTTAGATCTCTTCTCCTTCTCTTTCTCTATTTCTCTCTCCGTATCCTTTTTAGTAGAAGCATGTATTTATTCTCTCTCTCCCCCTTCTCTTTTTTCTCCATGTCCCCTTCTCCCTCTCTTCGTCTCCTTCATCCTCTCCTTCTTCTTCTTCTTTTTCTTCTTCTCCTTCTTCTGCTTCTTCTTCTCCTTTTCTTCTTCTTCTTCTTCTTCTTCTTCTTCTTCTTCTTCTTCTTCTTCTTCTTCTTCTTCTTCTTCTTCTTCTTCTTCTTCTTTTCCTTCCGCTTCTTCTTCTTCTTCTTCTTCTTCTTCTTCTTCTTCTTCTTCTTCTTCTTCTTCTTCTTCTTCTTCTTCTTCTTCTTCTTCTTGTGTGTGCAAATGTCGTCTATTCCCTTCTCGTCTAGTATCTCTCCTTCCTGTTCAATACTCTATCATAATGAGTAGGCCTAACACTTTAAATTCCAGACAAAATTCAGCTCTATAGGACTTGAGTGCATTTTGTACAATACCGGCAAAGAAAGAGTTAACGAACAAAAGAAACAAGGTGAAAGCATGAGGATGATACGCATACTATTACAGTACATCACAGTTAAGTACGTATATTTCAATACCATAAATTGATTGTATTGAGTCAATTTTATTATGTTTATATTTTTCGTTCTAATATAATGATATTGATATAAAATATATAGGGCCGATTTCCATTTTGATCACATGTTCAAGGTACATACGAAATACGTAGTCCTGTTAACAAATAAAAACAATAGAATATCGAAACTCACATGGTGAAAGAGGAAGATGGAGTTTGTTTTTCATATCAAAACTCAATAATGAGAGTCTGAGTGTCGGTGCAACACGGGCCACATTGCGTGCCTATTCCACCCATTGTAGCTCACGTGTTGCTAAATTGTCCGTCCTTTCTGCAATACATTACAGCGTGCTATTAGCGCGCAATTTCAAGCTCCGTGCACTCAGCATAACGCAGACCCCGATGTTATTCAAAAAATCGTGGCGTTAAAAAGTCAACGAGAAGCTAAACAAAGAGAAGGGGGGATAGAAGACGAGGGGAAAAAAGTCAAACCGTGAGGACACATAACTGCCGAGAATGCTTTATCGCCACCTTCTTGGTGACATTATTTAAACGCTGACTGTAATTGCTGTAGCATGCGCAAAAACGAGCAGCCGCCGTGCTTTCTTTTCCCACTCTCTCTTTTTTTCTTTTTTGGTTGGCATTTAGAGGGGAGATTTTAGAGCAGGGCGGAGGAAAAACGGTAACAGTTGTGCTCGGCACGCCCCGATGACCACGGCAGAGTGTGGGCAGGGGGCCAGCCAGCCTGCTCGCTAGGCCGCCTGTGGAAGCACGCAGTGCTCCGCGCGAGCTGAGCTCGGAAAGGCGAGCCCGGGACTGATGCGGGGATATCGCGGCACGCCTCCCCGCTGGCTTCGCGCCGCAGGTCCGCTATTAAAGCCCCATTAAACGGCCATAAGACTCGGCGGACGGGTGGAAAAATAACAACTCTAATGTAACTGGAAATCCGTCGACAGCCGACAAACTGCCTGGGGTATGGATTTCCCCCCTCTCTACAACTCCTATCCCCATCTCTTCACCCTACCCTCCAAATCTCTCACTTACCTCCTCAAAAGAGCATTGGCGTAAAGCACCAACAACAAAAAAAAAAAAAAGAGAAGAGAGATTCTCTTCGCGTTAGATGTTGAAGATGCAGGCGGGAAAATGCACAGACGGTCTACCATTAGTTGCTCATGGTTTTCAAATTTGGAAACAATTAGCGCGACACGCTACACAGATGTGTGTTTTTTCTCTCCTAATGGGTGCAAGAATGAAACGGAGGACATCTAGAATGTATGCCTATAGAACTTAGGGTAAGGCAAGACCATCGCTTTTATTTCGGAAGATTTGTGGGAGGTTCTTTGGCATTTTTTTTAATGACAGCTTTACGTTGTGTCGGGCGTATTACTCTAAAGAGTTTTCATTCTCGCTATAATTTGGCGGGAGAAAGTGAGACAAATTGCCCCTAATTTTAACGCACGACCCCTTTTACTGAATGCTTTTGACCCCCCCCCCCCTCCCCCCCCCCCATGTCTCTCTCCCTCTCTCTAACCCTATCGTCTCTCTCCCTCTCTCTCTGTCCCTCTTTCTTTTTCTCCCCAAATCTCTCCCTCTTCCTCTCGCTTCGCCCTCTTTATAATAAGGCACATATAAAATCATACAATGTATATGTGTATTGTGTATTGATTTATGCTTGAACGTATACATTTTTGTTTGTATTTGGGGGATTCCTATTACTACCTTTGAATAACATGATTTCTTTCAATTCTGCAGCATTTGGGGTAGCCTACACATGCAATTCATTAGGCTTCAACATATTTTTGATAGGTAACATGATACACGGGCCAGCCCATCAAAATGCTTTTGGAGTTTTTAAAAAACCATGCCGCCATCTTTTGTCAATGATATTATGGCATATTATACGCTTTCAATTTAATAGATTTTGTAGATTTAGTATAAATCATTTCATTTGGGTTTTTTTCATGCGTTCTGGTTGCAATCATGTAATCATGGAGGTAATAAATGCTATGCTTCTGGGTGAAATGGAATAAAATGTCACAATTATCAGACGGAATAACAATCAGAGAGGGACACTACGATACTGTACTTCTTACATGGTAACATACACATAATTTCGCCGCGTTATCACCTAAAAAGTTGTGTGCGAATCGTTGTGACATCTATTTTGGCGTCCAATTTGATACTTTGTAATATGCTTGGGTTCATTCATCGTAATTTAAAGACGTGTATGATGGTACAGAAAGAATTGTTTGTTATCCACCTTAAATCATTGTATCGCATTGGATTAGTTTCACGCACACTATGCGAGGAGAGAAGCATCTTGGATAGAGAGTCATCGCTTTAAATTCAAATTGCGGATGTGGCAAGATTCTTCAGCTTATGATAGTAAGTTCAAGAATGACAAAACACTATTTATTTCAATATGGTGTATCTCTTGTGACCGCGTCTGCAGGCCTTACATATAATGGTATGGAAATACTATTGTATATCTATAGAAGAAAGTACTTGAGTCAGAATACGGGTATTCGATTAATAATAATTTGTTTGGTGTTATGCCCTTATACTTTTCAATTGATATTTTCCCGGTCATCTACGATTAGTTTAGTATAATTATGCATACCCTTGTGCTGCAACTGTGTTTTGAGCAACACGATCTCAAGAAATCAATCAAATCAACGCTGTTAGCAATGACATTTCTGGTCAGCTGTCCGATATGATTATGGGAAAAAGTTGAAGAATACATGAATAACTCCTACTATTAACACTTTGTGGGCCAGATGAAGTGATGTTCTGTTGAATGTGTGTGCATTGCTTGTAAATAAACACACGTGGCATGCAAAGCATTAATTCTCAATAGATTAGCAGGGGCTAACATTATTTACTACGTGCTCTTTGTGGAAAATGTGTGCACGTGGTACGTTATTGTTGGTGAAATATTGTGCACGCGGCTCACATTTGGTTATAACTACTATTCACGTACCTGTCTATGTTGGATCGTAGTTGATAATAAACCGCTAAGTGAATGTCGTCGAGTCGAGTCGAATCGAATCGAATCGCTGAATGGAATGCAAACAATTTTGAACAATATAAATTCGGGTGATTGAATGTTACATTGGTCATTTCATGAGTCATTTGCTAGGCATTCATGACACATCCAAAGTGACAAAACAAACAACTTTTGAGTTCAATGTGAACTACAGGGCTGACGAGATCACCTTTTTCAATGTAACGATGTCGTACAATGGAAAACAGATATTGACAGTATCGACACCATCTCCGAATGAATTAATGATAAAAAGGGCAAAAACCTGCCTTGATAATGACTTTTACACCCCCGTTTTCATCATTTGAGTTCCCATAATAGGCCGCAGCGATGCGCATTATCGTGTAGCAATCAGACAGAAAAAGAAATTCGCGATGCAATGTTCGTGCGTGTTATACCGAGCAATAGGGCGAAGCGAGAAAAGGGACTGAAATGCGCGCGAGATACATATCAGAGATTTGTATCTTCGCTTGCAATGCTTTGCTCTAACGGCGCGTTCACAATTTAGCTGAGGGAGAAGAAAGAGAAAGCGCAGTTTACTGCAAAATGGACTTTTGATTTCCGCAGCTTATCGCTAATCTGACTTTCATGTCATCTCGGGGGTTTGCATAAACACCTTTCAGTTCTGAATTAATGCGCCCTTTGGGAAAAAGGTTGACGCGGGGGGGGGGGGGGGCAGGGCGGTGGGCGGGAATAGTTTGGCAGGGTAGCAACGGGCTGCTTCCCACCCCCCCCCCCCTCCCTCCCTTAAAGAAAAGGCTACCAAAGCCCTCATTTTTGATTGTCTATACTTAATATTTATAATAAGTGAATCGGTCTATTGATGCACACAATTATCGCTCCATACATGTCATACGGGGTAGAAGCTATATCCCCCACCCTCTTCTCCACCCCCCCCCCCCTCCCGCCACACACACACACACACACACACTTCCTATGTATGCTAACGCGTTCTTTTTATGGGGTATGCAATTAAATCAATCTTCCAAGTTTCATCGCTTGTACATGTCTATATGCAATTAACTTTTTGTATGCCACGTGTGCGTGTTGTAACCAGTAATACATACAAACCCAATAGAGCAGCATTTTATCTGGCATAGGACGGGCTAATAGTGAGACATAATTTATCTTTGTAGAATAAAAGAAGTACACAAATTCTCCCTCATTTTTTATGTTATATCATATAATAAAGAGTATGAAAAGTGATATTGTCTATCTTTCATATTATTAGTTTCTAGAATGATTTATTTGTTTATATAATGTTACGAATAAATCATATCTATACATATCATTTTAGAAACGTTCAGTAGGAATGGAACAAAATGTAGAGTAATCAAAATATTTAAGTCTCAAAACATTTAGCATAATAAATAACAAATACATAAAATGATACTGCCCTTCTTTGACAAAAGAACGCAACTAAAAGAAGATAATTTTCTTGCAATTTAACTTGCATTAAAATTAGTGAAACGCCATATCATGTTGAATTGAATATCTCGCAGCAAGATGAACATTTTTTCTCCAGATTTTGTCTTTATGTAGAGGAATGGTGAGAACAATGTTATAGTACCAATAACCTAAATTTGAGTGATTTGTCACTTGCTTCTTTATATAAAAATAGGGCATTATGATACAATAGATAAAAGTGTTTGATTTGGTATAATGAGTTAAAAAGGAATCTTTGTGATAATCTGCATGCTCAGCTGAATAAACGAATTTTTAAAGACTGAATAACACATCAACACATCTCATATACCACTTTGCCCTCATTCAAAATGACCTATATAAATATGACCCTATTGGATGATTAGAATGATTTATTAAGTCTTCGAACATGTCGAACTGTACTGATAAACATAATTATAACATTGCATGATTAAAGATAACAAATGCGCGTTCGTGAATTATATCATTAGGCCTGTTTGATATCGTCATTATGGTCATATCTAAATAATGGAAAGCGACTCGCATTCACGCCTGAAGCCATTTGCCTTTTGCAGATGTCGTGACCAGATATAAAAGGGTTTAGTCACATGCTATCACCGTTTTTCTGCATAATTTTTGCATTTATAAAATGATAATATCCATGCCGTAAGATAGTATCAGGATGGTCACGCGCATCGTGGAACAGTATTACAGGTGCATCGTATGAGTAGCAGTTATTATGATCGGAATCAGTTACAAGCAGAGTGTACCATCTGTGGTTTAAAAAAAAATCCAGGATAAAATTCTATGAATAAATAGATTCTGTGAATGAATCAATACAAAATTATGAGCATTTATATATATATATGCAATGTTCAATGAAGGCTGCAATTGTGGATAGTTATCTACTGTGTAGAATGTAGAGAATTTAATTGACTGGAGTATAGCTTAAGTAAGCTGTACAGATCGCCAGGGTTGATGATGACCCTCCTGGCGAAACAGTCTGTGCAGTATATATATATATATATATGTGTGTGTGTGTGTGTGTGTGTGTGTGTGTGCATTTAGTTTTTCTATAGACGAACTTTTGCGTCTTTGTAAGAAAAAATAATTTGGATTACAGGCAAACACCACAACGCCTATTTGATGTATACGAACTAAACTAAGAGGGCATGAATACACAGATAAATGAAATTAAAGATAAATTGATAAATAATAAATATATAAACAGATGTTACATATACCAATTGCAATAACCAAACAGCGTGTCGTTCTGTCTCTGGCCACTTTAAAATCAACTTTCCCCATCAACTTTATGATCACAAAGAATTGAATGATTTTGATGTTTTAATCTGATTTGGTTTGTTTCTAATGGAAGACACACCTTGAGAGAAAAAAAAATAATAAATTAGACTGGACATGTGTAATATTACTCACTTTTTGTATAATACGTTACGTCTAACGAATGTTAATAACGCAATCAAGATATCCTCCTCCTCATATAAAAGTTGTTATTGTGAAACGAATATGATACTTAAGATTGAAAACGGATTAGTGGTTGATTTTGTTTTTTAGTATTGAGCAGATAAAAAAGACACTTGAAAAGTCCAATTGTTTTTACTGTAGCGAATTTGACAAGCTACTTCATGGTGATTATCTCTCTTTTGAACGGAATAAAGAATCATCATTAATAAATCAACATATTGGACTTTAAAAATGTCTTTGTAAAGGATGTAAAATTACACATAATTTATATTTTTTTTATTAAGTATATCTGTTTTGAAGGAGTTAAAACACAACAATTTGCTATAATAAGTATAATTATGTTGCATTAAGGCAGTAACAACTGTCGCATTAAGTGCATCAGAAACGATATAAAATTGCTAAAATATATGTATGAAATATAAATTAGTTTGAGTGGGAAATCACTGTTGATAATGGGTTCATTACTTAGCTGTGGTATAATCATACACAAATCTTAATTTGATGCTGTTTGATCTGTTATTAATATTTAATTGCATGCATTTGACCCTGCATTGTTTTCATGATGCATGTCTTTACCATGTTAATCACATGGAATTGTCTTCCCCGGATTCGTTCTTGATTGAACTCATTAACTCTCTCACTCTCTCTCTCTCTCTCTCTCTCTCTCTCTCTCTCTCTCTCTCTCTCTCTCTCTCCTACCTCCCTCCCTCTCCCTCTCTCTCTCTCTCTCTCTCTCTCTCTCTATCTCTATCTCTCTCTCTCTCTTTCCCTCTCTCTCTCTCTCTCTTTACTTCTATCTGTCTATCTATCTCTCTCTCTCTCTATTTCTCTTTTATATCTAATTGATGTAATTATGGTCCTTTATGGAAAGGAGATAGGAGAGAAAATTACGTGATTTCCTCCGCCTCGGATAAAGTTAGGTGTAGTATAACTCCGCCACCAACCGTATGAAAATTGCCGTCTGAGTACCCAGTGATAAACAGATCTTGAGTTTTCGTAGCGCGCGTGGCTCTTAAAATTACTTAATCTTATGTCAGAGGAAAGTACATTAATTTAAATTCGAATTTGGACTGAGCAACACCAATATTGTGAACATGATATCTGAAGAGTCGGGGTTAGAGCATTATTAGTGAGTTAAACAACACAGCTACAACAAAAAAGTTCTAACAGTCATAATACGTCCACGGATATGTACATTTAGATGTAGATTCACGTTTTCCTTGCTCTCAAGGCTGTATGTTTACCCGTATTGATATTTACTTAGGTCGCCAGACCCTTTCTCAATATAGATTAAGAAGTGGAGAGGGGCGCCTTTGTTCGGAATAAATAATACTTATTTCTTATCCCGTGATAAATGTTGCGGATATACCCTGCTGTCATGGCCTATTAGTAGACCTTCGTGTTTTCATCGTATAGAAAGCATAGTATCGACTCCCTGTTTTGTACTCAAACGACATTTTGATTGATCTTTTTGATTCCTTTTCATCACCCCCTCATGATCCCCCTTTTTTTCTCTCCCCCTGACGCCACGGTCCATTCTCGTCCACGAGAATGTTATAGATTCGCTCTTTTCCGGGGATTTAAGCTCATAAACTGTGATGAGCTCCCATTGTGGACCGGTTTGTGACCTCTCTCCCTCCCCTAACTCCCGCCGGCGTGAAGATACTCGGTTCGGTCTAAAGTGACAGGTCGCGAAAAAGACGTCAGGGGGAAAATGTTAACGATTATGTTGGATTATTTTGAGGTCTGGGGAAGGCCTCGCCACAATAAGCGTGAAATGGCAGCGGATCGATCGGCAAATTACGAGCTTGACTTGTGAAAGGGCTCCCCGTAGGATGAGTAGAAAAGAAAGAAACGGCGAGCCTAATTAAACAAGGACCGATTGTTTGGTATCGATGTCAAGTCATCGATAGCTGGATGTGAGGTGGCGTCAAGGCGCACACGCCACGTAATTGACAATCGAGGAATGCTGAGCCGGGATGAAGGGTATGGGGGAGGATTGGATGAAAGGGGGGGGGGGAGGGTGCGGGGAAGGAGAATATCTGGGTGGATGGGTGGATATGTATCTACACATGGATGGATAGATAGATAGATGGACAAATACGTGAATGCATGGACGGATGAATGTGTGGATGGACATGACGGATGGGTGGATGGATGGATAGATGGATGGATGGATGGATGGATGGATGGATGGATAGATGGATATATGGATAGGTTTATGGATGAATAAATACGTAGTTTGATATATACGTGAATGCATGGAAGGATGAATATGTGGATGGGTAGATGGAAAGATGGATAGACGGATGGGTGGATTGGTAGATTGATGGACTTGGACAGTGGTGGATGGGAAGATAAATTGATGGGTGGATAGATCGTTGAATGTGTGGTTGGCATACTCACCTTAAGGTCTTACTAACTTCCTTCTTCATGTCTTTGATTTCCTGTAAACTTTCAATTAAAATACTATAATTGTATTGTACTTCAAATATCATCATTGTAAATATGAGTGAGGTTTTTCATTAATCATATAAACATAAGTTTGTTCTGTTTATATAGAAAATATGATTATGAAGGAGGGAATAATATTTCAGTTTAAAAAATTTAATTGAATTGATTGGATAAATGGACCAGATATGCACGGATGCAGAAAACTAATTGCAATGGGTTCGGAGGGGAAAGGGTACTGGAATGCTGAATCTATTTGTATATTCATAGCTCAGTATAAAGTACCATTCAAGACAATTCTGCGCAGCAAAAATTTCAAGAAAAAAAATGTGCTAAATTTTAAGAAGCTTGTTCATTTTTCAGTTATGGAGGCGAATAAACTTTGCACTGCAAAGAAGTAGCTTTACGACTCATAGCGGAAGGACAAATAAAAATAGGGACGGAATGGAAATTAAGTCCATACAAACCAAGACACCCCTATTCAAATTATTAAAGCTACTCAACAATTAGAAAGATAATTCCTCTTAGAGTTCGTAAGAAAAAGTAATTATACGGGGGTCATTAATTCAAGGTTTAGCAACGAATTACGTTTACGTAGCAATGCTGAACTGTAAAGTACAAGCGGGACGCTGACAAATCTTATAAACATTCAATCAATATTAAAACTAACAAATAAATGTCGCCCAATTACGCGCGGAAAACAATGGCCCAAAATGACAAAAGTACGATGAATTGAAAATCGTTACGTTAACCATAACCTCGGAGACAGAAAGATCTATTTCGTCGAATAAACATCCAGGAAAACTATGGATAGTCAATACCGTCTGTCTCTTCCAACTTTTAAACAACAAAGGAGAGACAAAGAAAGTCAAATATAATGAATTAGTAGACAAAGCACGTAGACTGACGTACCCACAACGATCGAAGTAAAATTGCACAGGAATTAGCCCTTGATGGGTATGGGGTTTAGGCAGGGAGATACTGAGAGAGAACGTGATAATGTTTAGCATTCTGAGAAAGAGAGAGAGACGGAGAAAGAGAGAGAGAGAGAGAAACAGAGAGAGAGAAACAGAGAGAAAGAGAGAGAGAAAGAGGAAGGTGGGGGAGAAAGAGAGAGGGAGAGAGGGAGAGAGCGAGAGAGAGAGGGAGAGAGAGAGAGGGGGGGAGAGAGAGAGAGAGAGAGAGAGAGAGAGAGAGAGAGAGAGAGAGAGGTAGGTGGGGGAGAAAGAGAGATGGAGAGATGGAGAGAGCGAGAGAGCGAGAGAGAGAGAGAGAGAGAGAGAGAGAGAGAGAGAGAGGGAGAGAGAGAGGGGGGGGGAGGAAGAGACTTGGAGGGAGAGGTGAAGAGAGGGGGGGTGGAGACTTTGAATGAATACATATTTGTAGTTTGTAAAATTTACAAAGACATATCACAGTAACTATGACAGATGAGTGTATTACAGAATTATATCTATAGTAATACAAATTACACAGGTAAATAAACTATATACTCCACACATATTATTCAGGCATTTTTCAAACACATAATATAAAGAAATCTCATCTCGAAGAATTTTTCATGAGTGATTTTTTTTTTAATTTCTTATGTAAACTTTGTCATGAGTTCTGTTTCATTTTTGACGAAAATAGTCGACATGTCTTTATCTAAATTAAAATGTATACAAACTATACGTAGTTTTTTTGTATTATTATAGATCGCTGTAAATGTTACTGTTAGTATCAATACTGACAACTTCCTATTCAAAAGGAGACATCATGGGAATAACCAGCACACGAAGCAGTTTTCTTTGTATGCTGTCGTTAATTCATATTTCCCTCTTTAAATCTTGATCAATCTGGCCCGAGCTACCAGGAAAAAAAGAAGCTCTTCACGCCCTAAAAGAATTTTTAGAGGGAAACAACGCGTCCGGTTCCTCTTCCAAGTAAACATTTAAAAAAGTAATATTTTTGCTTGTTATCTCACTCTCAATGCTCCGCAGGTCACCCAATAATGGCGGCAGCAAGATTGCCCTTTCGATAAAGACGAAGTTACCTCCGCGGTAAAGTGCGGAAGAAAGACGAGAAAGGAGAGGGTAAGAAAAAGGGGAGACACTTTCTAGAAGGCCCTCGGTGGATCTACGACTTAAGATCCATAATCGAACGCTTAATGCGTATAGCCTTCTGCAAGATAACTATCTACGCACTCAATCTCATTCTAATTCCTGCCCATTTCTTTTTTGGCGTTATCTCGTCCTCTGGACAAATTGTAAGTTTCCCCCCTCCTCGCATTATACTCGATTTCCTTTTGGTTTTCCCTTGCCACTTGCTGGGTCGTCTCGCCTTCTCTTGACACTGTAATTAGGGGCATTAACTGCTTCAAATCATGCCGTGACTTCTTAGGAGAGAGAGTGAAAGGGTGAGGAGGAGGAGGAGTAGGAGAGGGGGGGGGGGGGCATTTGAGAGAGAGATTGTAGCGATTAGAACCTCTTCGGCTCGCGCGCGCGGGCCACTAGGGGACCCTACTGACATTCAAACACTATCAATGGACGGTCTTGCAATGCGAATTTGCCCGCAGCGGCGATAAAGCGCTGCTATATCGCGCGAGTGCTGAACCTCTTTTCCTCTCTCTATCTCCGTAAATACGCGTATGCATTTGGGCGTAATAGTAGATGGGGTGATGAGGCGCTCGTGACGCAAGAGGTTTGGGCAATCTTTCTTTCCTTTTCTCGCGTGATGCCTCTAAAACATCATGGAGGGATTTGATGTTTTGTGTCCATTAAGATCAGTTGCTGACATATCTCCATGGCATCCCTTAGTGGGAATTACATCGCTCCTTTTTTAACCCGCTGTCTTGCAATTTCCTCTCGGAGCGATTTTTTGACTTGTCGGCAACAGTTTGGGATTCTTTCTCCCCCCCCCCCCCCTCTCTTTCTCTGTCTCCCTCTGTCTCTGTTTCTCTCTTTTCTCTGTCTCTCTCTTGATCTCGTTCTCTTTTTTTTGTATCCTTCTTGCTCCTCCGTTTCTCCCCCGCACTTTCTCTCCACCCCCTATCTTTCTTCATGTTGATATTTCTCTTTGTCCTGGTCTTTTCTATTATTCTTTCCCCTCCTCTTTTTACCCCTCTCTACATTTTCTAGGAGGGCTCTCCATTCATATTTTCTCATCTTACTTACTGTTCCGCGTCGTTGAACGATGTACATACTATTGATAGCAAAAAACAAATAAGGATGTCCGTTCAATCCTAATTTTCAATAAGTATGAGAATGAAAAGAAATGAATATGGAGAAATGGAAAATCAAACAGAAATGATGATATAAAAGGAATACAAAAAGGGGAAAAAAGGTAGACTAGGAAAAGAGAAAATAATTGATAATAATTACGAACCACGATGTTACACAGTAAAATCAATAAAAGGATTATTCATAGTTGACATACTGAGTTATTGCATCCCCCACCCTCCCCCCTCCACCCTCAATTCATCTCTCAAGACATCTTTGGAATCGAAACGTTGAACGTTGCACCGTTAATATACTGCAAAATACTGCACGCTTCGTTAGGATTGATGATATGTTAGTGCTCTAACTCCTTATCATTGACATCGAAAAAGCGACCGAAATTATATATTTATTTATATTTGCTAACATGACCGAGAAGGCATCGATTTTTGGGTGAATAATAGCGGACTTGAGTGCTTATTTACTTTCTCGTTTGGGGGGCGCTTATGCGCACTATGGATAAATGATAGGTGTTGACTTGCACGTGTACCTAATTACTTCTTGCACCGTCATCGGATCAATTGAATTCTCATACATCTTGTGTCTTTTTGTTCAGGTGCTCTATTTACCAATGTCGTTTCTGTGAGAACGTGATCAGGTGATATTGTAGGCTTGATAAGAAATCTAGCAGGAAGGGGGGAAAAGACGATGTATTGCTGAATGCGTTATTCTATGCACGGACAATTTACGTAGATCGATAACTAGGGTACAAGGTGAAAATATTGTTTTCGTTTTCATTTCGTCTCTTTGTCGATCCCTCTCAAGAAAAAGGATTCACGCAAGGTAAAAAAAAAAAAAAGAAGAAGAAGAAGAAGAATTCGCCGGGAAAAGTGATACAGGAATGTGATATCGATTATGGTCGATTAATGTGATCAAGGAACAAGCACGAAATTACCAAGTTGGACATAAGTAAGGATTGATAACAATTGATATATAACTTTACGGCTTTCTTGTTTAAAATCATTTTAGGTGCCAACGTTACCTGGACAGCGTGTTTTCGTAAATAGAGCATTTTCGCTATGTATGCAAATGTTATTCACGTCGTTTAAGCAGTGCATTACGAATGGTTACCCCAAGCTTATAATTGTCCGAGGCTTGTCCGAGTAGCAACAAATTATACGTTCAGTGTGAGTGTAATAACGCGTTACAAAATTATGAATATATATTACGAAAATGGTCTGTTCGTGAACAATATCACATTCATCTGATGGTATCATATTAGAAAGTGCTTTTTTTAAATGTATGTTAAAGAAAAGAAAACAGTACTCATTTTTGGACTTTGAATCATGTAATATGGATATGGATATATAAAGATCGTCGTTTTTTTTTAGTATGATAGTTTTAAAATCAATTTATGTCTAGCGGGCTTATTAGAATTAATGCGATACTTTTCTTTATTCGTTTGCCGACAGGTTTCGCTCTGATAGTTTGAGTGGACCGTGTCTATGTTAAGAATCCTGTCATATCAGATAGTTGCACCTTCCTGCCGATAGCCTGCCAAAAAGTAACAAAGTCATATATTGTTTTCCCTTCTGGGATTCTGAAAGTCATATCATCACCGACAATCGTTTTGACATGCTCTCAATAGGCGAATCTGTTAATGAGGGCGTGTTATCTTCCAGCTCATCTCCATTAAAAATCATATTTCTTTTTAGTGTCTTCGGATGACCTTCCCAGTCCTCCTCAAAAGCGGTTATTGCTCTTTCTCGTATCCGGCTCGTCCCTGGGGGAAGAAAATAATAAGCCTTGTGAAAACTAGACACAAATATACTTGTAAAGGCACTAATTTGGATAAGAAATGACCAGCAGCGTGAATACAAGGCTATCCAAAATACAGGTATAACGGTCTTGTATAGCGAGTTAATGCGGACACGATCAGATAAAAACACACCCAAAAAAAAAAAACCCACTCTTCAAGCAAACGAGAGTTTGGATTCAAGCACCCACACACTCGGCCTTCGCCCGACAATATTTGCTTTCGCCAAGTAATGCTTAAAGCGTATCATCGATAAGAGAACTTAACACACAAAAAGGGAGGGAAATCTTCGCGCGATGATGGATTTCCGCTTCGCCAACTGCGATCGCCTAATGCTTATTTCAGAACTGCGAATATATATGAAAAGTGGGCCTTCTAAGTTGACTCTCTCGGCATCGCGATGTCTTTTAAAGCCGCCTCAACCGAGAACACTGATACCCCTGGCTTAAAGCTCGGTATCCTGCATTTATCGGGATAATCTGGAGATGGAGGGCTATATCTTTGTTAGTCTACTCTTATAGCGGCTTTTCATGACAGTCTTTCGGATGCAATTTATCACGTATTTTCAAGGTAAACACTAGATTTGTAAAAAAAAAAAGTTGGACATTATAAGAACTTTGTTTGTAATACCATCATGAAAATCTCGTGAGGGTAAGGGGCACAAGTTCTCTCTCTCTCTCTCTCTCTCTCTCTCTCTCTCTCTCTCTCTCTCTTTCTCCCTCCCCCTTCTTCCTCCATCTCGCTCTCCCTCTTTCCCCCTCCCTTCTTCCTCCATCTCCCCCCTCTCTCTCTTCCTCTCCCTTCTTCCTCCATCTCCCCCCCCCCTTTCTCTCTTCCTCCCCCTTCTTCCTCCATCTCCCCCTCTCTCTCTTCCTCCCCCTTCTCCCTCCCTCCCTCCCTCTATCTCTCTCTCTCTCTCTCTCTCTCTCTCTCTCTCTCTTCCTCCCCCTTCTCCCTCCCCTTCTCTCTCTCTCTCTCTCTCTCTCTCTCTCTCTCTCTCTCTCTCCTTCTCCCGCTTCTTCCTCCATGCCCCCCTCCCTCTTCCCCCTCATACGCCCATCTTTCCCATCAACCCCACCCTCTCCTTCCTATCTGCTCGTCTCCCCTAGACGGTACCGGTTGTGAGGGGTCGATCTATGGCCAGCGCACTGCAGGACGGTGGCTCTCTCAACGGGACGCAAAATAGCGTTTGATATTATTCGCTAAAATTTCTACTTAATAACATTCTTACGTGTGAGTTCTAATTCACTGTGCTGATTCATAGTACTTTCTTTAGCATAATTGGGACTGTGATTTTTTTTCACCTTTTTCTTAACAAATCCTGTGCCAGATGGAATGCTGGTCTATAGGGTTTGTGTAGATCACTGGTGACAAAATGTCTACAAGCCAAATAGAATAATGCTATACATGTATTTGATTTGTTTGTGTAGAGTACTTGTACACAAATGGCGTTAAGAGTTAATTCTCCTCTTAACATGCCACCAAGAATCAATCAAGTTGAAAAAAAAATGTGCAAAAGTATGATTCTCATTGTGAGTTTTGGTAATATGTATTAATGTGTAATATATGTACATACCATTGCGCATATGAAAATTGAATGAGTACATGTATTGATATTTGTCTATGCATTGCATATCTGAATACGTATAAAAACACATCACTACCCTTCACCACCACCCCCCCCCCCCCCCCCGCCAAACGCTCTGACTGTACACCCTCTATCTCTCTTTGTACTCCTTTTACGTCTAGTGAAGGACCACGTCAGAGATACAAAAAAAAACTCATGACATATATTTTCTCCTGAAACAAGAAAGTAACATTTGCTTTGGAGAGACATTGACCCCCCCACCCTCCCCCCCCCCCACTCTCTCTCTCTCTCTCCCTCCCTCCCCCCCCTCTCTCTCTCTCTCTCTCTCTCTCTCTCTCTCTCTCTCTCTCCCTCCATATATATGTGTATCGACTTTCGTCATACCTCTACGGTTCACGTTATAGATACAAAGTGTTTATGATGATTATTTATTTTCTCCTGAAACAAGACGTATATTTACTTTGCTTTGGGGGGACACTGCCATCTTCCTTCCTTCATCTGCTCTCTCTCTCTCTCTCTCTCTCTCTCTCTCTCTCTCTCTGTCTCTCTCTCTCTCTGTCTCTCTCTGTCTCTCTCTGTCTCTCTCTATCTCTCTCTCTCTCATTCATCTTACCTCTACTTACCACTTTACACAAAGTAACACATGCCACAAAGTGTTCATGATATATAGCATCTCTTGAAACACGAACATAACATTTCGCTTTTGGATGGACACATATGGCTAACTTCCCCGCCCAATTTACTCTAGTTGCTCTTATTTTGGTTTGTCTTTATTTTCATGTTTCTTTCAGCAAACTAACGCGATCATCAACCTCATCTGCTGTCTGTTGCGCCGATGCATTATCCTTCCTACCAAATATTACAAAAAAAATCGGGGGAAAAAAAAGCTACGCCATTTATGAGATAATTATCTCATCCGAGGCTCAATTGAAGTATCATTCAGAACAAATTACACATCAGCTTTTCTTTGAAAAGGCCCACATTTGGCGGTACAATCGCACTCATTATGATCTATCACTGACAGCCTCGGAGTCATGTATCTCACGCCCATTCTGGCATGGCCGGTAGGCTCGCACAAAGGCGGGGCATGGGCTGGTAGATACACCCGCCACACACCAATTTCTGAGCACAAAGCGCCCAAAAGCCGCACGGACTTCCTTGTGTTTTTAACGTATTGTATACCCTTGTGTATACACCGAGTAAGGCTCACGCACCAGAGCGCGCCCCGTACGCAGATAGGAATCGTGCGCGGATAGCTAGATAAACAGAAGAGAGGGTGAGAGAAATTTGGCGGTAAATGACCGTACATTGCAAAGTCAAAACAACATGAAATGGATGGTTAAGTGTGAGTGTGTGCGTGTGCGTGTGCGTGTGCGTGAACGTGTGCGTGTGTGAGTTTGTGAGTTTACGGAGAGGGCATCTGAATGGTATGTTTGTGCAAGCGTGTGGTATGGGTTAGTGTCTTGGAATATATGTGCATTTTAGACAGAGAGATAGACAGAGGGAGAGAGAGAGAGAGGGGGGGGGTGAGAGAGAGGGGGTGGGAGAGAGAGGAGGGGGAGAGGGGTGGAGAGAGGGAGAGAGAGAGAGAGAGAGAAAGAGAGAGAGAGAGAGAGGTGGGGGAGGGGTTGGGGAGAGAGAGAAGGATGAAAAGACAGAATGAGGGATATAAAGAACGAAAGATGGTGAAATAATGATTTAACATTGTAGATATGTAGAGAGAAGAGTAAATAAAACGAGAAAGAGAATAGAGATAAGGTGAATAAGTTCAGAGAGGGAGGGAGACATTCTAAAAAATAAGTAGAATTATGAATATCGACAGGGGAAAGTGTGCGATATGGTGATGAGCGAGATCAGAGAGAGAGAGAGAGAGAGAGAGAGAGAGAGAGGGGGGGGGGGAGAAAGAGAGAGAGCGGGGGAAGGAGAGCCAGAGAGAGGAGGGGAGAGAGATTTAGTAAGAAAGTAAAACAAAGAGGAAAAGGGAGAGAGGGTTGATAAACGGAATATCAAGGGAAGAGATATGGTCTAGAAGAGAGAGTGAGAGAAGGAAAGAATGAACGAAGCAAAAATAAAAGGAGAGGGTCACAGAGGAAGAGATGGGGTGCCCCTCTAACACGAGTACAATATGTCTAACTTTGCGTGTGATTAATTAATTAATCGATTCGTGGGAGGTTGAATAGGGGTATTAATATCGTTATTTATGCAGTTGTCGCTTGTTGACACGACAGAGCGAGGGACGTGATGGGAAAGTCGTGTCGGAAAGTCGGCGGACGCACCGCTGTTTTCATACCAACAACTTCATTTTTGGTTAAAACAACAGCACGCACACACATGTGCCAGCCGAGAAATGAAAATACGGTGTAGAATAATCATCCCATTCAGTTTTTTTTTTGTCCATCATAATGAAGCTAAGCAGATGAGGCTTGGTTACTAAGCTTACAAGCCAATTTAGCAGCCGTATCGAGAGTGTTTTCGCTTTTTACGACATGTACGAGACGCGAGGTTCTATTTTTTTTGTTCTCCTCTGTATTTTTCTTTCTATCGCCCCGATATGTCGCGGGGTTGATTGTATTGTTAAGATCAGCTTTCTAACAGACACAAAAGGCATTTCAGATGAAGAATAAACATGGAAGTTTATTTTATATTACTAGTCGGTTGTTTATTTCAGCATGAATTCATCAGATGCGCATTTTAAACTCGATATTAATGAGATGTATCCGTATCTGTTCAAAGATAACGTTAATAACTCATCTCTAATTCACTTCTCGGAGAATGATTGTTATCTTTTTATCATTTGTGAACGTATTAAATTATAATTGAATGATGTTTATGTCGGTATCAGGTAAATGATATCTATGCCTTATAAAAGGCTCTCATTAACATGAATGATATGTCCCTGATTAAATTAACAAAATTCTAATGCAAATAATATGCAATTCATGTTATTTTTCTCTCATAGAATACAATAGAGAAATACTAACATAACAGCGATTTTAAAGAAACAGAAGGACGTTAACACAGACAAACACACACACACACACTCCCCCCCCCCCTCTCTCTCTCTCTCTCTCTCTCTCTGCCATTGATGGGTGTTTACGTAATAATAACACACACAAATGCCATAGAAGATCTGTTTATCTAACGTACAAAGAGTTAAAGGTGATCCCGTTTGGAACAAGAAGGGCGCTATTAACGTCAGCGTTATTTTGGAGGGGGGCACCAAAGTACTGTGTGCCATATGAAATGATGCTCTGTGTAACACTTGAAATATACGCTTCCAAATAATTACCAAATTTCATTCATCATACTTCTATTTCGAAGACTGCTCACACAAATATAAAAAGTTTTACAATCAATGACAATGTCGCATATTTTTATGGACATTTAGTTCACCTGCCGATAAAAAACTTAAATATTCCCTGTCGTTTGAAAATAAGGATTTGAAATTCGGTTGGATTCTATACAAAAGCAGTTCGCTTTATTTTGAACATAAGATTTCAATTGTTTGTACAAGCCCCCCCCCCCCACC
>OZ022588.1:13458045-13465545 GCA_963669155.1 Arbacia lixula | reverse complement strand
CATAGGTAATGTGGATGATATCATCTTTGTTTAAACTCTCCGTAGTAAAATAAAAACGGATTAATCAATCCGTTTGAAAAAAAGGCAAAGAAAAAGCTTGCTGGACAGAGACACTATCTATTTTTATTGCTCATTTTGTATTCATGAGCCCCCAGTAACGACACGTGTTTATTCAAAGAATTGAATGTTTTGCTGAGTGACAGTAGTTCATCTTATCTTTGTTTGCTTGAACTTTCCCTAGTAATATGATTGAATACATTCGAACTTAAGGATATCATTTGAGACAAACCAAACTTTCTTTCAATATCTAAATTCCTAGGATTCTTTTATGAATGTTTAAGATTTTCAAAGACAAACATAATTTGTATGACATAAACACCTTTTCCCTAGAGCATGTAGAGACATGAGCTGTCTTCGTAAAAACGAAATTCCAACCACCAGAGCCGATCGCTTTACCATCTCTTCCTTCCTTTTCCATACCATCTGGAGCTGTTGCTAGGTCAGGCGAATCCTCTTACTCGGCTTTTAGCACGGCGAGGCCAAGAGTGCAGCCAGGGGCGTAGACGGGGGTTTCTCTTGACTGTGAAGGGGGCGGGGGTGGAGGGGCGGTGGAAGTATGATATGAATATGAGAGGGTGACATGTGTCCCTCGCAGCCAGATACAGATTGGCTTGTGGCCGCAGTGTTGTACGGAGGACACGCAGCTGGTAAGAAGTCAAGACATACTTTAAAGTTGGCAGTTATTGTTACAAAATATGTGACCTGCCAAATGATTTGTCCATACCAATTGTGTGCACTTATGTATGGGGGAAAAAAATTCTCCCCACCTCCTCCTCCCCTCTCTCTCTCTCTCTCTCTCTCTCTCTCTCTCTCTCTCTCTTTCTCTCTCTCTCTCTCTCTCTCTCTCTCTTTTCTCTCTCTCTCTCTTTCTCTCTCTCTCTCTCTCTCTCTCTCTCTCTCTCTCTCACACACACACACACACTCTCTCTCCCCCTCTCTTTCCCCCTCTCTCTTTCATACAACATGTACAATTTGTCTATTGGGGCGAAGGGTTGGGGGGGGGGGAGGAGGGTAGTCTGATGACACAACTCCGTGCTGTCTGTATCATAGGGGCCCCCTAACCTAACGTGGCTACGCCCTTCTTGGTTTTATGGGGGAGGGATGTGGGCAAATTGAGAACAGACAAAGCCATTACACGGCTGGCCTAGCCCACGGATCGAGTCCACGCCAACTTGTTCCACTTGGGTCGCTCTACAAACGACCTGCTCGCACGCATAGGTGGCGGGGGAGGGGTGTCATTAGAGGAATGAGTGCAGGGAAGGGTGGGGGGTAAAGATTGGGGGTGAGGAGGGTTAGGGGGTAAGCTCTCTGTTCTGTCAAGCTAGCAACCCCTTTCTTCGCATTTAGCTCCTCATGTTTTAACTTTGTCGAAATTCCTGTGCTTATTCCTTCTTTAATTTATCTCTTACTTTTTCTCTTTCCTTCACCTTCCTATTGTCATTTTCATCCTCATTCTCACTCTAACATTTTTTCTTTCCTCCCCGCTTTCCTCTTGTTTCACCATCTTCTTCATCTTTTTTTCCTCCTCCACCTCCTCCTCTCCATTCCTCTTCTCATCAATGCTCTCCTTCTTTCGGTAGCCCCCGAGCTCTGATCTCTGATCTCTAAACTCTGCATCCCTAGTCCTAACCATTCTTCTTAACATCATCTTTCCATCTTAGCCTTAATCGCTCCATCGTCACCATTCTCCCAAACACACCATAGAAGTTCCTCGGACAACCGGCCCGACCAATATACCCCCATCCCGTATCAAACCGGGCTAGCCAGTGCGCGCGCGGCCGGACAGCCACGGTTCTCAACCGACCGCAAAAACACTACACCATCAGGCCATCAAACTGCAAGTCCTCCCAATTTTCATCACTATGGCCGTCATTTTTAGCGGAGTTTACTCACAGCATCCTAAAACCGGTAGTCATTGGTGGCTATGATGAGCTTGGTGGTGAGTGGGGGTACCGGGAAGCGAGCGGCTTTTTTCAGGCGCGTTCCGCTCGGGGAAGCACGGCTCCGTTTAATACGGGGCTTGCGTTCCATATCGCTGTAACAGGAACAAAATGATGTCAGGCAGCGGCTCATAACGGCACGCGATTTAGGCATTTTCCTCCTTTCCTTCGCGGCCGACTCAAGATGGGGAGTGGAGGAGAGAGGTGGAAGTAAAGATGAACAAGGAATGTCTTCAGGTGAAAGAAGGAGGAACACACCTGCTTACCATTTGACTGAAGACATCATCATCTCCTGTCTTTCCACTCTTTCATGTTCAATTTCCGTTATTTTTGCCGAAATGTGCTGTTCTCCATTATGATATTGAGTTATGTCATCTTACATTAAATATTAATTTCATAGATGTATCGCACATTGTCCGCACCATATACTATCTGGTATCATAATGACGTCAGTGGAATCTATGGTAGATGGTAACGAACCGGATATCACCACAATCCACACACACACACACACACACACACACACACACACACACACACACACACACACACACACACACACACACAAAGAAACAAACAATCAAACACAAGTAATATATACACGCACACATACACATACACAACCTTTCTGTCCTTCCGTTTTCCCTCTCCCTATCATTATTTCTTCTCCCTCTCTCTTGGTCTCTCTGCTATTCTTGATTTCCTCATTTTTATTTTTTCATCCACTCCCCTCTTCATGTCCCTCCTTCCCCGCCCTCTCCGCCCTTATGCACATCTCACTCTCTCTCTCTCTCTCACTCTCTCTCTCTCTCTCTCTCTCTCTCTCTCTCTAATTCTCCCTTTCCATCCTTCACTTTATCACTCTTCCCCTGTGTGTATATCTCTGTTTCCCTCTCTCTGCCACTTCAATCACTGTATTTTCCCCTCCTCCCTTTACGTCTTTTTCCTCTTCTCCTCCAACCTTCTCCATCCCCCTCCCCCCTATCTATCGCAAACTCCTCAAGAAAGCCCCTCGCTCTCTTTAAGCTGCTCGCGTGCCAGCCCCTCGTCCCGTCCCTGCACCAGGTATTAAGCTCCGTTCTACTCCGTTTGACGGCCGCCGAGTCAAATAACAACAATTTAATTTCAAGACACACGCGGGCAAGCTGCCTAGATATGAGCGATAAATGACATATTTAAGCGCCTGCCTGAGAATAGATTTCTTTTCCAGTCGTTTTGTTGATCATGAAAACCATAAGCCAATCCGCGAGCGCGTGTGCGGCGATTTATGATCTCAAGCACCCCCCTCCTTCTACCTCCTTCTTTCCCATTTCGCTTCTTCCTACCACTCTCTCGATTGGCTTCGTTATAACGTCATATCAACCCAATGAAATGCTCATCTCATAAATTGAGCCGCTACTGATGATTAAATGTGCGACATGTGTTTAAGGTGATCGAGGGATAAAAATTGCAATTATCGAGTCCCTCCCCAGCTCCAATAAATGAGAAAAGCGGGGTTAAGTGTATCGGGTGTGCAGAGCCGCAAATTATGACAGGGGTGATCACGGTAATCCGGAACTGATTGCAAAGTCTTACCCCCCCCCCCCCCCCCCCTCCTCCTCCACCTCCTTCTTCTTCTTCTTCGGCTTTCTTGAGCCTGTAGTCACTATCATCGGTTTTTCTTTAAAATCTTGCATATTGTTGACGTTCTGATTTTGTTTTACCTCTCTCGCTATTTCTCTCTCGGTCTAGCTCTCTTTCTTTACATTTTTTATCATTTCAGCCTCCTCTCCCTTTTTTCTCTCTCGTCATATTTTGTACTCTTTTCATTTTGTCTTAATTATTTTACGAAATTACTGTAAATTTTTCACAGATATAATTTCGTATGGTGCTTACAATTAATATGTTCCTGGACGTTATTTTCAAGCTTTTCCTTAGTTATTTTCCATTCTCACATGCTCGTGCTTACTAAGCATACTAACGATATTTATTTGACATCTAAATTGATGTTTTTGTTGAATTTGGAAATAAATGAAATTAAATTAAATGTTACCCATGTATAAATGTTTATATCCTTCTCTATAATTTGCATACATGTACTTGCGTAACAAGTACTGTCTTGTTTCATTTTTCTGCTCAAAGTGTGAACTCTCTCTTGTTTCCTTTACGGTAACACATTTTCATTTAGATTCCTATTTCTTCCCTATCTTCCATTCTTTCCCTTTCATACATTATTTTGATTATGTAATTGTTCTGTTTAGCTCTGTAAGCGTTTGTTATTCTGATTATTCAGAATGCATGATATATTCTCCTTATTCGCTGTTATTATTATCCTCAACCAATTATATTTTCTCTTCATTCACAGCTTTACCGTCTCTTGTATATTACTTAACACTGAAAGTCACTTTATACATTTTCAATCATTTACTTGTACCTGTTCTTAATATTCGAAAGCACTCAGACAGAATAAGAAAATAAACAAAGCGATGTTAATTAAGACACATAAAATGTCTTTATCTGCTAAACAATAACAAAAGTTAATCCAACACATCATAGACACGAATTCTGCGTTATCCATGGTGAATAACAATATGCGTAATTTGATTTTCGTTGAAATCCATTAATTTCACATTTAGATTTAAATTGAATAATTATGTCCGAACTCTGTTTCACCTCCCCGATCTATATTTACATGCATATGTTCTAACAATTAACACGGAATTTAGCTTTCAACAGCGACGACAACTTGTTCTTGCCCGTTTATTTATTATCACTGTTATCACTTCGTATACTGCAAATCATTCTTCTTCGGGGTATAATGTTTCAGGGCGAAATGCTTGGGAAAGATTTACGCTTTAATTTAATTATCGCTTATTGGCTAACTGGGGAAGGCTTGATTGAGAAATTACGATAATGGCGACGTTGCTTGGCACCTATCTCCCGAGCAGGGCTTGTAGGTAAATGGAGAGAAGAGGAGAGGAGAGGGGAGGGCGTGAATTATATCAGGTGGCAGGATCATTTCTGATTTAATATTATTGCTTTCCCTCCTCGTTTAGTTCTTTCATTCTTTCATTTTTGGTGTTGTTGTTCTGCTCTACCTTTTTTCATGTATATTTCGCTTTCTATTTATCTCTCTCTCTCTTTCTATCTCTTTCACTTCATACTGTTTTGTTTCAACGTTACTTCTATGTTGTTCTCTTTTTTCCCCTTTCTCCTCCCTCTTCCACCCATTTCCTCTGCCTGTCTGTTTGTATATCTGTGTTCTCATGTTTGTCTGTCTGTCTACGTCCCACACTTCTAATCTCTCTCTCTCTCTCTCTCTCTCTCTCTCTCTGCCTATCTCTCCCTCTCACACACACACACACACACAATCACTTTCTGTTACTATCTTTATTTGTTTTCTCTCTCTCTCTCTCCCTCACCCTTCTTTCTCTACGTATCTACCCACTCTTACTCCATCTATATATATGTGTCTAGACCTCTGAGTTTTTTTTTTCTCTCTCTCTCTCTCTCTCTCTCTCTCTCACACACACACACACACACACACACACACACACATACACACACACACACACACGCGCACACACACACACCTTCCCTCACCGTCTTGTTCCCACTCTTTTGCTGCAGGTTTGCCCGTCTTTCTGATTTCTAATGCTTGTCTGTCTGTATGTCTTTATGCGTGCGTTCTATCATGTCTACCCCTCTTCCTCTATTTCTCTCAATATTCCCTCCTTCCATTTCTCTCTCTCTCTTTCTCTCCCTCTCTTTCTCTCTCTCTCTCTCTCTCTCTCTCTCTCTCTCTCTTTCTCTCTCTCTTTCTCTCTCTCATCTCTCTCTCATCTTTCTCTCCCAATCTCTATCTTAATCTCCCACTCTCTGTCATCTCATCTCTCTCTCTCTCTCTCTCTCTCTCTCTCTCTCTCTCTCTCTCTCTTTCATTCTCTCTCTATCTTTCTCTCTTCATCTGTTTTCTCTCTTTCCACTGTTCTTCCTCTGTCACGCTTATGCACATGTAATATTGTCTCGTCAAACATTGTTTCTCACGCTTGCTTTGTTCCTTTATTTCTCTTAGACACTCTCCGCTGTCTCTTATCATTATGACCACTGCCCTTCTTCTCTCCCTCTCTCATTTCTCTCCCCCAATCTCTACCTTAATCATTCTCTCTCATCTCATCTTATCTCTCTCTCTATCTCTCTCTCTCATTCTCTCTCTCTCTCTCTATCTCTCTCTCTCTCTCTCTCTCTCTCTCTCTCTCTCTCTTTATCTGTTTTTCTCTCTTTCCACTGTTCTTCCTCTGTCACGCTTATGCACATGTAATATTGTCTCGTCAAACATTGTTTCTCACGCTTGCTTTGTTCCTTTATTTCTCTTATACACTCTCCGCTGTCTCTTATCATCATGGCCACTGCCCTTGTTATGGTTATACGATGCCAATATTCAGATCATCCAAATAGCTGTGTGATTTTGTTTCATTCCATTTCCCAATTGATTTCTTACACACACTTGATGTAATTGTTTGCTTTATTATGTAGATGAAAGTTTCGTAATATAAATTGAGTATAACTTTAATAAGTTAGATTAATGTTTCCTTCTTCATTCTCTTCATTTCTTATAATTTTATAATTCTTCAGAATTGCAACTTAGATACATGTTTCTCTCTAATACCATGAATACGAACACATTTTTTTTTCTGTTCTGTTTGGTTTCTTTTTGAGATAAAGACATACGTCTTAACATAGATTTATTGTGTGACTTTCATGAACAATTTTCTCATGGAGCTTAAGAATGTACTTTTCATTTATTCGTTTAAAAATACCTTACTAAAAATTACCATCAATTTTCACCTCCGGGGGTGATGTGACTTTGCACTATGTTGGATTAAACTTTCATTGCAATAATTTGATTCTGATACGGGTTAAATTCAAGCGTAATAGCTTATCACCCTTGCTCTTGCGTCGTGCTAATGTCATACTTTAGTTCATCTTTATATCTTTTTCACCCCAAATAAAGGCACAAAGGGCTTTTAATCAAGACATCAAACCATATGAGAGCAAGGTTATACCTCAACTTCTCTAATGGGTAATAAAGACATCAGGATGAAGCAAGCAACTTGTCAGTTCACTGCACTGTCACGACTGTCTTCAAGTGTCTGCTACCACCGACCGCGGTGATTAATGATAGTCGGTAAGTTCAGTCTCGCAGTAATCATTCTACGGTATCCTCAACGTCTCGGCCTGTATCTGAAAACCCGCTTTGCGAGTACGGTGAGTACGCTTTCAGAGGGGAAGTGCGAAGCCAGACTCTAGGCATCCTCTCCCCTCCGTAAAGGGAGCTTAAAGATTTTTGCTGAGCCAAGTCTGTAAATCAAACGGAAGATGAATCATCGTAACTCTGGTAGGATCCTGTCTTTTGAATCAAATTTCCATTAGTGTTTTGCCAGTCTATGGTATGGCACAAGACTGGTAGTATCAGCGTGTAACTTGAGACGTGGATGGGAACGGTGGTGTCCATATATCC
>OZ022588.1:13410545-13455545 GCA_963669155.1 Arbacia lixula | reverse complement strand
CAGTCCCCTGCCTGCCTCTAATATTCCACTTTCGTCCCATTTACGCCGTGGCGATGCGTGGGCAGTGCACGAGGCGCGGGTTACCCGAGCGGTTAGCTGCGTGCCGTTGTCGCCCGGTCCGTCGGCCTAGTTGTCTCTCCCCGCTCCGGTGTGATTATCGCCCAAACTGAGGTAATTAACCTGCACTCAGCTGGAACAGTGAGCGCTTTTAAGCATACCTCGTCTTCCCCCTCCTCCCCAAAGGATTCCCGTGTCCTCATTGAAAATGGCATCGTTTACAAGCTCTTGAGGGTACCGCAGATGGAGAGGTCGTGAGCAGATTTGAATTATAAGCATCGTGTCGCAAACTGTTTTTCGGGACGCCCGTACGCCGTATTAAGATTTAAAACGTGTGCAAAGGTGTTCACTGCGCGAATAATGATACCATTTCCAAACGCGGCAGTCCTTTCTACATACATTTACACGTTGTACAATCCAAACATACATTTTGAAAGAAAACCGTAGTACAAACGTCCATGAATACTACATCGTTTTTCTTGTTACTCCGTGCTACAAATCATTCTTCTTCGCGGTATTCTATGCTTCACGTCGAAACATGCATGTGGGAAATAATTACCTCTGGTAAAAGAAAGATATTTATTACGAATTGGAGAAAAATACTCATCAATGAAACAGATTGAAAGCTACCAAGTTATCTATTTTTTCCATCCACCAAGTATGTGATTATACCAATTACCCCATGTAGGCACGTGTTCGCGAATACCTCTCACATAAAAGCTTATCTGAGGATTTTCCCAATACAAACAAGACAGTGTATTCCATCCATTGGAACCAAGCAGCCAACGTTGACGTCACAGCTCTTCAGCGGGCAGGCGCGCATGCATATCCCTACAGCAGGTCGAGCGAGAGAAAGCAATTGCTTCAAGTAGGCTATATGTTATTCAATTCAACATATACAGATGTAACATGGAACAACATCAACATACAAGATACATTAAAGTAAATTGCAGACAAAAATAAAATAAGAAAAGTATTATGCGAGTAGGTACTAAATTTATTGGGCTTTGGGGTAATTTTCATGAAACTTTTGAGGGTTGCAAACCTAACTTCCCTAGACTCCTACACTCCCCTAATTCATGTCATTTCAATGTTATCATGTCATTGTTATGTTAATAATATGGTAACATTTCGTGGAGGAAATTTAACATTTGACAATTCATACTACAAATTCATATTCTGATGCGTTTGTAGCATTAAGAAATCTGAAACTTTAAGACAAAATCGTGTTAAATTTCATCCTGTTCTTGTTATATTGGACAGTATAATGGCATGACAACTCAATGTTTAGAAACAATATTAAACGTTTCATGTTTCAGAATGAATCGATGTGGAATTGTAAATGTTAATTTAAAAAAAAAATGTATCCTTTCCAAAGTATTCATATTCTTTATGTAGGCATATCATTACGTGCTGATTAAGTCTATATCTACTGAAGATAACATACATCGAGGATTCGTGTTTGTATAACGTGACTGGCCAACCATCTTTACCTCGGTCCATTTGCCAGATACTTAAAAATTCTCTTACTATTTTGCTATTATTATGTTATTAAGCATGGGGATATGGGTACGCGGTAAAGTCAAATGTGTGTATAAAGACCATCACGCAAAACAAGGCAGCCTTTATGGAAAGGTAGTCTTTTCACAGGTACAGTATATTAACTTGCAATCGCATACAAACTGATATAACGAAATTAAGTTGAATATAGGTGGTTTTTATAGCCAGGTGGTCTTTACAGGAGGGTGGTCTTTACAGACAGGTGGTCTTTACAGACAAGTGGTCTTTAAAGACAGATGGTTTTTACAGACAGGTGGTCTTTACAGACAGGTGGTCTTTACAGACAGGTGGTCTTTACAGACAGGGGGTCTTTACAGACAGGTGATCTTTACAGACAGATGGTCTTTACAGACAGGGGTCTTTACAGACAGGTGGTCTTTACAGACAGGTTGTCTTTACAGACAGGGGGTCTTTACAGACAGGGTTCTTTACAGACAGGGGTCTTTACAGACAGGGGTCTTTACAGACAGGGGGTCTTTACAGACAGATGGTCTTTACAGACAGGGGGTCTTTACAGACAGATGGTCTTTACAGACAGGGGGTCTTTAGAGACAGATGGTCTTTACAGACAGGTGGTCTTTACAGACAGATGGTCTTTACAGACAGGGGGTCTTTACAGACAGGGGGTCTTTACAGACAGGATTCTTTACAGACAGGGGTCTTTACAGACAGGGGGTCTTTACAGACAGATGGTCTTTACAGACAGGGGGTCTTTACAGACAGATGGTCTTTACAGACAGGTGGTCTTTACAGACAGATGGCCTTTACAGACAGGGGGTCTTTACAGACAGATGGTCTTTACAGACAGGTGGTTTTTACAGACAGGGTTCTTTACAGACAGAGGGTCTTTACAGAGAGGGGGTCTTTACAGACAGATGGTCTTTACAGACAGGTGGTCTTTACAGACAGGTGATCTTTACAGACAGATGGTCTTTACAGACAGGTGTTCTTTACAGACAGATGGTCTTTACAGACAGATGGTCTTTACATACAGATGGTCTTTACAGACAGGTGATCTTTACAGACAGGGGGTCTTTACAGACAGATGGTCTTTACAGATACTACAGATAGGTGGTCTTTACAGACAGGTGGTCTTTACAGATATGGGGTCTTTAAAGACAGGTGGTCTTTACAGACAGGGGGTCTTTACATATATGAGTTCTTTAAAGACAGGTGGTCTTTACAGACAGGTGGTCTGCATGGGAAGGTGGTCTTTATAGATAAGTGGTCTTTTTAGACAGGTTTATATAAAAGAAACAAAAAAGTGTCAACACATTGTGAAATATGCAACAGGGGATGGTGGAGACATATTTCTCATTCTAACCACTTCTCTATTTTTCTAATATTAGAGACGGTCCAAAATAATGGCGACGTGTCACTTAGGGTAAGTTGATCTTGTTCTGAGCGAAACGCACTTGCATCTCCGTTTTTAAGTCAACAACTAGTATAAATATTTCCCTCATGTCTTCTCTTTGACGCCTTTCTGGGGAATTCGGGGCATTGGGTGTGAACGAAGCGAGCGATGATCAATGAATGTTACGTGTATTTGAACGGATGGGACCGACGCGAAATGGCGTGCATGTGTTACGTTGTGAATAAATGATAAATGAGAAATATAAGCCTGACTTAAATCCGAAATGTCGATGTGCGGTAATTTTTCATGTTAGTCATTGTGATTTATTAAAATGTGATACTTGAGGGGCGATAAGAGAGCGGAGAAGTGGGCAGAAAATTCAACCGGGTTATGAATGAGAAACAGGTTGGGGGGCATCCCTAGTCGGAGCAAGAGAGAGCCAAGACGGTAATACAAGTCAGGCAAATGAGAAGGAGAGAATTGTGGCGATAAAGGCAGATAAATGTGAGAAAAGAGGTTGACAGATGACATTATCATCACAGCTAACGTAGAGAGACTTACAGACAAGGCGATGCCGAGTGCTATATTTTGAAGAATGATCTCTACAAGTTGAACTATTGTTTTGCGATGTTCCTTGTGATTTAGAGAAATTAAAACACAATCTTCAAGCTGGTGTTATCCCGACCTGATATACCCTCACAGTGTTAAGCCAGATGAAACCCATTGACTTACCATACATGTCATGCACCCACAGTACCGAAATGGTTATCGGTTATCAGATTAACAGATTGGTAGACTTGCTACTCTCAAAGTTGCCATGGTTACCCATATACATGTAAAGACACATACGTTTTGCAGCAATGAAGATAACGTCACGTGTTGTTGTTTTTCTGCACTTCCAAATCGTTTTAGTGAGTGTGTTTGCTTCATGGCGAATTATCCATTCATGATTCTACTGGGGACACTATGTATCATACCTTTTCTTCTCTGTTTTCTGCGTGGGAAAATGCGTGTAGCAAGACGTCTTGGAAATGATCGCTAAGGGATTAAAAAGTTAAAAGCACATAGAAAGTTGAGCCTTTCTCCCCCCCCCCCCCCTCTCTCTCTCTCTCTCTCTCTCTCTCTCTCTCTCTCTCTCTCTCTCTCTCGCTCGCTTTTACTCTCCGCTTGGACGAACGATCTGGTTACTTGTGGATCGGCGGTGAAAGTTACCCAGAAACTAGTTAAACGGATCTTCCCTTTCCTCGTTTCTACGCCCAGTTTCTTTTTCTGGTGTGTGTCTCATCTGGCCGTTCTATCATTCATTTGCTGGGCGCTTTGCGTGTCAGTCCGCTTGGTATTCATAACGCTATCCTATCGCGCCGGACTCGCCTCACCAACGCCGCAATAAAATGCGCTCAATGGCCTATTTTTAATTCGTCTCCTGGCGTTTCTCCGAGACGTTCCCCCCGATACACTTTCACTTGGGCACGCTTACACCTTGTCGGCAGGGGAAATGGTCCGAGTTCTAGTATCCAGTCATCATAACTCGCAGATAGAGATTTGGGGAGAAAAGAGGAAAAGGGAGAGGAAAAAAGGTCGGATGATCAACAGTTCTGTCAGACTGCGACGACACATCAAGGGCAAATATTCTCCGCCCATAGTTGTCAGTTTATATTTCATTTAGACTACCCTCCGTTTATTGTTTCTACTCTCACCACTCCCATTTCTCTATTTCCCCATCTCTGTATCTGTCTCTCTTCCTCTTCCTCTTACACACATACTCTCTCTCTCTCTCTCTCTCTCTCTCTCTTTCGTACTCGCTCTTTCTTTATATATCTTGCAGTTTACGCCTGTCTGCACCCCCCCATCTCTCTGTTTATCATTTTGTGTTTCCCTTTTTATGTTTATCTCTCTCACCCCACTCCCCTCTCCGTGTGTTATGTATGTGCGTAATTTCGAGCTTTCTGTCCCTTTTGTGTACATCGTTGTCTCTTTATCTCTGCCCCTTCACGCTCTCTCTCTCTCTCCCCCCTCTCTCTCTCTGTTTGAATCCCCTTTCTCTCGCTCTCTCTCTCTCTTCCTCTCTCTCTCTCTCTCTCTCTCTCTCTCTCTCTCTCTCTCTCTCTCTCTCTCACGCATGCTCTGTTCCTACTCCTCCGCCCCTCCTCACTTTGCCTATTTAATGTGATGTCTCGGTGTCACGCACAGGGCCTCCGAGATGCCGAAAACAAATTGCTGACCCCAATTTCTGACGTTCAAATAAATTTGACCCTTTTAAGTCGACTAGCATGCCCCCTTGGGACCGGGGGTGCAACCTTTCTGAATGCTACACTGAATGAGATGATGAGTTAGAGAGGAATGAATGCCGATTTTATTTCGTATTGCGAAAAGAGAATGTCAATTAGCACAATTATTATCTTTTTCTGCCACTCTTTCTCTCTCTTTTTCTCGATGGAAATTCGATTTGACATGCTGTCATTGGAGAGTATGTGTAAAAATTGTGATGGATGTATAATGGAATATAATGGACACGTAGTGATGGGCGGTCCTACGGAGAGAGGGGTTGGGAGGGGTGACGGTATATATGTGTGTGTGGGGGGGGGGGGTGAGAGAGAGAGACAGACAGAGAAAGAGAGATGGGGATGGGGAGGGGGGAATTGAGAAGGGATATAAGTGAGACAGGTGGAGGAGAGATAAAGGTAGAGATGGACTGAAAGATGCAGATATGATGAGGAGGAGAGAGAGAGAGAGAGAGAGAGAGAGAGAGAGAGCTGGGGAGTGGTGAAATATGTGAGCGAGATATGCATATAATCGAAGAGGAAGATTTTATTAGAGAAGGTGAAATAGTAAGAGCGAGGATGCGTGTAGAAAGGGACTGATTAGTAGATAACAAGGGAGATGGTGAGAGATAGAGACAGAGACAGAGATAGATCGAAAGAAAGAAACAAAGACAGAGACAGACAGATAGAGGGGGAGACGGAGAGAGAGGATCGGGGAGAGAAGGAGAATGGGGGATGGGGGATGAGTAGGATGAGAAGGGAGATGGTGAGAGCAAGAGAGGGGAGGGGGAGAGGGAGATGGTGGGGAAAACAGAGACAGAAACAGAGAGAGACACTCTGGAGGGAGGTGATGTCGGGGAATTAGAATCTAGGTGATTAGAAGAAAATGGGATACTGTTATGCATCCCTCTCAATGGTTCGAGTAAACAAGGATTGAGACGAATTATAACGAGATATGAGATACACAGATAGGATAAAGAATGACCAAACCATATCTCGGTCTGCATGTAACAAATATTCATCCAAACGACAAAGAGATATGTGAGTCGTAGATGGTTCAGGACCAGTAAATATATTTTATTGAGGTCTACATTTAAAAAGGAAATAGGGTTGTGCATATTTACCCCACCACGCACTTGAAGCAGATCAGAAAACTTACACAAACGCATTAAATTCCTTTCATTTTGCATTTTGCATATATGAGCCTTTGTCATTTTTGTTGCAAGTCGTGGATGCTCACAACATTTCCCGCAGACCTAATTATTTCACTATTTAACACGTTAATAGACCGGTCTACTAACATATTCAAATTTTATGCATACCAAATTAACAAAGGTTGCCCCTGACAATCGGAAAGCTCGCCCGAGGTTCGCCCGACATAGCAACAGCTAATCTTGCAAAGTGGATTCCAAGTACTGAAATACCATTGCTAGGTACAGATTAATAGAATGACTCGTTACTACACCCCGAGGGAAGAAACATCCAACAAATTTGACGGTCTATTGTTACCTATTATGTTTACACTATAAACATGGTTACGCGGACAAACTTCAAAGGGTCCCTGTCAAATTTGTGTTCTTGTTTCACCAAACCATGTTTATATTGTTACACGCACCATCCATTCACGCAGAACAACCCTACATCAGAAACCCGCATCGTCAAGATAATAAGCCGTTTTCGTGATGACATTCACAATTTTCTTCCTAAGTGTGCAGTAACGCGTTATTTTATTCCTTTACAACTACTCGGTGTTAAAAAAACACCTTTTGACTCTTTTAAAAAATAATTAAAACTCACGTTTAGCTCACATCAAGCTGAAGGGATGTCAAATTCTTCAGAAACAGATTTTGTGACATTTCATTGATTACTTTTCTTGTAATAAGCATTGGAATATTTCACGAAATTTAAATTTTTTGATCAAATTTGGATCTGAAAATGTGTGTGTATCACATAATGAATTCACAACAATGGTCTATATGCATCACACATGCCAACCCACTGCTTCTTTTCTGCCAGAAGCATCATGCATTATTAATTGAATTGTGATGGTAGTTGCTAGTGGATTAACAGGTGTGATACACAATGGTCATTGTTGTGCTCTGAATTAATTATCTCACACATGTAAGACGGACTAGCCGACGCCGGATTGCATGCCTCTGTCCGATTCTAACGAAGCTGATGGACTGTCGCTTCCCTCAATCAGAGCGGTTATTTCGTACATGGACGTGGTCTCGTTCATGGCTCTCCTTCCAAAATTCAAGGGAGATCTGACCAAATGAGCGAGTTTATAGTTGCAATATGCGCATGAGAAGGTTTTTACTGGATGAATGACCTCGGGCCAATTGTACCACTCATAGAGTAAAATGGAAATTTTATAGATCATGGACCATGTTTATATCCATCATAATGCAGATAATTATGACAACAGCTCGGAGATGGTAGTGAAAGAACATTCCACAATGTGCACCTGCTTCTACTGTTGGTATGGGCACATTGTAAAATAACACACCTACACAGCTTCATGATCAAATCCCTAGTCGTTCTTGATTCAGTGGAATGTCCGACAATGATGTAGCTATGAACTGGCTTATTGCCTGGACGTCTTTTTCTCCGAGCTGGCAATTCTCGGCAATCGCACGTCGCGCAGAGTTCCGTCGCGCGCTGAGTACACGAATTCGGGCTTATAAATACGTCTAAATCTTAGACTAGTCTATGTGTGGTGGTGGTCGAGTGGTTCAATCTGACCTGGCCTGCGCCGAGCCAAGCCCGGTGGAGCGCGTCATGACTCTGTTTCTCATCAGCAGCTAGCGGCCGAGGGGCGCATGTACAAAAAAAAAAGACAGCTAGCCTTTGTTCCAGTCTGTAGTACTGTTATAATCCGACCTCTCCTCCACCTCTCCAATGGTTTATAGAGGGTCTCTACACAGTGCGATATGGTAATGATATGTATCACCAGTGCAAAAATATCCAAATGCCTCATCAAGAGTTATAAAGCATTATCCTACTAAAGATGTATTAGGCAAACTGCTTTTTAGTTCATTTACATGGGGGGGGGGGGGGGGGGGGGGGGGGAGAAAACTGAACCCGTACTTTGAAAATGCATTTGAAGTGAAAGATATATTAGTTTGCTGATATATTGATATGTGAGGCATATATAATAGTTGACCGAAGATTGCCACGTCTTCCACATGATAAATTGCTGTTCATCATGTACTTGTCATGATAATGCATTATATTTTCATGCTGGGTAAAATAAATGAACTTCAACTTTATTCTTATCATTCAAATTATCCAAATTATTTCATAATATATTTCTGTAGATTGTCTTTTCTAATAGCTATGTAGAAAAGTCGTGAACCCCACGCAGATGAAACGGCATGCATTTCTTAGTTACCCTCTAATATCAGACATGGTTCGCTTCCCATCCCACCCCCACCCCACCCCCTATCCCCACTAACAAAAAAAAATGTCTTGCTCAAGTTCAAATGATCAAGGTCTAGAATCCAAGACTAGGCGCATCTTCCACAATAACTATCAGCCCGTTCCCCTTCGCCAAACACAGGAAATTAATGTGAAAGTTTTCCTCTCATATCCGCCGTTTATCGCGTGACTTGGCCCGCCGGTTTATTTTCATATTTTTCTCCTCCTCAATTAGTCATCTGGATGCACATCGGGAAGGGCAATTTGGACTTAAAGGGATAGTCCACCCTGAAATCAAGTCGGTTTTGCTAAAAGCAGAAACATGAAAGAATATATGAGTGAGGGTTTGATGGAAATCCATCAAAGGATGAGAAAGTTACGATTGTTTAAAGCCTTCATTTTGTGATGTCACGTGCGAGGTGCTCTTCCGTATGTTGTGAACTTTTTTTTTTTACTTTTACTACTTATTTTACGTCTTCATTTGATATCGTATTATAAAATACATTTTTCACACATACCTCTATGAAAAAAATATTCCTTCATCAAAAACATAAAAAAAAACAATCTATGGAATCATACACCATTTATGGGAGAGCACCTCGCAAGTGACGTCGCCAAATGAACATTTTAAAGAATCATAACTTTCTTAATGGTTGACTGATTTTCGTAAAACCTTCACGAATACATTTCCTTCATGTTTCTGCTTTTATTGGAACCGACTTCAGGATGGGCTCTCTCTTTGAAGCTCAATCTCTGCAAGACTGGTCACGAAATTAAGTCAGAATTACAATTTATCATGTGATGCTCTCACAGAAATCGTTGTGTGTCCCTGTCCACTTGATTTGATTTTTTAAAACATTTATTCTCCTTCAAACAATCATTGAAACATTCATTTTGTAGATAAATCAACATTGAAATCATTTCAATTTGTACATTAATCAACACTGGAATCATACAATTCAATTGTGCAATTGTACATAACTGAATATTGAAATCATTACATTTGTGAGATACTTCGAACATAATTACAAAGCATAATTTCACATTGAGTCATGATTTTGAAAATAATACAGCATGATTCATTAATGTGTCGAGGAAGGCGAAGATTTATGAAAGCTTGGGGCAGATTAGAATAATGATTAGAATAACGAATAGAATGGGAAATGCATTCTACATTCTATTTACACTCACGAACAAACTATCCGAGGACCACAAATTAATGAAAGTGTATGCTGGGTCGAATAATCCACTGAAATCATGTTATTCATGGAACTTTGCGGAAATCACGGAAACGGTAAATCTGCAAGAATGTAAACCTGATGATGGTTTTAAATCCTTCAATCTTACTCGTTTAATAAATTCACAGCAAACACAGACGATTTCTGTCATCACGGAAAAGATAAAAAGCTGCAAGAAAATAAAATGTACATTTCATAACCCTTCAATCATTTTCTTTGCCAGTGATTGCATTAATGTACAACAAACACAGACGATTTTTGTCATTTCGTCTATGCAATTTAAACTAGCCGCTCATTTAATATCACTCATGACCTACAATCGGCAACATAAGCTAGCCCGTTATTCAATATAACTCATGACCTTAAATCGGCAACGTCATCTGTATATCCACGACATGCTTTCTATACCAGGTCCTCCTGGAGCACTCCATTCCTGATAACCTCTCATCAACTTCTCATATTGCACGGCCGATTTAGGATGAAATGGCTAAGCTTGATCGGTTTGCCTTTTGAATCAGCTGAGTATTTTTTTTTTCTCTCCATGTCTTTTCACGTATAGTCTGTCTTCTAGGCGCTCTATTTAATACTTTGATTTCAATTTTCAAATCAGAAAATTATTCATTTTTCTTTACATATATCGCACAAGACATTGCATTTATCTTATTTCAAACTAGGATCTCTGAAATGGCAAAACAAATTATGAAATGATATGGGATAACAATATTATGATGCGTCGTAAAAAATCATTTCAATGTGATGCTTAAATACATACAGATGGAAACTAGAAGGAAGGAAAGGAGAGTTTGTCGGTACGTAGGTCAATTTTGTTTTTTTTAGATTATAGCAATAAAACCGGAAGAAACATATAATTGGAATTAAAGGAAACGATTACAGCCCAATGGTCAGGTTTTAAAAGGCGGCTACACTATATTGGGCGCACCCTGTGGAGTATTCAAGTACGGGATGGGAGGGGGTGAAGTTGCGGGTCTTCAATCGAGACTACTTTATTTAAATGTGAGACTGATGACTTCACGATGCAGACCATTGCCTTCATTGGTCGTTTGCGTTGATCACGTGATAATTACCTGCCAATTACATTCGAGATAAATGGAAAGGTTAAATTTGTCGTTTACCTTCACCAATATGAATTTGGGAAATGATTGCAAGCTCTGAAGTCGCAACTTATCTCATCTTAAGCGCATCGTCTTTGTCACGAAAGATGAGCGATGCGCTGATAAAATCTATTGACCGAGGGAATTTTAATGACGTCAGATTTTTGAAGGTCTCATTTTTTTTATGATGACGTTGATAATGCTCTCTATTTGAGCTGGAACTCATCACAAAGAAGGTTAAATGATCGTTTTACGATATCGATACAAATCTTACCACTGATGAGGATTGTTACTAGGATGCTAACCGTTTCGGGTATGTTGATCACCCACCGTCAGGAGTGGTATTGCGAGAGTGGGGATGTGTTTTATTTCTATGTGGATCTCTTTGCGTAGTTCTCAGAAAACAATCACATATTAGTGGCTCTCGACACCCTGAGAAAGCTCCCTGGACTGTTTTGATCAACTAAAGAGAGAGGGGCAAAAACGAAGCAGTCATTTGAACTTCGTGGGAAAAACAGACAGGATATAGAAATAGACTGTCAGCTGGTTTTGTACTGTTGTAAGGGAGCTGTCAAGGACAATAATAGTAGCAGTAGCAAGAGTAGTAACAGTACTAGTAGGAGTAGTGGTAGTAGTAGAAGTAGTAGTAGTAGTAGTAGTAGTAGTAGTAGTAGTAGTAGTAGTAGTAGTAGTAGTAGTAGTAGGAGTAGTAGTAGTAGTAGTAGTAGCAGTAGTAGTAGTAGTAGTAGCAGTAGTAGTAGTAGTAGTAGTAGCAGTAGTAGTAGTAGTAGTAGTAGTAGTAGTAGTAGTAGTAGTAGTACTGTAGTAGTAGTAGTAGTAGTAGTAGTAGTAGTAGTAGTAGTATCAGTAGTATCAGTAGTAGTAGTAGTAGTAGTAGTAGTAGTAGTAGTAGTAGTAGTAGTAGTAGTAGTAGTAGTAGTAGTAGTAGGAGTAGTAGTAGTAGTAGTAGTAGTAGCAGTAGTAGTAGTAGTAGTAGCAGTAGTAGTAGTAGTGGTAGCAGTAGTAGTAGTAGTAGTAGTAGTAGTAGTAGTAGTAGTAGTAGTAGTAGTAGTAGATGTAGTAGTAGCAGTAGTAGAAGTAGTAATAGTAATAGTAGTAGTAGTAGTAGTAGTAGAAATAGTAGTCGTAGTATAGTAGTCGTAGTAGTAGTAGTCGTAGTAGTAGTACTAGGATTTGAGATGCGACTGTTCACAGTATAATGTGATTTGTGCATACTTTAATGGTGCTGAAGTGAAGAAGGCGGAGCAAACAGCGACGCCATTCAGGCAGTCAGGCGTTTTCTGTATGTGGTCCGTCTTGATATTCAGTTCATTTGGAATCAAATATACACTCTCTTGTTAAAATACTCACACTTGCTCCACATCACTTGTCCAGAGGTCCGTTTATCCATTTCACCTACTCCTCCACGCTACCCCATCCCTAACTCTCTCTCTAGATCCTTGTCCCCCCTCTCTCTTTCTCTCTCTCCATCTCTCTCTGTCTCTTTCTCCATATTCTCTATATCTATCTCCCTGTCTCTCCTTTTCTGTCTCTCTCTTTCTGTCTCCCTCTCCCCTCTCTCTCTCTCTTTCTTTGTCTCTCCGCCTGTCTCTCTGTGTCCCTCTCCCCCTCTCTCTCTTTCTCTCTCTTGCCTCCCCCCCTCCCTCGTCATATATGTTTCTCTTTCTCTTCCTCTTGCCACCCCCCCCCTCTCTCTCTCTCTCTCTCTCTCTCTCTCTCTCTCTCTCTCTCTCTCTCTCTCTCTCTCTCTCTCTCCATGTTTGTCTTTGCTTATCTATCCACGTTTCTTTTCACCCATTTCCTTTATCTATGCACACACGTATATACACATACGCACATACACAGCAACCCACACGCGTATACATTTGCATACACGCATGTATACACATACGTTCATACACATGATAAACGGCTCTCTCTGTTTTAAGAAGCGGCCCTTAGTTCTTAACGGGTATCGCCACATCTTGAATAGAAAGACCTTTGCCATTACTCTCATTCATCTGAAAAATAATGGGTGTTTATTTTCTCCCTCTCATATCTTCATGCATTTTTCTGAATAATAAACGAAAAAGTCGTTAAGGACAGTCAATAAATTATGAGAATCGATTACAATATCGGCCTTTAGGGAATCGTTTGAGCGGAGACTGATACTCCATCAAGCCAGGGTCTTTAGCTTCTTAAGCGGCTTCATCCCTTGTCTTCTCTTCGTCTTCGTCCTCTCCTTAAAGCATGAGTGCTCCAACAGGCCTGGGGCGATTTGCCCTACTACGTGTGAAGAAGCCTCTCAAATGATTGAAACAATATTTCGTTTATCCTGTGTGTGTGCTTCGCTGTTCTAACTGGAGTAGTAACAAACACTGACAAAACGGCCGCCAGAGATGGCCATGATCGTGGATGAAATATCCTTTCCTCTATTACGACCAAAGCTGTTTGTTTGTTTCATATATTGCCGTGGCTCTTGTTATCAAACAGTGAATGAACGAAATCAAGAAGCCAGTCTACCAATAAACAAAGACTTCAATTTTTACCGATTCCACTCGGACACCAGTAAATGTATTGACCTTGATTATTCGATTCTTGGATACGTGAATGTCTTTCCATTGGTTACATAATCAATATTTAAACATGATCAAATCCTTGGAAATTTTCCATTGAATTCGTATGTATATATACAAATTGGTACGGACTAATTATAAAATGAATTAATATGTTTCAGTTTGCACTTGGAATGTAGACTGTAGAATGGATCTAATGTGTGAGCTAATCTCAGTGCAAATGTTAAGAATAAACATTGGAATGATGCTGAAAGCTGTTTTCGAAAAAAGTAAAAACATTTCAAAAACAGCAACATGATTTGACATCTAAAACATTTAATACAGCTTTGGAAAGTATTGCAATATATGACATTTATGATATTACAAATCAAATTTTACAGAAGTAAATCATAATCGTCACTGCTTAATGCTCTATATTTAATTGATATCAGTTCTACTTCGTATGTTTTTCCCAGACAGAAGCCCATTTTCACCGTAAAATATAATGTCGAGTAGTGACGTCAAATTATTTCGGATGGATTCGTGATCAGGAGACATAATGACTTACAGTTTAATATGATGAGAATCAAGAAAAAGGCGACGAAAACGCCGAACCCGAAAATGAGTGTCAACATTACCGGCATCATTGTCGTCGTCGTTGTTGTCGCCATCACCCTAATCACCATAATAGTATTGACAAGAAATGTATAACAAGATAGAAGAGGTGGAGAAGAAAATGAAGTCGGAGCGAGAGCAGAAGGGACATTTTACAGTTTAATTATATCGTCTCATTTCCCCCAATTTGTTTTCCTGTGCAAAATTATAATATGAATAACAAAAACGTGATGCTCCTTCAAATATGTCATTAAGGGGGGAGGGTACAAATGTGTCGTAATCTGTACACGGGTTATTCTACAGTGAGTAGAGATCGCCCAAATCAAATTTCATATACGCATCCCTATTTGAAGTAAGTGAATGCGTATTGTGTACGTAGTGCACATGCATATGAAGCGTAGCTAACGCGATCTTTTAATTGGGCAGGTACCGACATATTGGAGGCATTTCTGAAGACAGGGACATTGTGAATGCCGCAACACCTCTTGTGTGAGCCGCTCTCCGCTCGAGTCGCCGCTCGATTCCCCACGACACCGGTCGGCTGAAAATAGCCGGAATAACAAACTCCAGAGAGGGCGGGAAAACGCGCGAAATTTGGCGGCAAGGGAGCGAAGGAAAAGTGGTGCGATCACATGATGGAAGCGTGTGTTTTCGCTCCGCTTAACCGAGCTAGAATTTCAAATGATATCCTCTCTCTCTCACCCTCTTCTTTCTCTCCCCCTTTCTTTCTCTTTTTCCATCTCCAAATAGATCTCTCTCTGTTTCCTCATTTCACTCTCACTCTCTCTTTCACCCTGTCTATATCTCTCTCCTTCTCGCCCCCTCCCCCCCCCCCCCCCCCCCCCCTCTCTGTCTCCCTCCCCCTATCTCTATTTCTTTATTTCTTTCTGTCTGTCTGTACGTCTCTCTCTGTCTCTTTCTTTCTCTCTCTCGTTCTCCCTCTCTTTTTTTTTTTAACAACTTCAGGGTTTGACCTAACAGACGAGCAGTCACATTTCTCCGAGTCTTCATCCATTGAGTTTGACTTCTCGGCTTCTCGGTTTTCTTTAGCTTCGCATGACTGTATAAATGAGTATGTAAGCTTTTCCCTCCCTCCTCCCTCCCGTCCCCCGGGAAGCTTCAGGCGGGCGATCGGCTCAAAAACGGAGTCGTAAGCAAAATAAAAGCGGTGCGGATGAATACTAAAAAGAGTAGGAGAAGGAGAGGGGGTGAGATCGCGAGAGGGAGAGACAGAGAGACAGAGAGAGAGAAAGAGAGAGACAGAGAGAGAGAAAAAAAGAGAGAGAGAGAGAGACAGAGAGAGAGAGACAGAGAGACAGAGAGCCGGGAGAGAGAGAGAGAGAGAGAGAGAGAGAGAGAGAGAGAGAGAGAGAGAGTGAGACAGACAGACAGACAGACAGAGAGAAAGAGAGAGAGAAAGTGGAAAAAGCAGCTCCCAATGGCGTCGGTTTTACAGGGCTCCGTCGCCCCGTCGACAACGGGCACCTCGCACCCCTAGTCCTCCCGAAGGTATCGGCCGGTGATTTGCCAGTTACCCGATAGGATGTGTATTTGGCGGAGGTGCGATTCTAGCAGGCTTTCTAATGTGTCGTTTACGGCGCAAGGTGTCAAACGCGCCACCTCCTCGCTGGCGAGATGATGAGCCCGTGCACGCCGAGCGCCGCGGCGATGAGCGGTCTCTAGTGGCTCTGCTGCCGCTGTCGTCTAGGAAGTCGTCTTCGCTAAACTTTAATGTTACTTATAAAACCCCGACACGGTCAGTGTCTCCAAAATGTCAGGAAGGAGACGAAAGGAAGGACATGAAGAAGACGAAGAGGCAAGCCAAGAAAACACCTTCATTCGCCACAAATACGGGCAGATGGAAGGTTCGGAAGAAGAAAAGAGGAACACACACACAAGAAAAACACATTCCAGAATGCAAAAAAAAAAAAAAAAAACACTTGCACATTTCAAACATTGAAATACCAACTTTACTGTTACGCGGTTTTATATATATTTAAGGACATTCGGGATTGCATAAGGCATAAGATTTAACGTCAGAGAATGATTTTTAAGTCAAGATCCGTTTTATAATGTTTTAATTTGATTTTGTTGAAATATTAATTTGTTTGTTGTATCACCATTGTGGTTGTGTATCTGAGATCACTTGAACCATGTTCACGACGCCGCGATGTTAAATGGCGAAAACTAATCTGGGTTACCCCGAGTTGTTGTTCAAAATTGTTGTCATTGTGATATTGTCATTATGTCATTATGATATTGTTACACTAATCTACACTAAAGCGGTTGACCATTCATACAATGGTAATGATTACAATTCTCAAAATGGTTAAGTAGACTAAATATAATGAAGATCTGATGTTCTTCATCTACACCATTTTCTTCTCCTCCAACTGACCACACCCCTCTCAACCTGACCACACCCCGTTCCCCTACCAGCCCCCACCCCCCCCCCCCCCACACACACACACACACACCCCTCTACCCACCTTTTTAATTCCACCTCCTTCTTGGCTTTCTCCTTCTTCAAATGTCTTCTGTCCTCTCACCTCAAGTTTCAAGTGCTAAGAAATAAACAATTATTGACCACTTCTTAAGTATGTTGGGCGAGTTACATTTAACGTAGGAACGAACTATATTCTCACCCTGTCTTTCTTCATGTCCGTGATAACATAATGATAACAACCAAATAAAATATATGTTTTTAATTAATATATATAATGTTCTGCTTTGTCTTGTGTTGTCACTCATAGGCATAAATTATTGAATCTCTTCTTTCTCTTTGTAGTTTATTTCATGGACACTTTCCACTTGTCCATTGTTATTGTTTCTTCTCTTTTCTTTTTTTTTAAGAAACCTGCCCGAGAAGCTAGGGCGGCCCGGGCATCTTTTCGTCTCCTCGAGCTAAAATCCGGCCGACAGCGGGGCAGGTTAAGTCCCGTTTACTGTCTCGAAGCCTCGGCAAGCTCTTTCCGCCAAGGTAAAAAAAAAAGGAAGAACGAAAAAGGCATTGTGATGAGCCGTCGTCAATAATATATGAGTATGGGGATTGCTTGTTCGCCATTTACCGCCGGGCTTCACGAATGATTTTCCATGCCCGTGATCAGCGAATCGCAAACGTTTAATATCTCTTCCCAGTGTGGTTGAGCGGTCGGTTTGGCTGGGGCTTGCAGCAAGGGGGGCTTGCTTTTCATCTAGGCTTTTTTTTTTTTTTTAGCTCGATGCGATACTTGGAAGATAAACACTTCTGTCCCTTCTTTTTTCTCCATTTTGGGTTTGTGCAGCCATCTTTCTTGTTCATTGTCTATGGGTCTGTTTACTGGTAAGCTTGTCTTTGCGTCTTTTCCCCTCTCTCTTTCTCGGCCTCTCTCACTCTCTCTCTCGGTCTCTCTCTCTCTCTCTCTCTCTCTCTCTCTCTCTCTGACTGTCTCTCCCGCATATCCCCTCTCTCTAACCAGTATTCCCTACCTTCTTCATCCCTCTAGAGGAAACTTTGCCAAATCTTCTATCATCCTTTTGCCTGCGGCGTTCTTGAAAGCAGGTACCAGAATGAAGAGCAGCGTATCATGCATTGCTAGTGTCATTTAATTACACTGTTGATTAAGTGCTTTTTTCATGCATCTTAAATATGTAAACGGAACTATTAAACACCTCCAACTGCCCCCAAAAGTGGAAAGGTTACGCCCCCATTTGTGTTTGTATGTTGTCAAAAATAGACGCCAATAGACAGAGAGAGAGGGAGAGAGAGAGAGAGGGAGAGAGAGAGAGAGGGAGAGAGAGAGAGAGAGAGAGAGAGAGAGAGAGAGAGAGAGAGAGAGAGAGAGAGAGAGAGAGAGAGAATAATAACGTGGGAAAGGTGAGAGGAAGCGTAGGCAAAGCAATGTCCAGTAAAAGTGTGTATCTCCCTCCCTATCTCTTTATATTTATCTATACATGTATCTCTCCAGATATATCCTGCCCCTTTCCCCCTTTCTGTCGCTCTCTGTTTGTCTGTCTCTCTGTCTGTCTGTCTCTCTGTCTGTCTCTCTGTCTGTCTGTCTCTCTGTCTGTCTCTCTCTCTATTTCTCTCTGTCTCTCGTACTCCCTCTCTCCCCCCTCTCCCTATCCTTCTCACCCCTCCCCCCCCCCCCCCTCTCTCTCTCTCTCTCTCCCTACCTCTCTTCTTTTGACATAATTATACCGAAAAAAATCTCGGACGACTCACACAAATCATATTGCGAGTTGATACAAGTTAATAATTTGCATAAACTAGCACTTACGAATTAATGTTATGAAAAGCAGTAAACTACATAAATTATATAGTGATGGTTCGAAGAAAACATAAAACTAGTTAACAACATTTAGAAGAAGTGTGAAATATGCATGAAGGAAAAGGAAATCGGTGATAAAGCGATACAGTTACACTGAAACGGAAATAATGTGTAATATGGCACGGCCATTAATTCACTTTTATTATCAGTATTCATAAGATGGTTGCATGGGGATTTTTTGTTGAACGTACTTCTCTTTCTTTACTTGTCAATATACCCCTCCCCACCCCCCACCCCCGATTTCATCCAAACACTTTGTTTCTCTCGTATCTGTATGTCGATTTCTCCTTGTGTGCATATGTGTTTGTGTGTGTGTCAGGTGTGTGTGTGTGTATGTGCGTTTGTATGTGTGTGTGTGTGTGATGTGTGCGTGTCTCTCTCTCTCTCTCTCTCTCTCTTTCCGTCACTCACCGCTCCTTCTCTCTCTTCCTCTATTTCACACACACATTCTTTCTCTTCCTTTCCCTCTCTACCTGTCTCTCCCTCCCTCCCTCCCCCTCTCTCTCCCCTGTCCGCTTCAACTGCACCTATTGCTGTCGCCTTCTCCAAATCCGATCCCGTCACGTGGTGCGTGAGGCGTTAAACAAGACAGACTAGTAAGATTACTACAATCAATCAGCATCATTTCACCATATGGATGTTTCCCGCGCGCGCGAAACGCATAATCACCTGATCACCGTCCACTCTCACTCTCTCACCTTTCTTTCGCTCGCTGTTTCTTCTTATCCATCTGCCCCCCCCCCCAATTCTTCCCATCTCTCTCTCTCTCTCTCTCTCTCTCTCTCTCTCTCTCTCTCTCTCTCTCTCTCTCTCTCTCACTCTCTCTCTCTCTCTCTCACTCTCTCTCTCTCTCTTCCCCTCTCTCTCTCTATCTCTATCTGTCTTTGTCTCTCCTTCTACCTCTCCTTCCCACATCTCTCTTTCTCTCTCCTCTTTCTTTCTGTGTATCCCCCTCTCCTCCCTCCCTTCCTCCATACCTCTATTTATATTTCTCTCTCTCTCCCATGCTATCTGTATCTCTCTACATTATCATGTTTATTTTGATCTTTCTCTTTCCTTTGCTCTTTCTAATCTTTATACGTCTCTCATTCTTTCCCCATTTTTTTCTCTTTTCACTCACACCCTTCACCCCTCCTTCTTTTCCCCTCTCATCCACATTCTATCTCTTATTCCCTCTCTCACACACACTTACACGCACACTTGATATCTCTCTCCCTCTCTCTCTCTTTCCTTTCTTTTCTTCACTCTTCCCGATTCCTTCTCTCTCTCTCTCTCTCTCTCTCTCTCTCTCTCTCTCTCTCTCTCTCTCTCTCTCTCCCTTTCTCTCTCTCTCTTTACCTTTATGATCACGCCGTGACCCCGCGGCCTCACACCGTTTCACACCGCGCACGCGCCGTAAGGTTAAAAAAAAAAACGCCATCAGCCACCAAAACGAGCGAAAGAAAGAAAAGGAAAAAGGTGTGAGCGAAACGGTTAGAACGGGCCGATGCAGGCCATCCATCAAAACGATATTAAAAGAAAAAAAGACAAAGCTCTGCTTACGAAAGACAACCAGCGGTAAGAGGGGGTGATTATAATCGAATTCGCTATGGACAGACTCGGTAACGACGGAAGGCCGTGCATTAGCTTCGGGAACGCCATCGAAGGAGCACCACAGGGTCAGGGAGGGGGGGGGGGGGGTGGGGGTGAGTAGGAGGAGAACGAGGAGGAGTAGGAGGGTCATTCAAGATTTATCGACTTATTTCGGTCGAGCGGGGAGACGTGAAGGAAGAACTTTATCGAAAATTCATGTGTTTATTTAGGTCACCCGATCATGGGAGTAATTGCCGTCAGCGATTGAGTCTGGCCCGGTTAAAACCCAGAAGAGGTCGGGGCTTTGGGGGGCAAGAAACGATCCGAAAAACAGGCGAAAACGCTTACAAGGTAATAGGACTGCCATGAGGTTCAAAGGAAAGGATTAGTAGCGGTAAAGATTATGTAATCATGACGGAACCGCTATGCCGTTATCGTGTGACCCATTCTCGTTTGGTTTCACCATAGGGTCCATGGTTTCACCGACTATCGTAACCATACAGATACAATTGAAAAATGATTCTTCCCTGTGATCGATCCTAAAGTTGATCATGAGTTAAAAGGACGGCAAGACGGTACTGCCATGCTTTGGGGTCCTGTCATTGTGGTCATTATCACATTATCACTAACAGCATCGCTTTTACTCGTTTTATTGTGATAGTGTTGCATATTACCACCTAATGCTAGATGATTGTACAGACAGATAAAACCACACGATGTGGCTATATTTAGATTACTCCGTCTGTTATATTGTAGGATTTCTAATCCAGAGTCTACAATATCATGCGAGTGTGGCGTTAATTACAAACAGGTTCGGCTTAAGTTGGCTGATCGCTGTCCAGTTCTATTCCTACTTGCGGATAGATGGGAAGTAGTCTTGTTCTAGACCAAACTGTTTGGAATCGTTTGGATTAGAGCGTGCGACAATCTAGAGAACAGACTATATTTACATCTGGAAGTGGTGTGGTGTAGTGGGTCGTTAATCAGAGTCTTGATCAGGAGGGTAAGGGATCAAACCCAGCAGCTACCACCAGCAAAACATCTTAATCCACATAGCTGCTCCGTTAGAAGAGAAATAGACACCTGGTAGGATCCTTTGTGTTGCCACACTGTGACAACACTGTGAACACATAGTTGCCACACTGTGACAACACTGTGAACACATAGTTAACTATGTGAACACACTGTGGCAACACTGTGATTGTTCCATAAGGGATTGCCCTCATGAAAAACAGTGTCCTCACTGATGAGGCTACCCCTTCATAAATAAGACCATATTACTATCATTATTGTCATCATTTTTTATTATCATTATTGTCTGATTAAAAAATAAGCGATATCTGTGAAATTGGCGTCTGCGTATGTAGATGTATGTTTATGGGTGTGTGTCTGTACCCAGCCCACACATATTATTATCCGGAAAGGAAACAAATCACCTCATCAAATCACTACACTATATCCTTTACACCAATAATATGAAGATTTGTACAGAACTTGTGTAGAATAAAACGCATAATTTTACAGCTTATAGATACATGACATTTCCTACTCCTGTCAGACCATTATCAATAAATATGATTTCATCGGTTCCCACTTGATAATGAAAATATCATTTTATCACCATATATACAACGCATTATCATTTCCTTGAGAGAAACCAAAACGTTGTATATACACGGGAAAATTCATATTACTCACATGAATGCCTATTATGTGCAACCGTTTACTGTATCTTTCATCGACCACACGGCAATGAGAGGACGAATAATTTCCTAAGGTGGCGGTGAAGGAATAATTCATTTGATTTATTTCGAGATGCTCATCTAGCGCCGTTGATGATGTCGTTGATGTACTACCACAATCAAACAGATTGTCTCTACTTTATTAGAGGCTAATTTGAAATTTAAGTGTCCGTTCCGTGTTCATCCCATCACTGGAATATAAGGCTCTGAATGATGCATGGCGACTCTGAGAGTGTAGAATATCGCTTCCCTCTGGCACAACCCATTGGAATATAATATTTATTTTTGTAACGATGCGTTTTTAGTCAAGGACGGTCGCCCCACTGATAACGATCATAATTACCATTGTATAGACCGCACTAATGAGTCTGCGACGATGAGAATGATGATGGTCATGATGAATGATATCAATTACGTGGAAATGTTTTGTTTTCTTGAAGAGCGCGCCACCAAGAGACGACACAAGCCCGAGGGCCTGCACAAACCCAATGAGGCAGACGACCACGCAGAGAAAATGCGCGCAAAAGTGTTGGAGAAAAAGGCGCGAGAGGTTTGTTTTAATGCATACCGCTTTGGAGAAAAAAAAAATTCCTCTTGAGCTACTACACGTGGGAGTCGGTGTATCTATTTATCAGTCTCGTATCAGTCGTCTCCAAAAACGAACCCTCCAGGGTGTAAAGGTAAAGGTTTATTTAACCTCTTCAACGCCAGAAAATCTGCTGCCCTAATGGAACTGTGTGTTATACTTGTGCATACATGCACGAGAGACACGTGAAGTGTTTAACGACGCCAAACGCTTCATACAGAAATTATTGTTGTTGCTACTATTGTGTCTATTGTTACTATTGTTTGTTCACAGGTGCATACACTTCACAAAGAAAAGTGAAAAAAGGTCATTACTTTTAAACATCTTAAGACTGTATTGTGCCAAACACGTCTCTGTAAAACACATACACACACACATATAAGTCTATGTGACACATACATATATTGATATATATATATTATACACATTATTCTAAGATTCAATTGTTTGTGTTATTAACACTTGTCATGAAATAATCATGTCATAGAAGTTTACAATATGTAGCAATGACACAGCTATGACGTCAGAAGATTTAAAGGGGAAACTCTGAAAGATCTTGGGTCATTGGTAGATATGAAAACACTAACACACGATGGACATGCGCATGATAGGACACTGCTGTAAATCGAGATGAAACAATCGAGAAAAAGACAGCTGGAAATGAGGAGAGCAATTTCATTTTGAATTGTACGGAGTATCGAAGCGTGACGTCATATGAGCTTGTTGTCAACTGGTTCTAAACCATGTGGGTAGAGCAAACAGCGGTGATCATAACGGGGACTCTCATTGTAAGTGCCCGACACTAGCCCGCCGCTAGATAGTGTCGGGCCAGGGAAAGTCTTACTTGAATGATGTTGTGTAGAACCAGAAGCCGGCGTATTAATGGGAAAAGACGATACCACTTCGGTATATAGAAGTTGATTTAGAGATACATAAAGGAGAGGGGGGAGGCGAGTATAAGTAGAGAGATTATATAATACTAAATCAAGGACCGAAACGAAAACTGATATCGATGTAAGGTCTCACCTTAAAAATTAATGTTCTCATTGATATTGAAACATGGTTCAACAAACTTCGACAGAAAGAGTTGTTTTCTTGCAAGCATGATCTTGTAAAATGCCGTTGCCGCGTGTAATGTTCAATCTATATAAAAATGTGGTTAAATAACAAATTTGATGGAAAATGCTTGTACTTGGGCAAGTAAGGTATTTAAAAGGATGGCCGGCATGTTTATGGTTGGGTTGTAGATTTCCGATATTCTTAGTTGTTTTTTAAAACACATTTAAAAAAAATATAGATACACTATGGAATTGACCACTTTATACGTCAGGCCTGCAAAACGTAGACAACAATTTTTTTGAATTATACTGCATTTCTTTGGCAAAGGGAAGCAAGTGCCAAATCAGTTTTGAGGCTTGTTCTGTTTTTAGATTGTATCCAGCATAATCTACATCGAGGGGAAAATGGAAAAGAGATATCTATCTTGCTGTGAGGTATTCAAGATAACATGGTTTGGTATTGCATTAACAGACCCATTTTGCTAATTTAAAGGAAAAGTTTCTTCTGCTACTTGCTTCCTTTTGTCAAAGTAGGGCGGTATGAGTGTGTAGGAAACGCTCTTTATACAAGGCATTCAAAAAGGCGATATTGGGAAGGCAGAACGGACGTAATGAGGCGGGAAAAGCGTCGGATGAGTCGAAACGTGACCACGTGGTCAGATAGATTAGAGCGGTGCAGCCGAGTTCGGCCGCATCATGAAAGATTTACAGGCGTGACTAACGCCACTCTCTCCCCCTCAACCGAGAGGAGGAAAATCTAAGGAGTTTAACCCCCTTGTACCAGATTAGAATCCTCGTTATTATATCACACTAGCATCCTCCTTCTTATCTCCTCGACCTTGTTTCCATCCGCTCATCCTCAGTTAGTTCTTCAGCAACAAGACATCTCCGTTCTTTAACCTCAGCCCATCTTCAGTCATCCCGGACCCCGCACATGACATGTTATGTTAATCGTTCTTTTTCTGCTGTAGTCCCAATACTCTGGAACAATCTATCTACACACACCCGAGAAGCATCTTCAATAGACTCTTTTAAGAACCATCTTAGTCTCATCTATTTAGGCAATCATTGTAAATCTTTATCTTCTATGTGTTTGTTATTTTCTCTCTCTAAAGCGCTTAGAAACACTCTGTTAAACGGCATATAGATGTTATGAATTATAATAATAATTATTATCATTATATTAATTAGTATTAGTAGTATTAGTAGTAGTAGTAGTAGTAGTAGTAGTAGTAGTAGTAGTAGTAGTAGTTGTAGTAGTAGTAGTAGTAGTAGTAATAGTAGTAGTAGTAGTAGTAGTAGTAGTAGTAGTAGTAGTAGTAGTAGTAGTAGTAGTAGGAGGAGGAGGCGTATCATTATTATTTAGCATGATAATAATAACAATTAATAATCTTCTTCTTCTTCTTCTTCTTCTTCTTCTTCTTCTTCTTATTATTATTATTATTATTATTATTATTATCATTATTATTATTATTATTATCATTATCATTATCATCATTATTATCATTATTGTTTACCATGATCATATGATCTGTGTGTGATGTGCCACTGTCTTGTAAATCACTTCACCCTCAAAACACGCGAATCCCATAGGGCAGCATTTCATCTGGCACACAACGGGTTAATGATAAAAGCCTGTACTGTACCGTCTAAAATGCTCATGTGTGCTTGTGCATTTATGGGCTCCGTCTTATGAAGAATTGCGATTGATCTGAACCGATCGCAAGTCCAATCCCCTATATGTAATGTACAGAGACACGGTTGATATCACTCGCAAGTCAAGACAGGACCATGGTACTTGCATGCGACAGCGGTTCACACAAAGTTAACTCTTTCTGTACCAAATCAAATACGACTGTGTAGACTTTGCGTGTTGTTAACACATTCCGTAGCACATTATACATGTTATAGTCCAAATGATACGCAAAAACCTGTCCTATTTTATAGCGCTTAATATGAAATAGTATCATCTCTAAAATTCGGTTCGAGATGGGAAATCGTTTTATCATGCCTATTGAATAAGTGTGTATAAGCATGTGACAGAAGCTCGTAAATAAAGATTTAATTCTTCCAATATCAGAGAGGATATCTCTCTAAAAGATGTGTGTCCAGAAAGTGGACCATGGTACATAAAGAGTTAACTCTTTCTGTACCAGATTAAATGTTGCTAATTGTGACACTCGCTTGAATCATTCTTTGATTTTCTTGGAAAGTAAAAAAAAAACATTCACCATGAAATTACAGTTATGATGGTAAAAATAAATAGAACATATCTCTAAGATAAACAAAAGGGACTACGATATTTTGATTGATCAGAAATCATTTATGTGCTGTTTATCATCAATATTATGATGAGAAAAATCGAGCATAACAAAGTGCTGTTTTTTAAAAAAGGACCAACGATAGCACATATTCTACCTGAAACACCTTGAGAAGAACGGAGCTATGCGCATCATTGAGGTGTAGCTACCAATTAATATCTTGTGAAATGAATGATTTGACGATATAAAATGTTACCTTATAAACAATAAAAACGTGCTGATTGGATATTTTTTTGCCACAGATTTGAAGCTCTATGAGATAACAGTGCATAATTGATGAACATAAATATACACACGTGGAACACTAAGAGTTACTGGAAGATAATGCTCTAAATCTCATCTCAATCATGTCAATGCACAATATTCCCGATACATGTCTAACAGAGAATAAAAAAAGGCGGAGGCGGGTAAAAAAATCTCTCTCATATTTGAGCAAAAGCTTGTGATTCGCTGCCCCTGGATGAACCCGATTTATTCCTCTTTTTTTTCTGCTTCTTCTTTTATTTTTAGCAAAGCTTCATAATTGGCGTATAAATAGCTGGCAAATTAGATCAGAGTTAATCGGTTATCCAGATAATTCAAGTCCTCACTCATTCTGCCGTTTCCCCCCTCTCTCTTATCTCCGTCTTAAGCTTTGCTTGTCTCTCCTTTTCGTCTTGCCCGTATACGCCCGCTGTCTATAATAGCTCCCCTCTCTTTTTACGCTTTCTCAGTCGTTTCCACCCAGAATCTTTTAAAATTTATGGCGGAGTGTTTCTCTCGGGGCCTGATACGGCACGACAGCTATAATAGCCGGATATCAGCCCCATAGTTTCACGGGCTCTTGCGCTCAGATATGGGGGTATCCAGCCGAAACGACTGCCGTTGAAATAGAAAAGCAGGAATATTATTCGCCCCTCCGAAGTTCTGTGACAGTGATGAACGACACGACAGAGTCTTAATTAGAGATCAGGAACTCGTAAAATTGCATATTATATCCCCACACCGCGAGATATTCTAATGGAGAAAACCGGATCAGATTTCGCATCACTAACAACTCTTAACTATCACCTTGTTTCATCTTCTCCGTCTCTCTCTGTCTCTGTCTCTCTGTCTCTCTGTCTCACTCCCCCCCCCCCCCCCCCCCATCTTTCTATCTCTCGATCTGTATGTCTTTCTTTCTTCTTCTCTCTTTATCATTCTTTCTTTATATGTCTCTCCCTAACTCTATCTTTCTTTTTGTCTCTCCGCCCCCTTCACCCTTCGTCTCTTTCTCTCCCTGTCCATCCACCCCCCCCCCTTTTTCACCCCTCTCTACATGTATGTCTCTCTGTTTCTCTCTGTCTCTCTCTCTGTCTCTGTATCTGTCTCTGTCTCTCTGTCTGTGTGTGTGTCTCTCTCCATCTCTCTCTCTCTCTCTCTCTCTCTCTCTCTCTCTCTCTCTCTTTCTCTCTCTCTCTCCCGTTCGTCGCATATTTATCTGTCTCTTTCCGCCTTTTGTAAGAGCTTACCTTTTCCTCCTCTTTCTCTATCCGTCTCCGGATCTCGGACTATATACCTGTCTCTCCCTCGCTCTGTCTATCCGTCTTTTTGTCTCTCCCCTCCACCCACCCTCTCATACTACCTCTCTAACTCTCTCTCTCTACCTCTCTCTCTCTACCTCTCTTTGCTGTATATTTATATATATTTCTTTCTCTTTCTTTCTCGTTACCTCTGTTATTTCTCTGTTATCTCCCTCTCACCTTCTTCATCCTTCTAAAGACAATATGTTACGGACTCTGCTTGTCACTGTTTCTCGCTCCAGTCCTTTGCCAGCCCAACCGTGCCGACGATTATTTTCGTTCCCCCGTCTTCTAAGAAATATTCCCTCCAATTCCACTTTCAATAATCAAAGTGTCAGCCAGCCGCCTTCATTCTCGCCAAGCGACCAGAACGAAAATATCCACCTCCATTACGTTTTGTCCCGCTCCTCCACGTTTCGCACTTGCGATTTTGCAGTGTCAAATTGCGCGCACACGCAGAGCAGACTTCCGAACTGAACCCGCCGGTTGTCAACTCCCCTTAATCTCGCGTCACCTTGACGACAAGGGACATCTCCGCGACGATTTACGAAGGAGAAAACAAAAACAACGACCACCAGTAATTAAGGGATGGTGGAGAGGGGTGGGGTAAGGGGGTTGGGCAATGGGCGGTCACGGTCACGCCGCCCTTACACGCTCGGTGCTCGTTATACCTCGCTCGCTCCTGCCTCTAAGGAAATCTAACTTAATTACTACGGATGAATACGTATATGGTCACATTAAATTCGTCTCTCTTACTTTTTGGATAATTCTCGCTTGCGTTGTTGTTGTTCTTAATCATGGAAATGAAGTTATGTTCCTTAATTGTGCAGTGATAAAGAAAAATTGTTTACAAGTAAATATATATATTCCTGAAATATCATTCTATCTGATAACGTTAACATGGTTAACATGGTTAGTGAAATGTCGGAATGAAATTTAAAGGGAAAAGAGCAATGCGTTAATCAAAATTAATGTAAAACGGGTTTCGGTATGCACTATTTTTTTATGAAGAGTATGTTTCCATAAGTAGCTAAAACTGCTCCAATTTTGTTGATGATTTTATAGTAGAAGAAATACATCGATTATGTCTGATGTTGTATGGGCGCCTACAGGGAAAGCGATACACTGTCCGCGGAATACAGATAACAGGGGGGGGGGGGCGGACAAATTTTGCAATAGTGTATACAAATACCCTAAAGCACAGGTTTGAGTGGGTCAGTACAAAAATATCACTTTCCATGGTTTAAAACACGAGGCGCAGCCGAGTGTTTTTTCAACAATGCCATCATTCTTCCAAACCACAAGAAATTGCAAAATTAGTTTTAAAGAATGGGCGACATCAACAAATATCTTTTTTTTGTATTATTACCATGCAAAATTTACCGGACTAAATTTAAAGATACGTGACGGATCTTTTCAACGAATGGCAATCAATTGACACACATTAAGCAAGGAATTATTTTTCTTCTTTTCTTGGGGGGGGGGGGGGGGGGACTTTATTTCCAAAATAAGCAGAGCCGATCCAAATTTTCATAATTCGCGTTATATTGCTAATTAGAATGCATTATGGGACAAGAAATTGAAGTAGGAGGATATTAGCAGATTCTTAAACCCATTCTAGAATACAACCTGATTCAACGGTCACCACCTGTAAATAAAATATATAAAACAAAGTGAGTACCTGTCTATATTTTGTTTTCCTTCAACAATGTTGCTCATTGAAATGAATATAGAAGTGACGTGTACTTTAATACCACCAGCTTTTAAAGAACGTATTGTGTGTCGCCTGAGCGGTCTAAATGTTTCACTGTGTGCAAATATACGGCTCCCGTTCATCCGCTATTAACATTATGATGACTATTTGCGTTCTATTATTTACTATGCAAATTCAAGAAATGGTGTTGGATGGGGGCAGACTTTTAACTCCTTACACGCCATGTGTGTATCATCCCACCGATAGTGCACATAAATCCTATTGAAAAACGTTTTGTCTGGTACAGGAAGTGTTAAATAAACGGCTTTGGTGAAGCAGACCAGGCGTTCGCGTTTCCCTCCCCCCATCCCCCGCGTCTCCCCCGCCGAGGTACCGGGGGGCTCGGCTCTCCGAGGACCGCTATGAATTATTAAGGCCGAACCATAGCGGGATCAAATGTCGAACTAATTACTGGCGTGACATGATAAGTGGGGTTTCTGAACACTTTAACAGATGAGGGGAGGCACCTTGATCTCGCCCTTCCAAATCAAACAAGACTTTAAAATTTTCTCTGCCGGCCCTAGAGCTCCTTCACGGGATTCGTGCATAATCCTAGTGTAAATATGCCTCAATGACGCTCAAAGGGTTAACTCTTTGGTTTTGCGTGTATTACTCGTGGGAATATGCCTCGATGGCGCTCAACGAGTTATGAGGGTGCTTCAGCCACACACTGTAGCCATTTACTTAATAACGTAATCGCATTTTTTTCTTCTAATGTCATCGTATTCAAATTCAAATTTATTTTCCGGACATTTTGAAAATGAGACAATAGTGCAATAATACAGACATTGTTAGACTGAACAAGGAAAGAAATTCGGATATAATTGATAAACTTATCAATTTTGGTCAATAAATAAATCCCCTTTATTTTAGATTAAAATTGTATGGAGGAGGCCGATTTCGGAAGCTACATCTGTGAATCGACGGGTAATATAAGCCTTCAACCCTCTGATTACCAAGGGCTCATTCACTGTGTTGTAAATCAATGATCTCTTCATGCCTTGGTATCAAGAGGGTTAACCCTCTCATTACCATGGTCTCATTCAATGTGTTGTAAATTAATGGTCTATTCACGCCTTGGTACCAAGAGGATTAACCCGCTCATTACCACGGGCTCATTCACTGTATTAGATGCCAATGATCCCTTTACGCCTTGGTACCAAGAGGGTTAACCCTCACATTACCATGGGCTCATTCCCTGTGTTATAAATCAATAGTCTCTTCATGCCTTGGTCCTAAGAGGGTTAACCGTCTCATTACCATGGGCTCATTCACTGTATTAGATGCCAATGATCACTTCACGCCTTGGTACCAAGAGGATTAAGGGCGCGATATAATGTCGGAACTGAAGGCATTATGTTCATATTAAGAGATAACTGTGAGGTCCCATCTCGTTAAACGTAGTGCTCATCATTAAGCAAAAAAAGGCATTATCCGTCGATTTGAGAAGCGACTTATTTCATTTTATATTCTCCCTGTAGTAATAATAAGCAAATTATTAAGTCAACAATTTTTTGAGCTTTGGCATTGCTGTGAAACGATCGTTAGTAACAGATGTGCCTCATAAATATATTCATTGTAATGTTCCTTTATTAAATACATCGTATGGGTATGTCCTGAAAAGCTCACGCCGTATTATAAACTCACTCTTTTACACCCCCCCCCCCCTTTAAACATACACACACACACACATTCTGATTCCATATCATACAAAATTATTTAAAATTCATACAATCAGTTTAAATATATTGACACAAATAAAACAAATCAATCATGCAATTTATATGCATGTATGTGCAACTAAAAATATGAATTACAATGAAATGGCTGAAAATATGAAATATGATTACTCAATTGTTGTAATCGGGGAACGATGTTAAATAAAATAAACCGAACAGCTTCCGGAATCAAATTCTAAATAAACAACTCGACTAATCCGCCTACCCATAATACATCCCTAAAATTAGTCCTAACCATTCCTAACCCACACACACAAGCACCCCTCTCCCCCCCCCCCTCTCCCCCCCCCTCCCCCCCCCCCACACACACAAACAGCCCCATCCCACCCGCGCACACACACACACATGGTTGCTACAGTAGTACTGGTTATGATGCAGTAGGTCTACTTGTTGTTTTGGAGAGCGTGTGTTGTGACAGTTATGATGCTAGAAACATCATTTTAAGTCGCGGTAGTGATTTCAGCTTGTGGCATTATCAAAACTGCGACAAACTTAATCAACTGCGCGAATAAACCTCTTATGACACCATTTTGTTACTATTGAGTTTAACAATCAATTTATTGACATTTCAAAATCGATTCCATATATTGAATGCAAATTTGAAAAGACTTCTAATAGAGACGGATTTTTACTTTTAAGTCATGCAGATCGTTTTGGTAATTCATTATATTGTATATGGTAATGTTAAGTGCCCCCTAGTCCCTCTAGTTTTGACAATTCGTTGTTAAGCTAATGGTTATAAGTGCGTTAACATTTTACTCGTCTTTCTCTTTCTTCCCCCCCCCCTCTCTCCCTCTCTCTCTCTCTCTCTCTCTCTCTCTCTCTCTCTCTCCCCTTCCCTTTTCACTCTCTTCTTCTCTTTGTTCCTCTCTCTCATTGTTCTTTCGTCCTCTCTCTCTCTCTCTCTCTCTCTCTAGTCTCTGATAATACACACCTTTCCCACTCTCTCCTTTTCTCTCTCTTCCTCCCTCTCTCACTGTGTCTGTCTGTCACTTTCATTATATTTATATAAATGTGTGTTTGTGTGTATGTGTGTATCTACACCCTCCTCACCCCCTTCTCCCCTTCTTCCCACAATCAAGTCTCAACGTGTTTGCCACCATCTGCTGCCGTCTTGTTTTCCCCCACCTCTTCCTTCGATCCAAGTTGATTTTTGTTTCTTCCCAAACTGCACTTTATGCTTCTTTATGCCCCACTGTTTCTAAATACATATCTTCACGCCTTCTCCCCTCCGAATCAATTCAAGAAACCTCCTCTCTCTCCCTAACCCCTGGTGTCTTTCTCTTGCCTCTCCTTTCTCCCCCAACACCCGGCCTTCATAAGTGTTCTCTACTCTGGTTATTCTGTCATTGTCTGTGTAGCAGAACGCTGCCGTCAGCTGTCAAATGCAGTGTAAATATCCGGTTCTATGACAACTGCCAGAATAGCAATAGGAGCCAATATGCACTTGAACTTTTCTCTTATTCATCTCCGTGTGGCCAGGGTTGGTGTTTTCTGCGTCAAATCGATACTTCACTGTTTCCTTGCCCGCATAATGGGTTTCACGTTGCGTGCATATTATATCACCCAACTCACAAGGTCCAAAGAATAGACAGGAAAACAAATTTTTAACCTTTCTCAAATGGAGGTTTTTCCTCCGTTAGTCTTGAGAGGAGAAAGAATAAAATAACTCTAATTCATCCCACGTGGTAGCGAGCGAGTGGCGGGGACAATGGCGAGTCGGGCAGACGATCGATTTCACCCGGTTGCCGGGAATCGCAGCACGGCGCGCGCGCGCGAGCCCCCTGCACGCACGGCATGGACTACGACCAGTTATGAATATCAATTATGATTTTCTCTTGCGCTGAATGACGGCGCACTACCTGGCCCGGAAGGAAATAATCAAACCGGGCAAAATGGCGGACAGGTGGCAATGGAGCAGCCGTCTGGAAAAATCCCCCAATCTTCCCCAATCATTGCGAACCATTGGGGCTGAAGAAAGGTTCGATATTTTTTTCTTGTCTTTTTCCTTGGCCAATGAGACATCGGCCTCTCAAAAATAAGATTGGATTCGATTCGAAAGTAAACAAGGGTAATTTTCTCGCTCCGTGGATAAGGTGATTAGTTTTCGACTTTTGCTTTTTTGCTCTTTTTTCCCCCACTGAGTTTGATGGTCGTATGTTGGCATGTTGCTACCCGCATAATAGGGTGAGCAAGAACGAGAGAGAGAAGGGGTGGGATGGGGGGAGGGGGGGTGATTTGTGCATAAATAATATAGGTATGTATCATAAAGTTAGAGGGGCGAAAAAAGGAAGAGAGAAAAGAGAGATAGGGAAGCATATCTGAAGACAGAAATGGGAACGAAGAGAAAGAAAGAGAGAGAAATGGAGAGAGAGACAGAGAACATACCTGAATAGAAATAGGGAATGGGGGGGGGGGGGGGGGGAGAGATAAACAGACAGACGAACAGACGGAGAAAGAGAGAGGGGGAGAGAGGGGGAGAGGGACACAGAGAGAAAGGCGGAGAGACAGATAAAGAGAGAGAGGGGAGAGGGAGACAGAGAGAGACAGAAAAGGAGAGACAGAGAGATAGAGAATATGGAGAAAGAGACAGAGAGAGGAAGAGAGAGAGAGAGAGAGAGAGAGAGAGAGAGATAAAGATAGAGGCGGAAAAGGGGAGACAGAGAGAGACAGAGACTGAGACAGAGAGAGACAGAGAGAGACAGAGAGCGAGACAGAGAGACAGAGACAGAAACAGAAAGAGACAGAGACAGACAGAGACAGACAGAGACAGAGACAGAGAGAGACAGACAGAGAGAGAGACCGAGAGAGAACGCGAGAAGAAACCCGCTCGGAACGGCGCCCCGGTGGCGTCTGTATCAATACTGACGTGACCTTGAAGGGGCAAGTTGATGTAAGGTGGCTTTATTGTGTCCAAAAGCAGTGATTACTTCACGTTTGTCAAAATAAAACGACTCTCCTTAATTCGCCCCCACCTATCATCCCCATATTTATGCAACGAAATGCGGGCTTTCCTCCCTATCCAATTATCTACGGCAATATCACTACTAGATCAATTTTAACTCAATATCAAAGACGACAATTGCTGTGGTGATTATAAGTGAGGAATATTGAGTTTTAAGTGGATTCTTTTATGACTCAAATTTGCGTTCATTACAATCGTCATAATCACACAATTATGGCGGCTTTTGTCAACCTTATCTCATCTCTGATTGATGTATTTCTCGTGTCTCAGGTATTCGATTTTCGGTTCTAAGTTCCCCATGATGATGTCTGATAGGTCTTTGTAAATGTTTATTTGTTGCAGTACCACCTGAACATCATTACTCCTAATTGAGATCATTTGAAAATAAATGGAATCTTTAACGCTACCACAGCATGTCAGTCTCCTGCATTCCTCCGTTGTAAATAACTTTAATTCAATGATAAGTGTCCAATCATTTATGAGCAATTACGACACTGGTAACCCTTTTGCTTCTTTTATGTATAAACGAAAATTACCCTTACCATATTTAACTCTATATGTGTTACGATCGCATCATTGTTTACCATTGAACATACGAACATAATCCAAGGGGTAACGTCTTGCTATGCATCGTATGGGTTAATTCATCGTTGTATTGGCGCGGCCCCGTCTGACTTTTCCTCATACGTTGTTGGGGTGGGTGGACAGGAGTACATTCACCAAAACAACAATCACTTAACAATATTATTACAAACGTGTAACAAGACATGATATGATTTGGATGAATTATTACGAAGAGGAAAATAAAAAAAAACATAACAATGATAAAGAGAAACTATGTGCAGTATGACATTAAAAGTATCGCGGTTAATAAGATAAAACTAAATGAGAGTGGAGTGAACTGGGGAGAAAGCTTGAATAAACGTTTTTTTTTATATAATTCATAATTATTCTGATATGTCTGTTTGAAGGTTTAATTCGGATATGGTATGGTAATATATTACAAATTGTTGATGCCATTTCTACAGGTTATGATTTCTTCCAAATATTGTTCGGTTGCTCTTATTGCGTTTTCTATGAATATTCAATTAGTAGAAACAATATGACAAACGGAGCCGCTTATTCACTCACTCCATTCATCCTGGGTACAGAGCGAAATTTACATTACAATGCTTCGGCGCGGGGTATAGTATGGTTTTACTTCGCCGAGACACCTTTTCTCTTTCAAACGGTAATTTTGCCACAACACGTTTTAATCATATACTCACAACTTTTTGAATCATTTCGTGTATATTTTCTACCGCAGGAAAGTTTATTGTGCTTTCAGAAATATATATTCAATCGAAACGAGATGTAATACAAGCAAGTAAATGTCAATAGCATTGTAAGAAAATGCCAAACGGAATATTTGACACTATCGAGAAAAATAATAAATTTTAACATGATGATAATTTTATGAGCACATCTTTTGAGTAAAATCATTGTGAAAATTTGTTTTTTTATATTTTGTCATTCAACTAATAAATAGAAATGCAAACTTGAAATTTTACTACTCTGTTAAGCTATTTTACTACAACCGTACGTGTAGTTCTATGTCAGCAGTTCGCAATTGAATGAATTCTACAAACGGGTAGTTAAGTAATGTGTTCTTATTTGTTTAGTAACGAAGTAAACAAATCTTGTTTAGGAAGAGTAGCATTATAAGGCGGTGCTTAAAACATAACTAATACTACTTCTACTACTACTACAACTACTACTACTACTACTACTACTACTACTACTACTACTACTACTACTACTACTACTACCACTACTACTATTACTGTTACTTGTACTTCTACTTCCATTACTTCTACTACTTCTACTACTACTACTACTACTACTACTACTACTACTACTACTACTACTACTGTTACTTCTACTGCTACTACTACTACTACTACTGCTACTACTGCTACTACTACTACTACTACTACTACTACTACTACTACTACTACTACTACAACACGTTCTACTTCTGCTTCTACTAATGATGATCAACTAGTGTGGCGTATCACAGCGGAACAGCCAATCGGTGGTTCGCCTTCCACGTCAGAGAAAGCAGGCAAATATAGCACACTTCCCCTGGATTTGTATAATCCTTCGATTTCGTGGTCGCTCTAATAAAAATCTCTCATTCCACCGCTCTCGTCATCATCATCATCATCTTGACTACGTCGACCCCAGGTGTCTTGAGAACCATCCTCAGAAATGCCTCATTCTCTTGAAATGTCAAGAGTTCCATCACTCTTGAGGTTATCAGCTGTAGAGTCAACCTCCCATGCGCCTGATCGAAGCCGATATCGATTGATGCTAACTATGTGCTCAAGTCGCCAATGGTGAATGGTATATGAAAAGAAAAGAAAAGTACTTCATTTATGGCATGCACCTTCTGCAAAAGTTCAGTACGAAGACCTCCTTATATCCATTTTACAACAATATCAAAAAGTAATAATAATTTATTTGCTTCTTTACTTGTTAGTCTTCGTAACACCCTATTTTTCATGATAATTTATAAATACTATTTATTTTAATGTAAAAAAAATAAAGTTCCATTCAATACAATTCAAGGGTGATATTAATAATGCACCAATCAAATTTGATAACTTGTTCAAGACGTAGTTAAAAGAGAAGCAACGACATTCAAGAAAACAACATTTCAAAAATATAACGAAACGAAACGGGTGTATATATATATATATATATATATATATATACAACAAGTATAACATAATAAGATTTTATGACGAAAATTGAAGGGTGTTAACTTTTTATTCCTCTAACAGTAGGAATGTAGAGTCATCGATGGGATAAAATGAACTGTGTGTAAGTTAATTATTTCTTTAAAAGAAGATTTAACATTATGTCGGCCAATATAACGATTTTCAACGCCAATCAGACAAGAGCCAGACCTACATTTAATTTAAGAAGCTTCTAGAACCAAATTTGCACATTTGTACTTCAAATGATAACTTCCTATCTGCTGATGAACATGTGTATGAATCTAACTCTGTGTCATTCTTTGCTGTAATACAAACAAAAAATAGCGAAGAAAATCTTTAGTTAGTACGTTTGTTCATGCATCTATTTATGTTTTGTTTAAGCATTCGTGTTTTAATCACGTCCGGAACCACTTGAACGCAGCATTACCCATTAACTTCCACGATATTTGCAATATGGTGACTCCGTTTAACACACAAGTAGTGCAAATATTTAGTAGAAAGTGCTATGTGCCACAAGAGCAAAGCCTGGTGGTATGTTAATCATATGCGATATATATATATATATATATATATACATAATCAAGTCGCACCTCGCTCCTAACAGCACATTAAGCATTTACAAATAAATTCGAAGGTTTAATTGCACTACTTTACATGCAAAACTATATCGAATGCTCCAATTTATAGCTATCCTATAAACACCATCCTAAAAAATATTATATTGGCGTAAAGAACGTCCTTTTTATATTCATATAAATTAAATGCAAGTATTTTAACACGCTTTTTAACCAGTGCTTCACGTTTTCATGAAAGCAGCGTGTGTTTGTTTAATATGAAGTAGAATGTTACTGCATGTAAGCCCAATTCATTATTCCGTGAATATATACGCAGAAAGTGTCACAAATATGATGGACCATAATAAGAGGCAGGAGGTTTTACTAGGAAAATGCAAAGTAAAAATTCCTTCATGTCTTCCCGCCTTAAAGTTTCATCTTATCGCTAAAGAACTGAAACGATGGGGGAAGGAGTAAGCGAGGTTTTGTATTGTGACTGCCGAGCGGCGCATTGATGAACGAGCCTACCGAGCTCACAGCGGTCCTCTCCAAGGCCGGTCCGCCTTAACTAGCCGCGTACCCGATCAATGCGATCCGCTAAAACACCTGCCCCCAGCTGGTGCGTAATGTGCCGAAATAGCGGTCGTGATTACTTCATTACGGACGATGCAAAGTAACATAAAGAAGCCGCTTGAATTGAATTACTTTCGATAGATAAACTTCAAAAGAGCTCGTCTTTTATCGGAGATTGCGAAGAATGGGACTGGGAGGAGGGAGGGCGGGATGCGAGGGGAGGGGGAGGAAGATGGAGAAAGAAAGAGGAAAGAAAGGGGGAGTGGATAATCGAAGAGTTGTTTCTTTGATGTTTTCAGTCTTGGGGAAAACGAAGACTGAAATTCCTTCAAATGAGAAGCTTTCCATCTTAAGATAAATCGATGTTCACTCTTTGACAGAAAAAAGTATGTGTAACAGACTAATAGAATTGACACGCTTTTCTATAACACCCTAGAGAGATCCAATGTCTGTATGCTGTATATCTCTCCGATAGAGATGCGTTAAAGAATTTAAAATAAAACAGTAATTTTGAAAAGAACTGTGGAGAACAAAAACATTTTTCCTCACTAATTTACAAGATGGATCACGCTTTGCTTTGGTATATGTGTATGCATCTTTCCAAAAATGTAATTACCGCACTGGGCTTGCATATTTAGTACATGAATTAACTTAGCCGAGGATTACCAACTGATCTGTTCCAACAAGATTCAATCGCCAGGCACGAAGGGATGGAATTGAATTCCACGACACATGCACAATAATACATGCGTATCCCATAGAGGAGAAATTGCCAGACATACAAAGAGTTAGTGACTGGGTGTATAGCAGAGTTTAGGGTGATCATACGGTCAAATTCCTTTTACTCTGCCCATGCAGAGTATAGCCATAGTATAAACTGTAGACAGACGTTGGTCGATATGCGAAACCCTGCCCAGAACTTTAACAAAGACGTACTCAAAGGGAGATAAGTATGACATCCCACTTGCTCTATATTTGAACCACACAAGCATCATATACCACGTAGGAATCCTAGCTGTAGATGGTCTCGCGTATAGTTCAACGTTCGCAGGAAACCGTGATGAATACACTCGCTCGATACCTAATTCGTCGTCATCGTCATCAGCCGTTTCAATTACAGCGAACACATTGATTACATTCGATCGCTAACTGCCTATTTACTGAGCTAATTGAACACTTTAAAAGGGGGCGCTTGTTAAGACATTCATAGCGCGTTGCCTGCGACCACAGGCGAAGAGTAAATTATTAAATGCCCCCGTTTAACCGTCTGTCTTTTCACGCAAAAAGAGAACAGAAAGGATCGTCTTCATCTTGCGTTCGGACCACCCTTGGGTTTATAATGTATCTCGTATATTCAATGGAATGTGATAGTAATTGAAACCCTGATGAGACAGTATGTTCGCGAAGCTAAATCCTTGGTATGTTCCTACCATGAAAGCAACGCAATGTATCAAGGATTTAAGGCTTGATTGTACACTTTTGTACAAGGATTACCGACATTTCTTACTTTTAATCGAATCGTTTAACAAGGAGCGAGACATATACAAAGGAACGAAAATGCAATCATGTTAAGAATGTTGGAAAATGTTGAACAAAAATTGCCCATTTTTAAAACGAAAATTGCCCATTTTCAATTTCTGATAAGTGCACTGTTACTCGATGAATGTGTTCAACAATACACAATATGTGACAGTCGTGACTTCTTAAATCAATCCAGTCACGTTTGGGTTTTCTACAATGTAGTCAGGTTGCCTGCTTTATAGTTCAAGTATTGGTCTCGATCTCTGCTCCATATTCTACGGTCTTGCATAACTGAGCTATACTGTTTTTTTTTCTTTATCAAATCATATTTATTATATAATATCTTTCGACCATAACAAAATAAAACATAACATAATATATTTCTGTTTATAACAATACCACTGTACTGTTGCTGTCCCATTCTGTGTCATGTATAAGTATGCAACTACAACTGTTCATCAGACATGTCCCGGGGCCCCTTTTGCCATGTTTTGGTACCCAGTGCACTCATTTCGATCCAAGTTCATCACTTCTAGTAGTAGCCAGTGAACAGATGCCATCCCCTATGTGTCTTTATGCACATTGAAGGAGACGATCATTGAGCTCAGGAAAATGAGAAATGTCGGAAAAAACAACAAAAACGTTACACTTTCTGCAAAAAAAAACGGAAGCAGAAGAGGAAGGAATAATAAGAGGGAGCAAGTAAAGAAGACGGAAAAGAAAACAAAGGAGAAGGAAAAAGAAAGAGAAGGAGGTGTATAACAAGAGAAGAACAGAACAAGAGGAAGAAGAAGAAGAAGACTTTTTTTTTGACTTTTCAAAGTAAACCTTTATTAAGTCAATTATTTACAATAATACATAATTCAATTTCAAACAAAAGCCACATTTGGGCAATGCTTACACAAAGTAAAAATTGTTCATAAAAAGAGTTTACATAATATTACAAATTAAAAGGGTTGTAACAAAGACGACTCGTTCTAGTGCAATATATCAAAATCATAGCAAATACGGGAAAAAAAATTTCCTTTAAAGGTACAAAAAAAAAGTTGAAAAGTTTATCACTTTTCAACTCAGCAATTTTTCAAACGACAAACTTATAAACTAGAACATCAAATCAAATTAGATCAACCATGTGAGGTTTGTATTATTGTCAAGGAAAAATATTGAATTGTTTTGAGACCATCGTTTTATGAAGGCACACAGGTTGTTTTGAAGTTTGTAGAACTCAAAGTCTAGAATGATTTTGTTTTTTATTCTGAAGGTCCAGATAGGTAGAGGGTCAACAAAATGAGATGTGCGATAAAGCCAGTACAGTGTGCTCTTCAAACTGATAATAAGGAAATTGGATAGGCGAACAGTCTCCCTGCAACGACCTCGTACACGCGGAATCAGAGTCCAATAAAGTTCAAAGTTCAGCTTAGCCGTGGGCAGCAGACGGGATAGGAGATGGTGAAGAAGGCCCAATGCAGGTTGGATGAGCGGGCACAGGAAGAGCAGATGAAGAGTTGTGCCTCTTTCGCCGCACCATCCACAAGATGATGAAATGTTCGGATTCATGTGGTGAAGAACCGCTAATGAAGGCAGAACATTGTAGAGAAGTTTGAACTGGACGTCTCCATCTTTTTTGGAGGCTGGCACTTGATATATTTCGCTCCAAGCAACTCGACAAGAGGGTTCTAGAATGCCAATGTCATGCCAGTGTGTGACAGAAGATATTGGAAGAGAGTTTGTGTAGACGTTGAAGAGGTGATACAATCGCTTGGTGGATGTGATGAGAAAGTTCGTATTGTCATTGGCTTTGACAGTGTATGGAGACAAAATATTGGCAGCAAGATGATGAAGTGGAAAGCCAGAAAGTCGAAGTCCGTTGGAGCAGAAGAACGCTGGAAAGTTGTTGGACAGTTTCTTATGCATCCAAGAGAGTTCAAGTTCAAGGAGGCGAACAGAAGGACGAAGAAGTGTGGTGAGAGTGATATTTTCAGCCGGAAGCCACTTGCCATTTGTGAGGTTGAGAAGATGCTTCACGAGTTTGATTCCGCGTGCAAAAAGTCGAGCAGGGAGAACCATAGTGCCATTCAAGTCACATGAAAGTAAAAGGGTGTAGTTTAAAGGAATATTTAACACATGGTTGACCGAGAAGGACGAACTTTCAATGTGTGCTCCGGAGGATCTCCAAGCACTCAGCACTTCGGAGTAAAAACAAGGCAAGCTCGTGTCATATTTTGGATCTGTTTCAATGAGGAACAACTGGAAATCAAAGTTGAGTCTTTTGTACTTCTTTAGGTTATAAGAACACAGAGCATATGCAGGATGAGAAGAAAGGTTCAAAAAGCGCTGGAGGAAGGCAAAACGAAATGCAAGAACGCGTGCTTGGAGACACACTAGACCAAGTCCACCTTTATTTGGTTCCTGATATAGAATCTGTTTTTTCAAAAGATGTCTTTTATTGGACCAGACGAAGTTGATAAGCATCTCTTAGAGTTCTGTCAATATCGACTTAGGGGGAGAAAGAGTGGCAAGATGGTGAAAGATTTTTGAGGCAGCTAATTGATTTGCTACGAGAATCTTGCCTTTCAATGAGAGACTATGTGTAATGGAGGTCCACCGCGTGAGAGTTTTGTTTAGTTTTTCTTTACACTTCATCCAGTTTTGATTTATGAATGTGTTGCTTGTACCAAGGTGAACCCCAAGAAATGTTAGTCCTTCATTATTCCACTTAAAGTGAAGAGGATTTTCACTCCGTCTGGACCAAGACCCTAGCCATAATCCTTGTGATTTCTCATGGTTAAGACAGGCATTTGATGAAGTACTGAAAATGTTATACACTCTTTCAATTGTGTCAAAACCGGAGTCAGAGCTAACAAAAATAGATATATCATCAGCATACGCTGATACAGACACTTTCGTTCCGGTGTTGGGCAAGGTAAAACCAGAATCACGGAGGTTTTGTCTTGACAGATGTAGGAAGGGTTCTATGGCGATTGAATATAACAGACCAGACATAGGACAACCTTGACGAATGCCTTTACGAAAGGGAAAAGGTGCGGATAGAGATCTGCACACCTTAACAAGACCCTCAGCATTTTTGTACAAGAGTTTTACACATGAGATAAAGAAGTCTCCGATACCCATGGCCTTCATTGTGCTGAACAGATAGTGGTGGTCAACGTTATCAAAGGCCTTCTTCTGATCTAGATTAACAATAGCAAGAGGGAAGTTATTGCAATTTGCAAAGTGAATTACATCTCTTATCAAGATAATATTGTCGTATATTGTTCTACCAGGTACACAGTACGACTGGTCATGATGAATGATATCGCCAATACACAGTTTAAGTCTGTTTGCAAGTGCCTTAGCAAAAATTTTGTAGTCGTTGTTGAGAAGGGATACAGGGCGCCAATTTGCAATGTCTGCCGGATCCCCTTTCTTTGGAATGAGGGTTATAACCGCCTTATGAAAGGAGTTTGGAAGATTCCCAGATGTAATGGCATATTGCAGAACAGAAAGAAGATCATTTTTAAGGAGCGGCCAAAAAGTGAGGTAAAATTCAGAAGACAGGCCATCCAAACCGGGAGACTTGTTATTTCCAAGCTGTTTTACAGCAGTGGTAATTTCATCAAGTGTCAAAGGAGCGTCAAGATTTTCAGATTCTTCAGGTTCAAGCCGAGGAAGATTCGATAGAATAGTTTCAAGAGAGTTTTGGTCAGTAGGAATACTACTATATAAGCGTTCATAGAAATTTCGTACATGAGCTTTGATTTCTCCTTGATCCTCTGTGATAACACCAGATGAAAGACGTATACGAGACATTGTTTTTGAAATAGAGTTGTTTTTTTCAAGATTGTAAAAGAAGCTGGAACTTGTATCAGCTTCATTGGCATATTGAAAGCGAGACCTAATCAGAGTTCCCTTAGCTTGTTTTTTTAGGAGGAGATTGAGCTCCTCCCTCTGCTCAGTTAGAGCCTGTTGTATATCAGGTGTAAAGTCTGAATTAGATTGAAGCTTTTCGATAGTCTTGTTAATGTTCAAGAGGGTTTCTTTCTTTTCATTAGCTACCTTAGAAGCGTACATCTGAGTAAGAGATTTTATGTGGGATTTACCAAAGTCCCACCATGTACAAATATTCGGAAAGTCATGTATTTGTTCTTGCCAGGTATTCCAGAAATGAATAATGATATCTTGATAACTTTTATCAGTAAGTAGTGAGTTATTCAAGTGCCAAAAAGCACTTCCTCTCAGGTTTGGAGAAGGAAGTTTAATTTTCAGGTATATGGCAGAGTGATCTGAAAGGGAACAAGGTATGATTGAGCATGAGTGGATAGATGTAGTTAAGCTAATAGGTGTATAAAAACGATCCAATCTGGCCTTAGAAACACCATGAACACTAGAGGGATTTCTTCTCTGCCAAGAAAATTTTTGTTCAAAGGGGTGTAGCTTGCGCCAGGCATCACACAATTGAGAACTCTCAATCAAAGCTTTCAGAGCCGTGGATATTTTTGATCTATGTTCAGTGGACATGCATAAACGGTCAATAACAGGATTTAGGGTGCAGTTAAAGTCACCACCAAATATGATATGCCCATCTTTGCGTAGATTTAAGTGAGATGAAAGTGAACTAATAGCCTTCAGTGCACAAGTATCATCTTGAGGAATCAAAATATTATACAAGTGGTATATGGCACCATCAAGATCAATTTTGACATATAAAATATGGCCATCATGAATGACAGAATTTTCTATGATGCAAAGAGAATTTTCCTTTAGAAGCGTGGTTACCCCTGATCCTCGTGTGGGTCCAGGGTTACAAATTGGATGGTATGATGACCATACATTCCAGCACGAGCATTTTTCAGATAAATCATTAGTTTCCTGTAAGAATATAATATCCGGTACAGAAGTAATATTTTTAACGTAGGTATAGATAGAGGCATTTTTCAAGGGAGAAGAGCAGCCTCCAGTATTGAGTGTGAGAAGCGATATTGTCATAGGGAGGAAGAGGGAAAGGAAAGCATGTATTGCAACAAACATCATGAATGAGAAATTAAGCACAGTCTTCTAACTTTCTGACTAGTTTTTGAATCCTTTGCTGAGTGCTTTTTTGAAAAAGTGGGCTGTTTCTTAGTGGTCGTAGTTGGCGCACGAGTCCAGGAATGTTTGACGTGAATTTTCTGGCAACATCCAAAGGTTTTTTCCGGGCTTTTACTGTTTTCAGAAACTTAATAAGTTCCTTATCTGAGAGGGGACCCTGGCTAGAGGGAAAAGAGGAGGCCCAGTCAACAGAATCGTCATCAGTGTCTTCCCACATCGTCGCGTCAGTATCAATTGTTCCCGTGGAAGCAGGAGTGGGTGGGGTGGGCGGTGCTGAGTGAGAAGCTTGAGAGGGGGTGGGTGACGGAAACATTTTGGGGGTGGAAACTTTTTTCTGAAGTTTCCGTGGAGGGGTGGGTGATTGAAGGGGGACGAGAACAGGAGTCTTGTTAGAGGAAGGGGCTGGGGGCTGTTTCCTTTTTGAGACTACTTCTGAAAAGAGTCTGGTAGGGGCGGGAGGTGTGCCCCAAACAGAGACAACGGGTGGGGTTTTTGGTGGATTTGATGGATTTGAAGGGGTGTCAGTAGGGGTGGATGTTGGATTTTCGTTTTCATGGTTGTTGCATTCAGAAGCATTAGTATTTTTAGGGAGGTTGGGAGGAGCGTCTACTTGTGATGTAGTTGACAAGGAGTCTTCTACGGTAGGGATTGTGTCGTGATTCGAGACGGGTTTAGGCTGTGGACCCACGTTTGACGGGTCGGCAGATTCATGATTTTCACGCGCAGGGACGTGTTGAGATGTA
>OZ022588.1:13130545-13408045 GCA_963669155.1 Arbacia lixula | reverse complement strand
GTGGAGAACCACGATGCGTGTTGATTGCGGTCTCAGTTTCTAGGAACCGCTGAGGTTTTGGATGTCCCGTCCAAATCATACACCAAATCTTAAGAGCAACATCATTCCGCTCAAAGTTAGCTTCCATTTCTATTCAGGTGAGGGAATTTCTAAAGCAGTATTTTAATCCATCCATGCTTTTTACAAACAAAATATTTGTTGACCTGCAAAAGAGCTGCCTGTCTTTAAGGTGGCGGTGTTATTGCTCTTGTTGGAGGTGGTGGTGGTGGTGGTGGTGGTGGAAGTGGTTTGGGGGGGGGGGTAGAAATAAATCGTCAACAAATATTGAACGCTAATCTTCCTCGCTCAATTCTGATGCACCATAAAACAAGACAGCGCCACGACAAGCACAGGATGAAAAATCATTATCCACCATCAAGAAAATAATCTGCAGGACCAAATCAGAGGGGGGGGGGGGACGAAAAAAGAGTCTATGAGAAGGGGCCTGGGGTCACTGTCCCTACGGTGGTTCCAATGAGATGAGATTAATGTAAGTATAAATCCTCGAAAAGCTTACATTTCCCTGATTAATTGTTAAAATACTTCCCTCTCAATCGGGACTTGAAATCCCTTTTGTCTGCAGTGGTTGAAACGTTTCCTGTTTTCCATTCCGTCAGACAAATATAGGAGGTTCTTTCTCTGAGGATCTAGGTCCTAACTCCTAGGACGAAGGTCACATCTGACCCGATCAGTAAAGCAGTATTAATAGCTCCATCCCCCCAACATCTGCCCCAACCCCCAACCCCCAACTGCCCAACTCCTCCCATATTGTTCTCCGTCCGTGGCCATGGTGGCGTAGACAGGGGTAGCATGGGGAGACATTGGGTGAGAAGGCCCCAATGTTGCTGTTTTTATGAACATGAGAGTACTAAAGGAGACCGCCCGCTCAAAATTGAAAAACCTTATAGTGAGAATCCACTGGGTCTCTATTTTCTCCTTCTCTTCATTTGTGTCTAAATGTCCTTATTTCCGTTCTTCCTCTCTGACATTCAATTTGAAATACCTTTACTTATATCACTGTGCCGTTCCCTGATTCTTTCCTTTGTCCATGTTTATATCTTTTTTTTTTCTTTCATTCTTTTCTTCTTTTCTCTGTTGTGAGTTTATCTTTTCATCATGTCCTCTATCTATTGATTACTTTTTTATTTCGTTTTGATAGCAAAAGTTTTGATCATCGGTAGTGTTGTCTCTGAAGGTCTATAACGTACGACGGACGATTCATTTTCTCTTGCATATCTTTTTAGTGACAAAACTCGCAATGTCAGTGTAAGCTAACTAGCTATAGAGGGAAATGGAATATATTTACAAACGGCGCAAACCTAATAAAAATTATTTAAGACCTTGTTTAGCTATAACATTAGTGTAAATATATTTTAGTTTGATTGAGTTCATTTACTTAACGTTATGTTCACGTGGTTCAATGACTTACGACGCAGTATACGATTCCAAACGGTAAGCTAACAAAATATCACAAACAAATCAAATTATCACATTCCGTTAAGAGTACACAGAAATTGCACAGGGGGCACATACGTGTCATTACTTGTGCTAGATCTCACATCTCAACCCCAAACCTTTTCTTAACTCTTTATGTATCACTTGTGACTTTTGTTCACAATTAATACACACAATTCTCATAGGGCAGCGGTTTGTCTGGCTCATAACGTTTTAACTTCATCTCTGCCAGACAGCATACTGCCCTATTGGAATGGTCTGTATAATCAGGGTAAAAATGCCTTAATATGGCGCATAAAGAGTTAACACACAATATTGGTTCCGACCCAGCTTTTTCTGCTACATTCACTATGGGTGTCGACATAACTCCTGTGGCGCCATCCTAATTCTCTAACATAATTGGAGCAATCGCCCCGTTAACACGATCATGTCTCCACCTCACAAAGCCAGCCCAAGGCGCATAAAACATGACGATCACAGAAGAAGGAAAAGTGCTTTATTCTTAACAATAAAAACTTACAAGTCTGGTCGCTGAATCCCTCCTCCTATTCATCATCTGTAATACCCCATAGTAAAAATCGATGAAACGGTTTGCTATGTCTTGGGCGAAAATGTTTCTGATTTCTCTCTTGTTGGTTAAGGATGACAAATTATAGGAGAGTGGGAAAGGTTTCAAGAGACAAGATTCCAAATTGAGGAGACAGCTAAACAATCACAAACGAAGAAAGTGTAAGAACTCGTTATGTGCATGACGATTTCCTATCTCATTATCTCGAAAAAGCATGAGAATCTGACCAATCAGAATAATGTCTCATTCTTTCGTTGTAAACATACAAAGTAAGTACCAAATTTCGTTTTTCTCAACTCCGTTAACCTCCATAATTGAACGGAATAAGTACTAAATTACACTATTAATACCATCATGACTTTACACGTATAAAGTTGTATCTCCTCACCCCCCCCCCCCCCACCCACTTATTTCACTTCCTTGTTCCCTCTGCCCCAACCCATCACTTCTATCTCTCTTTCTCCCCATTTACACTAAACAGTCCTAGTGATGACTACACTAATATTTTTCTTTACTTTTCCTCGTTTATGATCATTCAGAAACTTGTATAACTTGTATAATGATTGAAATTTTGTATTGTATGATTTCTATCAATCTATTCATTTTTTTATGTCAGTCATTTTAAAATCCAACAGTATCTATTCCGATACTCGTAGAATTTACTATGTACGTTTAATGAGCTTTTCGATTATCTCAGTTTATCAAATATGTACATTTCCAGATAGTTTCAGATATTCATTTGACTTGAAATATTAGAAAAATGATATATAAAGTAGGACACCAAGACCATACATCTCGTCACATATTCCAGATATAGTAGTTCCACTGTCCTGACTGTGTCTGCACTTTTTTTGCAAGGAGATTATTCTAAATTCAAATCAGTTTTTTCCAAATATGCATTCAGGGTGATCGATGTGGTATATTTTGTTGTGATTGTAGATTTATGGCTACAGTTATTAAGTTCCCCTCCCCTCAAAAAAAAACGTGATAAGAAATTCCGAAATATCGTTCCCCCACCTTGAGGCTAAAAAGTGCAAGAGGGGTTACCTGGCTGGGCACTTTATCTAGATAATAGCTAAAAACGGGATCCCCCGATGATATATTTTCTGCGCGATTGACTCCAAAAAGTGCAGAAAAGTTGGCGAGTCATCGATCGAGTTTCCCGCCCTTTTTTATCAGGGGACCTATTAGAGACGGGCGCAGTATATTCTGGGATCGTGTCTAGCGTGTACGCGCGCGCGAGTTCATTGACAAATTTGGTTGGTTGTCGTGGTTTAAGGGGAGGGCTATTCAGAAGTAGAAAGGGGGAGAAAGATTGAGAGAGGAGTCAGAGAGTGGGAGAGATGGAAAGACAGAGATAGAGAGAGAGGGGGGCGAGAGAGAGAAAGAGAGAGAGAGAGAGAGAGAGAGAGAGAGAGAGAGAGAGAGAGAAGAGAGAGAGAAAGAAGAGAAAGACAAAGAAAAGGAGAAAGACAAAAAGAGAGAGATGGAGAGAGAGTTTGTTAGTTGTATAATAACAATAATAATAATGATAATAATAATAATAATAATAATAATAATAATAATAATAATAATAATAATAATAATAATAATAATAATAATAAGAGACAATGTAAAAACCGCAAGAAGCCCGCATTTTATCATTAAAGGGAATAAACCGTACTGAGAAGACAAAAATGCCCTCAAAAGGTGATCATGAGCAATCTTCTTGCCAATGGTCTTAAATTCATATATTGTCCATGTCAGCAACTTGCTGAAAGTTATTTGCATTCAAACGATCCACATTTGGAGTAATTAGTGATGAAATCATCAATGCTGAAAATGTTTGGGCCAAACAATTTGAGGATTTGTGATTTAATCACTAATTGTGGAAAATTTGGATCATTTGAGGTCAAATAACTTTCAGCAAGTTTCTAAAATGGACAATACATGAATTTAAGACCATTGGCACGAAGATTGCTCACGATTACATTTTGAAGGGGTTTTTGCCTTCCCAGTACAGTATATGACCTTTAACAGTTTACAAACTCACATAATGACCACATGAAAAATCCATGTCAAGCCAGTTAGTGACATTTATGAAAAATAATTTTCTATTATATAGACATTGTCACCTACATCGTGGACATGTACCGTGTATAATTTGGAGGAAAATTGTTTTGCGAGTATGTGGACCCCGTCTTACTCTTATAAGGTGTTGCCTTTTTTTTAATCAATCATCGAACCAGGGTTACGATTTGTATTAATCGTAAGTGAAGTTGCGTTCAACCGCAATGTGTTATAAGACAGGTCCCTGGTAATATATGTTTTCTCCGGATCGATAGTGCGGATATGCCCGATCGTTTCAAAGTGATAAATGTAGGATTGGCGTGGAGGGCTTCCTCCTTCTCTGGTCTGACCCTGAAGGTCTTCTAAGACTCGCTTTTGATTAGCTTTTATTCAAAACTAAACATTTATTACTCTCAAGGGACAATTCAGCTCGAATACAATGACTTCCAAATCAAATCAAACGTTCTCCTCCCCGCAATAAATGTCATATATTTGCAAAGCAAACATATGCGTTGCCATCTTGCCATAGACCGATTAAGCTCGGGCTTATGTATCTGGGCGGTCCGGCGAAATAAAGCGAGATAAATTGAAATCGATTTATAATTTAGGACAATTGTAAGAACCGAGACAGTTTTAATGTTTTTAGAATGTCCTTCGATGTGTCTGTGTATGTTAAAGTTTTGAAAGAGAGAGAGGTAGAATGAAGCGGTGTTGTTGTGACCGCTAATAACCCCTATGTTCGGTTCTAATGAGTAGGGAATACTTTTTTCCTTGTATTTGTTTACACGTCTGTTTGATTCTCAAAGATGTTAGCTTCACATAGATATGCCATACAACGTTGCATTGTCTCAACGATTATTCATACAATATCATAGAATAACAGTGTGTTTACTAGCAAAGAAAAAACTATGAATACATTACACCAAGTTCACTAACTTTTCGAGATCCCCCTAAAAACAACAACAACAGCAACAACAAACAAACAAACAGACAAACAAGCAATCAAACAAACATTCCTTTAAAAGGGTACTCCACGATCTCATGGTTCAAATCCTCAACTATGTTGACAAGTAAGCGATGGTTGTCCTTCATGATAAGATGTTTCCTCTTTTGTGAATTTGTTTGGGGGCATGTCCTCTCATTAGCTCGACTTTGTGGGGACCTTTGGAGGAGGGCGCGTTGTAAGGTACCGAGGTGGTGTCATCAAACCCATTGTTATGCAGGTTTCTGGTTCTAAACAAGATCCCTAAAAAGAGACAATACTGGTCTGACCATTGTTTAGCGGGCTAGTCTCTGGCACTCCTTAATGCATGTAATGAGAGCCCCCGCTGTAAGCACCGCTGCTTGCTCTATCCACGTAGTTTGAAACCAGACTGTTGTCTTGACAACACGCTCATATGACCTCATCCCCGCCCCTACTTGCCCCCCCCCCCCCACACACACACACACACACTACCACAAACCTATCCATATCTTGTCGTACTTTCATTTTTTTAGGGTCCTATATACATTACCAATAAATAATTGCTTACGAACTGCATGTTACACGCTCTACCCTTAAATGTAGAATAATACTGACCGCGCAATAGGCATCAATCTTTGATATCTGTGTGTCATCTAGTATTATACTGATATCGTTCTCAGCCGTTCTATCAAATTACTTAACTTATTTTTCAAAAGGATCTCATTGGCCGCAAAAGGCCAACAAGACGTGTGTCAATGTAATTCATTAGCGATTGTGCTATAATGTTGTTGGCGCCCTTGTGCGTGAACAACGGTTTTAAGTAATGTACGTATGTAGGTGATCTCACTGTTTGTCGCAACGGTATCTATTTTGGTAATACGTGTACCATGGTTGGCACATAAAGGTCATATCCGAATTAAAGTCACATACCAAGAACTTTCTAACACATGTGTAAAATATTTCTTTGTGAGAAATGTAAAATGTAATTCAGGTCGCTGATTCATTTTCTAGTGATATCAAATTCATAACGTCAAGATAAACATCATCTAAGAGAGATTAATCCTAATTTGAAGAAGTTGACATATGCAGCGGGGGCATGCCTAAACATTATTTTCAAAATTGTAACGCTTATGTTCTGGTATAAAGTGAATTGAAACATGCACGACAATCGAAAAGCAGATTTTAGAGTTTGATCGTACAGTTTCACAGAAATAAACCTTTCTATCTTTAATAGTATAGCCAGAGTAGGGACCATGATGTACCCCTCTGGTCCAAATAGCAATGTGGCGCCCCATGACGCCGAACCATCGAACACCGCTCGCAATCTCATTAAATGTTACTTCAGTTTTTCGAGGGTTAAAAGAAGAAAGAAAAAAGTACAGGCGATCGAAACCTTGCAGCAGAAACATCATTAATTTTCTTCACGCACCCGCGCGCAGCTAAGTAACAGGGGATAATCCCGTAAACGGTTTCTTTCAAACAAACGCCCAGACGATTGTCAACCGAAACAAGACGAGAGAGACCCCCAAAATCTTACGATTTATACTGACAAAAATTATCATGAAGCGTTCGATTGTCTGTTTTTTGTCCCGAGGACAAAAAAGCGCGGTCAAATTACGGGTTATTTTTGTATGGTGACAGCGCCGATCCTATGGGGCTCAGACATGTAGACGGCAGCTCGTTTTGTTGGGGGTATCGAGCGATTCAGAGAGGTGTTTCGGATCGCTTTCACGCAGCACATACGGAAGCCAAAAACTTGATTGCCTCGAAGGGGTTTATGTAGGATTTCAACTGCCTTTCTGGTCCGGATCAAGGGAGGGAGAGATGGAGAGAGAGAGAGAGAGAGAGAGAGAGAGAGAGAGAGAGAGAGAGAGAGAGATGGAGATGGAGAGAGAGAGAGAAAAAGACAAGATACCGACAAACAAACAGGGATCTTTTCTTTCCTCTCCAGCGAGTTCGAGTTTGGGCGGCTGGGGGGAAAGGATGCTTTTCAAGATCACTTGCTGAGGCATTGTCATGAGAGCTTAAAATCGAAAAGAAGAAACCACGGACAGATTATCGGGATGACTTAGATTGAACAATGTACATAATCCGTTTGTCAATAGCAGCAGACGACGGGGAAACGATCCAGGCCGGCCGATTGCGGTATCGATCATGTCGATAGCCTGTCGTCTGCTCCGACCGGCAATTTAATTCGTTTTAATCATGTTAATGATGTGATAAGCTGAAGGAGAAAGGAGTAAAAAGAGATGGGAAAGTGTTAGTGTACGGGAAGAAAGATGGGAGAAGGAGGAGGGATTAGAGGATGGGAAGAAATGAGAGGAGGAGCAGGGCAAGGGAGGGAGAAGAGGAAGATGACGAGGAAGAAGAGAGGAATGGGGAGCGAGTGGTGGGGGAGAGGCCTGGGAAAAGAGCAGAGGAAGAAGATATTTTGAATGACCTTACTCTTTCTCCTTCATCTGTCTCTCTCTACACGTCCCCTCTCTCTATCTCTCTCTCCCTCTATATATCTATATAATAGTATATCCCCTTATGCTCCATATACCATTTATACGTGTTTTGTTTTTTGTTCTTTCTACTCATCATTTTGATAGATCTGACGGTCACATTCAAACAAACCTCCGTTACCCTTGCTTTGTGATATATATGTATGTATTTTTGAAAAATAAAAGAACGCATTCGTAGCTTTGGCATTCCTCATCAATATTCATCATCATGAATTTACCTATTCATTCGTTGTGGTTCATCGTTATGCTGGAGTTAAACGAGTTCATCCTAATTATGCGCAATATTTGTTTGGAAATCACTGCGATGTTAGCTATTATTCGTGATGAACAATGCACACCAAATACACTTTGATATCATTTTAATCCTGATGCTAAATTAAAGAGAAGACCGACCGAACCATTTGGTTGAATAAAGTGTTTGAGCATAAACATTTGGACCCGTGTGGAAAAAATATCACATTGCTGATCATAGCACATCTATCCCATCTGTGGATAATAAATGATAAAGAAATGATAACTATGCAAATGTTCGTGTGTAAGATACAATAGTACATTCAACAAAGATCTTTGAGTAGTAACAACTAGTGTTATCTTTGGACTAACAACAAAACAGAGCTCCTAATTCAGAGCAGTTATCGAAAATCGAACGTGACCACGTGATGCGTATAGGTTACTAACTTTCATGTATTTTTAATTGCTCCTTCGACGTTTGTTTTCATTGACAATCCCCTTTAAGCCCCAGAACAATTGGTGGCAGCATCACCCTTCTCGATTTACAATTCCCACCCGGTCACACTCGATATCACTTTTCTCTCTATCCGTCAGTTTGATCGTCTGTATTCATCAAGTCTTTATATAGCTCTCTCTCCCTCTACCTGATGATGACTCTTAAACCTTCCGGTTACACGAAACAATCAAATAAAGAGAGAAGTGCATCATTAATTTACAGCGCATGTGGCTATCTAACTCCCCGTGGAATAAACAATAACATTCTCGAGAGGGAAAATCAATGTTAAAGAGCATCTCACTTTAGTGGCGACCCCTCACAGCAACTTGCATCGATACGGCGACAATGTTCAAGACATGAAGGAGGTGAAAAGCAGTCTTAAATCTAACTCATGTGTGAAGTTGGCAACAAAGATGCTATTCATAGCGAGGAGAACAGTGACAACATGTTACGGAGTGGTTTTAAGAGAGCATTGCTGTCCAATTTATCTTAATTAGCGGTTTCAGAGCCAGCGGGATACACAGCGAATCAGCATCCAGCCTATTCTTACGCAATCGGTCGCGACCAGTTCGATATTTTCTCACCCGATCGCTCTGCCCTCGATGTTTTGTTGCCAATGCTCGTTTTTTTCACGCCGTCTGCGCACGGGGTTTGTAAGGTTTACCGCTCAGTTGCACACGTAAGAAACCGATAGCATACCGAAGCAAAAGACACCGAAGTCCTGCGAGAAAGGCAAATAAAGGAATCGAACATTTTGTAGGGGTCTTGAGACCAAGATGTACTTTCAAGAAAGGAAGGTATTCAGAAAGCAATTATCGAGCGATTGATCGGATCAATGTAATGCGCAATTGTCTCATGAAGGTCACCCTGACTAAAAGATCGTTTACTCCTGCTTTTCTTTTCCTGCTCTGCGCATTATTCACTGCCCATCTCCTTTTCCTCCCCGTCCTATTTCTGTGACGCGCTCATTCGTGAATCGTTTTTGTGAGCTAAACTAATTGGTTTGCGGACTTAGACACGTTTCAACGCAGCTCAACGGCCAAACATACTAACAAGCGCCCCTCCTCGAAACTTCAAAAGGAATAGTCAAATGCTGACGGTAATTGATAGAGCATTGTTAGGACGCAAAAGAAAAGTCAATTTAAAGAAAACATTACGTGCCCGTCGTCCTGTTGATAGGGAATGGTTAATAACTTTAATTCTTAACATTTAATTGCATTTAACAAAACCCAAGAAATCTGATTTTTTTTTTAAATCCTCTATCTCAATTGGAAGGTATGTTTCGCCTTCTCCCTACCGAATGATCTTTCCTATAATTCCGACTCGCTTATAGCTTAGAGGACGTGCCAACTCATCCAGCGTGTAATCTCGATTACTTCTCTCATGACTTAAAGTGGGCTAATCATACCAATAAACGTTCATTCCTCGATGACTTGACCATAATCACGCATGGTTTTCATTATATGATTATATGAGACACCAATATTATTTAGATAAGTTTAAAGTTTATCTTAAAAGGTATTTATTCTAAAAGTTTAAGAGCTCAGTGTCCGACACCGTATATGCTAACTTGCTTCTAACTTGCTAACTTGCTAACTTGCTAAGTTACTTTAGTCTTAATTTAATTTTCTAACTTAATTTGAGTGCATGTAGGGACATGCTATCTAGCCGTGTGTTATGCCCTATCAAATACACAAGCATTATTCTTAGGTGACAGGTCACCTCTTTATTTCTTTAGAATTTTCTTTCTTTCTGTATTAGGTGGTCTGTTGTAACCGACAGATCACCTCTTAATTTCGTCAGAATTTTCTTTCTTCTTATTTTCATTCCATACCCCCCCCCCCCCCACTTTTTTGTGGCATCTATAACTCAACAATGCACGTGTCATGTTTCATCAAATTTTCATTATGTGTCGGTATGTATGTGAACATGCTCCCGAAACATTTCCAAGGTCATTACATTATCGTGACGTCATCTACGAGCATTTTAATGAAAACCTATTAACTGGTATATCTTTAGAATGGATCATTTAAACCTAATGAAAATTGACATGCATAAAATTAATGACGTCACAATTAATTTCAATGAATGAAAACAGGCGCGTACGTATACGTTAGAACAATAACGCGCGCACAAAATTTAAAAATGCTCCAAATCAACTTGAATTTTTTTGCATGTTTCAGGCCATTTCAAGCATTTTAAAAATTTCCGCGCGTTTTTTTTCCGTGCGTAACGCGAACGCAATGTTAGTATATCGTTATTAACTTGATTCATGTTTCTGACACTACATACATTATATCCTGTTATTTTGAGCCATTTCCATGTAATAATAAGGTCGTGCGGGTACGTCAAAGTTGAAAGTCTGCGCGCGCGTCAATACGATTTTTGTGTGAAAATATTGCAAAATACATTGAGCCATACCTCTACAGAATGGCTGATGACCTCAATTTTTGTTCTCATATTCTGAAAGATTATAAAATGTAGATGTATTTTCATGTGTCATTTTACCGTTAAATACAACGTGACGTCATCATATTTCCATATGAATCTAAAATGAATTTTCATGTATCACGTCATGAAATTTTTAACCCTTTTTTGCGTATCTCAGTAATCCTTCATCAATTTTCTCCCAAATTTCGGAATGTTGTGCCTAAGTCATTGCTATATGGTTTCCTTCATTTTTCATTTTAACTACGTCATCAAGGTGCAAATTTGATTAACGGCATTACTGTCAATAACGTGTAATGTCAAAGGGAGGTCATTTATTTCAAATCCTGAAATGACATGACGATCTCTTAGGAGCTGTATCTCGCCTATGTTTGCATCTTTTACTCTGAAATTTTAGTATGTTGTAGCTGAATCTACTACCTCTGGGGAATATGGTCTCCATTTTCTTTATCAGATGTCGGAATCATGGCAAAATTTCAGCTAGCATATCGATTTCTAAATTATTCTAGCCCTTTTTCTGCTTTACCTGTCAAGCGAATGGGAAGATTTGTGGCTCAATGGGTAAGGCATTGTTTTAAGAACGCGATGCCCCTGGTTCGAATCCTGGTGTGGATATGGTCAATTTTTCATTCCTTTTGCAATGTGATGTTTGCGACCTTCTTCTGTTAAATCACTAACTTTGTCATTCCCCTTTCTTTCCCATTTTCCCTCTTACTCCTTTATCTTTAATGACTATTAATTACATGTTGTTATAGCACAAACATGTGGCCATTTAGGCAAGTCTCTTTCGTGAGTGCTGCCTTTGATTTCTAATGAACAGATGGTGTCACCATGGTGTCATTATACAAATGATGCACAGGTTTGAGTGGGTCGGTAGGAATTGTGTACACAAGTTACCCCTGAATTGCCTGAAACCACGAGGCGAAGCCGAGTGGGTTTCGGGCAAAATTCAGAGGAAACGAGTGTACACAATCCTACTGACCCGCGAAATAAACCTGTGCATCATCTGTTTTATAGAATGGGCCCCAAAATCTGATAAAAAAAGGGTAAAATCTCCATTAACATCATTTACCGGATGCATGGCTAGCCATGCGTTGCTAATTATCGACGCATGGCCAGAATTACCGACGCATGGCTGTGATTGACCAATCACACGGCAGAGATCCATCTTCATCTTCAATCATCATCAATGATTGGAAAATCTGCCAAGACCAAAATTGTTGCCTTTTTCACGTTGACAAGCGTCCAAATAACACAGCTAAGAATATGACATGATTTTCTCCATGGATCAGTCAAGTGGAGAAATAGAGTCTTTATGTTTAGAACTACCAAGTTCATCAAGCCTCGATTTGATAACAACCACTTCATATCAGGAAAGACAGATTTACTGCAATTTACTGCGATTGTCCAGAGTGGCGTCGACTGCCCAAACGAACGTATTCGTAATGTAGTGTACATGGTCTAGTAGGCAACTCACCGCAGCACAGACTCGCACAGTGCTGCGACAGCGTAAAATTCAGACCTTAGTTTGTCCACTTCTCCGTTAGAAATATCTTCCAAATTTACGTGTTACACTTTTGCAGATCATTTGAATGTAGAAAATTAGTGTTCGATGCTTTGGGGTAAATTTGTTCTTACTGACAACGTCTGAATCGTCCAAAATTTGTTTCAATTCTTCACCTAATTTTATCGAAGCTTCTCGAGTTTCGTGGGTGCCGCCATTTACGTAAACAATATTGGTATTGATCATAATAAGTCTCAATATCGATCATTTTAATAAGCGAGTTCGTAATTACAATGTGCGCATGAGCAGATTGTTGCTGGTACGAATAACCTCGGGTCAATTGAACAACTCACAGAGTAAATTTAAAATTCATTAGATACTCAACCAGGTTTCTCTTCATTATCATGCAGATATGACAACAATCATTCAGCTTTGAAAGGCAGTAAAAGAACATTCCACCATGCGCACCTGTTTGTATTGTTGTTTTGGGCACATTGTAAAATGTATTCACATCCATCATCCCATCCGCCTTAATGAACAGATCCCAGTCTGCATTCTTGTAGTATTTATTCAGTGAATTGTCCAACCATCGTGTAACTACGAACTGGTCTATTCTCGGTATCGCGATATCGTGTTGATATCGCGTGCTGCCAGTAAAAAACAATGCATGGTAAATATGACTATGTATCCCGTGCGCCGAAATATGCCTACACTCCTGGCGCTTCGAAAGATCTTCCGTTCACCCCTCGCCTGTCACTGGGGTTAGTGCGGTTAATTAGTCTCGTTCCAGGCGCTAGTGGGGTATCGCGCTGACGGAGGAAATCATCAAGGGAATGTAATGGTGCAAAGAATAAGACGAAGAAAGAGAAAGAAGAGGTAAAGAAAATGTATCACGTACATTGCTGCAAAGAAAGGGTGCTGTTATTATCATTGTCTTGATGACTGTTTAAGAGTTCAAGCCTGCAGAAGTTGTTGCTGGTCTAGACTGGCTGTAAATGGAGCAGTAGCAGCAAAACAACTATTTGTGAATGTGCCTTTAGTTGGTTTGTTATCCAGCATTAATTATCAACCACCCCCTTTGTCCCTTCTCTCTGCATTACTCCACTCAATATTTACTCTGAATACCCCGTTGCTGTATATGTGTTGATGTTCCATGGAAATATGTGTTATGTGAAATACTGGTTCTTGATGTGCATAGTGAATCTCACGGTGCTCTCAAAATTCATGTTCTGATGCTCATCTCAATGCTGCAAATCTTAATATTCACGTTTTATCAACACACAATGAATTTCATGCCAAATAAGGGCATGTTAGAGATGTGTGAAAGCATGCCAGAATGTCATTTGAGTCTTGCAAAATGTGAACAAAAAACTGCTGTATCAACATTGTGTCAAAGATGTTCACATTACACAAACATATACGTCCACGATTACAGTGAATGCCATTGCTAAACAGTACAATGCACTCTTGTCACATTTTGAAAATATTTGGTTTCATACATGTACTGTTTATGGATTATTTGTCCTTGGTTAATATAGAGTTTGGAAGTAGTTTGTGATATTCAGTACTCAACCATTCTCAATGATATAAGAGGGCAAATACTAACCTTGGACTGGGGGAGACTTGGAACTTTATCGCCCTCTTATCACATATTCAAGCTTAGATTTGGCGTACTTTATTGAAACGCGAAGAAAGGGGCACCCTGCAGAAAAAGGGGGTTATCAAGTCTCCTTAAGCCCCGATCAGTGCAGGTTTTTTGAAATATTTTGATAACATGAAAGCAGACCATAATGTGGTCAGGAGAGCTCACACATGTGATATCAATGTGTTCCTTGGACCATGTCTGTACTGCATTCATTAAACAGGTGAAGTGGGTGTGTCTTTAGCGAAACCCTTTTTCTTTTCATAGAAGAAATATTATTTGTTTTCTTCTTTCTTTTTTTTTTTTTTTTTTTACATATTATCACTTCTTTTGTATATTAAAACTTAATCTGGTGCTGTATAAGTTATTCTTTTAACCGTGTGATGGATGCATGAGTGTTGCAACTCAACATACACATTTGTTAAAAACTTAATGTACATATACATGTATTACTTTGTGTTTGGAGATGTTTTGTAAGAAGAAATTGAAGAAAAAATGCATCAATATGTTGACATCCATCATCACACAGCATCTGTTTATTTAATGTTTTGTGTATATTCTGTTAATGTCAAGTATTAAATGTGTGTGTACACTGAGTTTGCTGGTCTGAGACATACCCATTTTGAGAAGGACAAGATCCTTTTTAAAATGGCAGTACCTACTCAATGTCTTTGTGTATATTATTGTTCAAAAGCATTGTTGTTGCATATTGTTATCTGGTAGAGCATAATATTCTAGAATAATAAAAGATCACATCTGTAGTATGACCTCGCTAATGTATGATATCATTTTTATTGCAAACAAAATAAGACATGTATCCAATCTTTTGTATTGTGTTGAAGTACAAGTATTTGAACTTTTCATATATCTAGCAGGCTTGAAAGTCACACTAGTTAAAGCATTAATTGTGAACTTTGCATACAGACATTTGTATGAAAAAGTAAGTCAGCAGAGTGCACGCATGTTTTTTTGCTTATGAGGAGATCTGGATTTTTAAGTGTAAGTAAATTGGGGTATTTATTTGCAAGAAATTCGCAGCCTCCCCCTCCCCCCTGAACAGAAAATGAAAATGAAATCACACAGCAAAATCAGGTTTTACACAATTAGCACATATTTGGCTTATATTCATAACAAACGGTGTATTTTTTAATCTGTGTGGAATTCAGTCAGGCATATTTCTTAGACCTTGACCTTTTATGTGTTACACTTTCAAGGGACACAATATTTATTCATGTTTGATAGTTTAAAACAAACTATATTCTGTATCAAGTAGTGTTTTGATGAATCATGTTAAACGTATATAAATATGTGATTAGTCACATTGTTACCCATAAGGAGATATTTGTGAATGGTCTCATGCAAAGATTTCAATAAAATCTGAACTTGAAAGATGAAATGATAATGGTGATTCCTAGCATTTTTATTTTAAAGTCAGAATTAGGCTGACATAGCATGGACATTCTCCATGCACAGTCTGTATACTAAAGCAAATAATGGTAACCAAGAAGTAAGTTCTGCAGTACTAGCAATGTGATGCTTTATATATGGCAAAGTTGTCTCTTCAAATTGATTTAAAGTTAAACATAACCATTGAAGATTCATGTTTTTGAAAACTTCTCTTTCTGCCCATTTCAATAAAAAAAGTTGCATCATATAAACTGTATTATTGGCTTAAACGAGAAGGTATCCCCTTGTTCTCCATTTTTCTTTCTCAATTAAACGATTGCAGACTATCAGTCGTTTTGTCATTAATCTCTTACTCAAAAATGTACTCCAGGCAAAAATATAAAAATATCTTGTTTACTTCTCCATATGGGCCTCTGTTTTCTGTGCCTCATTGAAAATTACACAGACTTCATGTACATGGCGGTTTAATATATTGTGCTCAGAATTATCAAATTAATTTCTTAATGAAATTTATTTACTGATATTAATTTCTAGCTGAATTAAACAATTGCTGACTTTCAATCCCTTCCCCTTTGATCTCTTACTAAAAAATCTACTCCAGGCAAATATATAGTTTGTTTACTTCTCCATTCGGGCTGCTGATGTCTTTTTTTTTTTTGCCTCGTTATAAAATACATGGACTTCATATGGGAAATATGTTACTATTTGACCCTGATCAATTATTTGGACTTGTGTGTATGAGATAATTAATTCAGAACAACCCTCATTGTGCACCACACATGTGAGCCCACGTGGTATTTCTGCCAGAAGCATCATGTATCATTATTATTATTTACAATTTGTTGTCAGTTCCAGGAGGATGTTGCATATAGGTTTCCAATTATTGTAACTTAAATGTAGTGGTAGCTACCAAGAAAACATATCTCCAACATGGCCCTAATCTCTGATATCATCCAAATTTTCTATTCGTAAGCATCTGAAGTTATGCATATGCATCTGAACAAGCACAAGATTTATCGTCTCGCGAGCGTGACGATCTTGCCACCATTCTGTAAAAAAAAAGTCCTTCATATCTATTTTCCAAAACAATACGGACTATCAACTTCACCCCTTCTCCTACGAGGTTTGATATGACAGTGTTGTGCTTTACTCATCATTTTGAAACTACATGCACCACTTTTGATCATTAGATGATAGAGCTTCTCTTTCCCCGTTTTTTCTTCAATTATATTTTTGCTTTTCTTACATACATGTACTGTAATTGACATTTCTTCTTTGCAGGAATCATAAAAATGAATATTCCCGCAGCAGCATCTACCTGTCGCAGTTGGTAGATTGGCTGCTCCATCTATCCAATGATTGATTCTATCCACCTTCGCTGTGGTCTGCCCTTCCTTCGCTTGTCTACCCGGTACGGTATGGTGGCCAGCTGTATGTACCGTATAGGGAGAGAGAAAGTAAGAGGAATATGTAGTGGGAGAGAAAGTAAGAGAGGTACACTGAACTCCAAAAATTTAGGAACACCTGCAATTAGTGTGTTTTTCTATAATTGGTAGGATTTATTGATATTCAGGCTAATAGCATAGTTCAAGTTTTGTTTTAAAGTGAATAGTATATAAGAATGTACATTTTATCCTTGATTCTAAACAAAGTTATACTCTATTAAATGGCTGTCTACCAGTCAATAGGGCATTTTCTCAAAATGCTAACCTTTTTATTACATTCGCGTAATCTAGATATCCAGAGCTTTTCACCATTATACAGGGTTAAATGCGTAACTTCATTAATTTTTCCTTTTCCTAGTTAGAAGTCGAACACACAAATAAAATTAAACAATACTTAGTGTTTCACTTTTATGGAAACCTTTTTTTTTATTCAAAAACATAAATGACAAGAAAGGAGATTGAAATCTGTACACTGGGGCAGCCAAACCATGATTGCCAGGACTTGTGTCTCTTTCAGCCAAATGGCAGGCACTGGAAAATACGCTTATTTTATTTTCAGCGAGGTAGTCGTGACCTTCACTTGACCTCTCGAACCGCGGAAAACGTCTCCTTTTCAAACTGCGATATCTTCATGAATATACCATATTTTCGTACGCTTTTTTTTGTAACTGGATGTTGGAGGTCGAAATTTATGAAGTATGAAAATACATTTCAATAAAACAAGCAGAAAAATATTGCAAATTCGAGATAAGTATGTGGTTCTAATAAAAAATTTAAAAAAAAATGAAAATAAACTCTATAAAATGCCAATCGCTTTTGAGCCCCTAATATTTAAAGGTCATCTGAAGCGGAATTTATTGTACTTTATGGAGATACCATTATTTTTCAACCTCCCCCCCCCCCCTCCCCATAGAAGGGTCAGGATCCAGCAAAACATCAACCATGTTCAAATCCAAAATGAGCGAGATATGACGAAGTTGTGAACGTTCCTAACCAGCCAATTCTAGTCCATGATAATAACGAAATGCCACCGGCGATTTAAGGGTCGCGGACTATGATTGGCTGATTAGGATCGCTCACAACTTCGTCATGTCTCATGCAGTTTGGATTTGAACATGAAGGATATTTTGCTGGATCCTGACCCTTCTACAAGGAGAGGTTGAAAAAAATGGTATGTTCACAAAGTACAATGGATTCCGCTTCAGATGATCTATAAGTGTTGGTGGCTCCAAAGCGATTGACATTGAAATATAGAGTTTATTTTCATTGTTCTTTATTTAATTAGAACCACATATTTATCTCGGATTTGCAATATTTTTCTGCCTGTTTTAATTGAATGTTTTTTTCATACTTGGTAAATTTCCACCTCCAACATACAGTTGCAAAAGAAAGTGTACAAAAATATGGTTTATTCATGAAGATATCGCATTTTGAAAGGGAGACCTTTTTCGCGATTCGAAAGGTCAAGTGAAGGTCACGATTTCCTCGCTGAAAATAAAATCGCGTGTTTTCTGCTGTTGCCGTCCAATTTGTAGAAGGGTCAGGTTCCAGCAAAGTCTGAGAGCTTACATATATATCGGTTGCGAAGTCCGTACGGTTTCTGAAATCTCGCGTCACTTTGAAGACGAATAGCACAAATTAATGATTTATTTTTGAGCCCAAGAAATGTTGGAATCAAAATCTCCGCTGGAGTATTGTTTTTTTAGAGCCGTAACTGTCGTTGCCGTACAATCCATAGAAGGGTCAGGATCCAGCAAGGTCTAAGAGCTTACATATTTCAAAAATAAATTGAGGCCTGTTTTTGAAAGCAAATAACATAAAAACTCCTTTGTGGATTTCGAAAAAAAAAACTGAAAATATTTATTAAGAAACATATAATCTCAATCCCTGTCTAAAAAAATCCTGATCAGTATGCTACAGATGACACCAGCAAAAGATCTCGCGAGCATGTAAAATTCCTTCATTATCTAGGTGCAGCAAAATCTGTGCGTGAGATTTCGCGAGGCGAAAAATAAAACGCTCACGATTTCTATAGAACGAGCGAGCGCTGCCGATTGACTGCTTCCTTTTTCTTCAAGTAGCCTTTGCATATTCTTTGAATAGTCTTGACGTGTGCTTTGGGTCATTGTCTTACTGGAAAATGAACCCTCCTCCGATCAGGCGTTTCCCTGAAGGGAAGGCCTTCCGCTGTAGGATTGAAAGATAGCCTAGCTGTTTGAGGATACCCTCTACTCTGTGCAAATAAGAAAGATTGGATGATATCAGAGATCAGGGCCATGTTGCAGATAGGTTTTCTTGGTAGCTACCATTGATGGTAAGGTAGAATAATTTAAAACCTATATGCAACATGCTCCAGGAAAGTGTAAAAAAATCAATGGACAAAAAAAGGGCAGAAAAGTAATAAGAGGAATATGGAATAATGAAAAATGGAACAACAAAGATGATAAAGGTCTGGTTGATTGTTGTCATCAGAAATAGAAGGAAAACAACAATTCAAGTCAATATTTCAACAACAAAAAAATAAAAGGTTAAGCGATGGTAATGCCAGGAGTTCAGGTGTCGTGACTTCGGGCTTCCGCAATTAAGCTCATCACCCTTACCGACTACCATTAGTTCCCTTCTGGTATGGCGACCGGCCCATCGCGTATCTCTTCCTACCTCCTAAAAACTATAGCCTATAAGAACTATAGACTCTAACTCTTTAGGGGAGGAACAAGGGTGATCCCAATGCCGTTGCCGGGCCATCCGACAAACCTTGAACCTTGGTTTTGCAACCTTGGAGTTAGCGGGTTTCGAACCCGTGCTCGCTAGCACGAGTGTGAGGTAGTCCCGGCGCTTACCCTACCACTAGGCTATAAGACGTCGGTGGTTTTGCTTGGTGATTTTAGCGTATAGACTATTAGTTTCAAATCAACGAGAGAAAAACCAAAAGAGCATCTATGTGAGGAATCGAACTCACGACCTTCAGGTTATCAGTCTGACGCTCTACCACCTGAGCCAACAGACCGATTGCTGATGTTGTTATATTTTCAAAGAGTATTAAACATATGTCCTTGCAGATTGTCAACAAGTTTCTATCTATTACTGAGGTAATTTTCTTTTTGATATAAAGAAATGTACAATCTATGAAAAAATCACATGGGGTGGGGGGAATTTGTTGCCCAAATGTATCCTGAAAGTGACCTGAGAGCCCTCTAAATCTGATACAATCTTGTAGTAATATAAACTATGATATGACATCTTATATGCTGTGAGATAATTGGCCATTGAAATGTTACTACTTTTCCATGGCGCTCGCTTTTCTTTCCGTCTCTCTCTCCCAACATCCTCTCTCTCCACCTCTCTCTCCCTCCCTCCCTCCTCCTCCTCCTCCTCCTCCTCCTCCCCCCCCCCCCCAAACACACACACACACACACCTCTCTTTCTCTCAAGCCATCTTCGTTGTTCTTTTCTCTTCCCATGCAAGCATTCTTTCATATAGAGTACCGAAGTGGTGAAGTCATATGAACATGTTGTCAAGACAAATTGGCTCTAAACAAAATCACTCCATTGAGAGGTTTACCTGTCCGATATTGTGTATTGGGCTAGTGTTCGGCATTCTCAATTACATTTCTCATTGTAATCTAATCATCGTTGCTTGTTCTACTCGTATTGACAAATCTTGACAATAATGCTCAAATGGCGTCACACTTCGGTATTCTATATTCAGATAAGTAGACGTAGACGGTTGCTTAATTTCCCCACAAATATAATTTTTATTCTTGAATGCATCAACATTTTCAAATTCATGACATATCAATACGGTAATGATGACACTGATCCATGTATAATAATGTAAATGCTCATTGTTTTGATGAAGGCAACACTCAAATATCTATATTGTGGATGCAGAGAATTGTCCTAGTCAAAACTCAATTCAAACAGTGATGCAACACCTTGGCAATTGTCGACAAGAACTCTCCTAAATATAAAACATGTCATGTTATTTTCTTACATATTTGCTGGCTGAGTCTCCCCCCCCCCCCCCCCACACACACACACACACACACAAATACAACTAAAATCAAAGTAATATAATTTATTACAAAATAGAATTTATGAATGAAAATGAGGGATATTAGGTTGGATATGTAACAAACATTCATATCTTTTTATTATTTCAAGAACTAAAAATTAAAAACACGTACCTGTTCTTTTATAACACTGTCTTTATTAAACGCTTACAAATAAAACTTAGGTTCTTATTTATTCCATCCTTAAAAAGTTAAATACATTTATACTAGGATCCCTTATGCCATGGTCACAATTGCCAGCTTCTACGATGCTTCCCTGCGTCGTCCTTGCGTCCGACGCCAGGAGTTTCTGCGAAACCCGACGCAGACCACAAGCAGAGAGACGCATATATATATATATATATATGTGTGTGTGTGTGTGTGTGTGTGTGTGTGTGTGTGTGTGTGTGTGTGTGAAGGAACATCTCGGGGGAAATAAAAAAAAACGAGCTGTACACTCTAAAATGCAAAGAAGCTAAGCCATTTGAATCACCAATTAGATACTTTACACACGCCAACACTGATTCTGATAACATGAATATATAGATATACAATGTACATGATGGATAGCTTATATCGTTGGAGATTCACATGCAATATATCATTTTGAGAGAGAGAAATAGTTTGTTAAAACATTGCTTTCCTCAATTAAATACAACCACAATTATTCTGCTTCTTATAGAGAATGAATTCCATGTTGTGTTCTTGCATCAAGACTGTGCACTTCACATGGTATTACTTGCAACACGGGCGTGTGTGTGACGGGGACTTGTGTCGAAGAATGATCCATGCCGCCGGACTCTTACACTAATACATCATGGGACGACTTTCCCTTATATGTGCAGTATTGAGAATTCAACGTGCTTCACATAATCCTTTAATCCTAATACTCACGGGGGTGCATTATTCGCCCCCCCCCCCCGTCAATTTTTTGTCGGTACTTCCGAACACCTCACTATTTCAAAACGACATTTCATGTTTTTCTCTGATCCTTTTCGCACATTTTGATATCAAATTTATGACTATCGGACCTACCGTGTGGATATCAGATTACGTTTACCAAACACATGTCACTTAAATTTTTCTATATGACTGAGCATAACCATATGAACAAAATCATGCAGGAGATTTCCCATGTAATGTAAATACTACAAGTACTTCAAGTAGTGTACATAATTACAACTTCAATGACCTCTCCTTAAGGAGAGATGTAGCGTTGATTAGTTGAGCTACCTCTGCGAGTTCTCTTCAAATCGTGCCAAAGCCAATCCGTTAAATCATCGTGTCCTTTATTTTAGGGAAGATTTAGAATTGATTTGATGCGCTAGCTCAGCGGGCTCTCTCTTTCCCTTACCATTTTGTCAAGTTTCGCAAAAGTCCATCCTATAATGGCATCTCTGGTAGGAGAGATTTCTTGTTCATTTGTCAAGCTGACTGCGCGGATTAATTATCTCCCTCACTCATCCTTCGTTAAGTCGTGCCAAAGTCCATCCTACAGTCTATAGTGACCACTCCTTTAGGAAGATTTAGCCTAGTGTGCATTTGTTGAGCTCCGCGAGTTCTCGACAATAACCCTCACTCATTCTACTTTAATTCGGCTTGCTTTGGCGCTTCCTACAGTAGCGTCCCCGCCGACGACGGAATTCTTATGGAATTCTCGCTTTCCTTCATACATTAATGAATCATTATGAATTATGATTCCCCAAGATGTAAATTACTGCTGAGTTTCTCGTACTTGAACGTGCAGCAGCGCTGCAGTGTCAGCTTGCCCATAAAGCCGTAGATGCTCTCCTCCTACTCGTCACTGTGCTTCGCAAAGTGGGGAGCTCTGCAACACTTGGCGTCAAGGTCGCTCTCCACATGCTTGCGCCACTGAGTAGAGGTTCAGGGTGGGCGCCTTGACCGGGCGGCCAGTAAAGATCTCATTCACCTGAAGGACAATGCAGAACAATAGGACCATTAATAAACTGCTTTATTTCTTTGGAAATTCTTATGGAATTCTCGCTTTCCTTCATACATTAATGAATCATTATGAACTATGATTCCCCAAGATGTAAATTACTGCTGAGTTTATGCCTTGTAAAATGTTAGAAATATGTGGCTTGTTTGAGACCGAGTCTCTGCGAGACTAGAGGGGTCTCCGAGAGGTCATCACGAATTCGAATGTGTTTGATTTCTGTTCAAGTCTCCTGTAAGTCTCTGTAACTTATCTATGCTCCTTGCGACTTCTCCACCAATGAGATGGACCTTTAACTCTTACATTACCATTCCCTGAAAACCACATTGGCTTACTACACATCTTCACGCCAATGCTCACGGGAGAGTTCACCCTTCAAGCTCACCTTGACGATGCTATCCATGGTGTACTTGGTCAGCCAATAGTAAGTCTCTGCAACCCTCTTGATGACAAACTGCGTAAAGGAGTTGTTGGCGGCCTGCGAGTAGATACCCTTGTAGCTATCCCTGGAGAGAATACAACTGTACAGGATCTGATCAACGATGCGGTAACGCACCGATGCATAGGCCTAACGGCTTCTCCGCTCCGCAGACGCGCGCATCTTCTCCCTCTGATGCATCCATCAGGTCGAGCATCTCGGTGTACACGTGGCTGCTGACTGAGAAGGCATGGACCAGGAGAGGGCGTGTGTCGCCGTCCGTGGCATAATCCAGGATCTCCCGCGCGATCTCCTTGGCGTTGGCAGGCCAGGCGATGTCGATGGGTCTCGTCTTGACCACCAGTACATCGAATCTAGAACTAGAAAAATATATGACATTGGAACATGTGTTATCAACATATGACTTAACTGATCGGCAATAGCGACGATTAATAAAATGCGGCACAACATGAGTATTGCAGAGATGTAAATATAAACGATGATTGATTGATTGATTGATTGATTGATTGATTGATTGATTGATTGATTGATTGATTGATTGATTGATTGATTGATTGATTGATTGATTGATTGATTGATTGATTGGTTGGTTGGTTGGTTGGTTGGTTGATTGATTGATTGATTGATTGATTGATTGATTGATTGATTGATTGATTGGTTGGTTGATTGATTGGTTGATAAGAAATTAACGACACTACTAACACTTGAGTGTCATATAAGTGTCGAACAGTTCAACTAAAAAGATTATACAATTCAAGTTTCCCTAATGTGATTTACAGAATTTGAGCAGGATTATAAATCAGAAATAAATCAATATGTTAACTACTTCCTCGGGACAACTTCCCTTCTCTTTTTGAAAAAAGAAGCCGGTTCTTTAATGTGCCAATGGTGTGACTCTCTTTTACACGGGACCGACGGCTTGAAGTCTCCTCCGAAAGACTAGCTGGTAATTGGAATAAAATACCTTGCCCAAGGGTATACCTGTTGTGATTGGGATACGATTAGTTTCCCACTTAAAATCTAGTGTAAAGATTGATCTTCTTTAGAAAGTTTGTAAGACATAATCGCGAAATATCTCTAAATAATGTCTTGAGGTCAGGACAATCAAAAAGTTAATATGAATATTTGCAAGTTCAACACATTCAAGGAGAATGTGTTTAATTGTTAGTGTATAATTACATGATATGCATTGAGGTGGATTTTCTACTTCAAATAAATATGCATGAGTCAAATGAGAATGCCCAATACGAGCACGGGTCAAGTATAAACAATGCAAAAAAAGGTTTACCCGTAAAAGCCTCAGTGGCTTGATAAATTGGGTACACCTGTGTAAAAATAGCATGCAGATAAATAAAATAATCACACCGGGGAGCTAAAGCTGTTAACTTATTTTATTCTATGTTGCGCCAGGTAAAGAGTATTTAGAGAGGAATGTTGTTTGTCACTTTGTGGGGTTCTTCATAAATAAAACAAATAAAGAATAAAAATCGGAACTAATGTTTATGTAGTTTCAAAATGAAACTTTAATTATAAGGAATGCATGAAATAATCAGATTATAATGAATCGCAATAACATACACATAGCAATTGAATTGAACAGTGAAATGTTGCCTCAATACAATAATCTTTAAATAGGAATGAGGATGAATAAACAATCAAATATTTTCCGATTGACTCTGTCTACTAGTCAGAAGTAATGATTTAAATTATGGGTTGACATCAAACTATCTTCGGTACAGATATCAAAACCTGGATATGGCCGGTTGATAATGTTCAGCGCAGTGTACAGCGTCAATACAGCCCGATTGCCTTGACGACGCGATCGCGATAACGTTGATTTTTGAAGCGCGAGTTCATCAAAAGACCCGCTGTCGAGGTTACACGGTAGGACGTCGATGCCCGAGCTGAGGTGGTTGTAGTTGCGATCCTCGATGCTCGGCGACGTCGATGAGGGAGACCAGGAAACCGAACAGTCACCGCCCGGTCTGGGTGCAAGGGCACGTGATGGCTGAACCCTTGATTACGGCTGAAATATAGTTACACCGCATCATAAATATATATTCAACCCAAGTATAACTTGTACGCTTTAACTTTATATCTTGTAAAGCACACGACATCTTAAAATGACAATAATCACACCATTTGGTTTACCAAATAGACTTCGCAAAAAGAAACAGCAACCGGATATCTCCTCGATATCTCCAATTAGCATAATATCCATTTACTAGCATAATAATGTCCAGTGCTAGAATGATTCATACCTTTGCTATGTACAATACTTCCATTTAACCAGGAACCATTATTTATGACCGCTTGTTAACAAAATGCGTAAGTTGCATAAACCATTGATTATCAAAACATATAACCACGCTAAGGTTGTTCTCATTTTCATCCCAATATAAATATATGCCGTAAATACTCGGTGGTACCAATCAATGAGAAATACCCAACAATATAGGCTTCCTCAAAGTTCGACATGGCTGACATAAAATGGCCGACTTTTGTTACTTGCCAAAAGAGGGCGTTTATGACATTTGACTACTAATTAAACACCTTTCAGTTTTTGCTGAAAAATACATACGTTTAGTTTCCGAACTAGAAGAAATCATTCAATTTGAAATGGGTTTTCTTGTCAGAAATTGTTTGCATTTAAACTGTTCATTTTAGTTGAAAGCACTGATTTTTAGAAAGCCAAACTTCAATCTGAAAGACTTGCCTATACAGAAATTAAACAGTTGTAGAAGCCCCCCGCAAACTAGCATGTTTCAAACTTACAGTTATTTTGAAGAATTGAAGACCCTGTTGCCTGCCTCCCGGAGGAATTTGTGTCCACACGACGGCCGTCTGCACTTCCCGCTCATGACAGCAGAAACAGTGGCAGCTAGAGTTGGGGCGGATACACTCACTCTCATCATGGACCTATCATGGATGGACTGCGCTCGGATAGACTTCCTTTGATCTATGAGGTCCGCCGCCTCATAACAATTCAAGACATTCAGGTGTTTTAAACAATTAGCTGTATTTCTAATTAAGTAGTGCCTTCCTCTGAATAATAAAAGACAATCTGTTTTGAGAAGCATGTCAACCGTTCAGCCTTCGCTGGGAGCTCGTAGCTGATCTATTTACACACACTGTGAATTAGTTTTGGGGTGAGCGAAGGGGAATTTTGAAAAAACTTGTAGAAAGAATTTGGTCCGTAACTTTTCCGGACACCTCCGCACACGAAATTGAGATTGTTTCCATGAAAGATTAAACACTCAATAAACAATTTACAAGATATTTTTAAGGAAATATGATTCGGAAATGTGCGATATGGAGGCATTTCTCTGGCATGTTTTCTACAGTATTCTCCTTTTATCACAAAAACGAAGCAACAATATAATCTGAAATTCACAGAATCGTATCTTTATAAGATGTAATACTACTGCACATGCACTTCAGTTCATGAAGTGGTTCTGAAATCTTCTGCGCATACAGAATATATATTCCTCAAAATGCATCCTACATTTTGTCATGCTTGTTTGGCGGCGGATCTCCCTCGATCAAAGAGCCAAACGCGTCAAATATTCCATTGTGATATCAATGCACGCGACTGCTGTAGGAATAAATTACACTTCGTGCTGACTCCATTCCTTACACCTCTCTGCTCTCATGCAGCAATTCCCCAGACTCTCCCGCACACAGGACTCCTCCCCGTGGGTGACAAAACAGGTCTTTCGTCAATCTCAACAATTAGCTTCTCACACCACTCCCTCAAAGTCATGTACTCTTGGACCCTCGTTCCATCATACCAAAATAAAATCTACCAATCATGTTCTCCCATAGGTGCTCACGTCAATTACTATTACATAATACCCTAAGGTCAAAATCAGGCAAACCGAAAAACGCGGGTAACAATAAATAAGGCACGGCTCCTAGCTGCGAAAAGGATAGACAAAAGAATTAAGAATGCGATGCATCCAGTGCGCCACAGAGCCTAGGTTACCTGTATTATAAAACATATGGTATAAGGGATTTTAGAAGATGAGTCGAATTAACTCGGCCATGTGGTGTTTAAAGCTATTACAAAAGAAACACATGACTGAGCAACGTGGCTTCCAATGCCAGTCATTTAACCTTTGTTATTTGGCTTACATTTTATTTTGACACTGTTTACAAGTTGATCTTAAAAGAATTACGAAACTGAGCATTGTGAATGTGGGCTGGTAATGAATTCTAGGTTACTGGACCTAAACAACGGGCTGATTTGGAAAGAGTATTTTGTATTTAACCAGGGAACTGTTATAGGAAGGAGTAGCAACTCGAGCATAATACATTCAAACATCTGTATGGGTTCTAAAGCGTGCTTATGAATGTCAAAAGAATTACATAATCATGACAATGCTTTGATGTTCCATGCGCCGAGCCGACATTTAGCTGATGTCAACTTTTAATTTCCCATTTGTCTTTAGACGTTTTGTTTTGGACAAATTCGTTTGCAAACTATAAAGAAGTTAACGGCAGATAATGACAGATCTCAATACTCTGCTTTTGTTTCGAAAAGTATTGAGGAATCATTAAAAATCGGACATATAAGCTATTTGTATTAATTACAAAATTGACCAATTTCTTCACTTTCCGACAACTTGTGCATTGGGGAGATTCAACCACCCTCAAAATGATATATTAAGCAGTGTGTTATCATTAACGGCGTTTGTGTGTGTGCGTGAAGCAGAGATATTTTACATGAAAAACTTGTTAATTTGTGTTTGCTGATACCTGTTGTGCTCATGGAAGTATTAATGCCATTATTCCAGAACGGGACAAGCGAAATGAGACTATACATTTCTTTTGTTCTCTCTGAGAAACCGTTGCCACACAATCATGTTCATAATTGTTCAAACACCTGAACAGCACCTGTTCAGAACACCATAACTTTTCAGCGGCTTGGCACATGGGTTCAAAGAAAGAAAGTTGCTTCCTATCCTTCCATAACACATTCCTGATTTAACTTTCCACATGTGGAATTAAACAGGTTGAGGGTATTGTACTGATGAATTTCAGCATTCAATGAAAACATGTGCATTAGATATTAGGTTTGAAAAGTATCTACGCATTAAACAGGCAATTTGCATCGTATTTATATCAAAAACATGAAGCAACGTTCAAACAGGGGTAACGAAGATTCAAGGTAATGAGAACTGGTACATAATACGGAGGATTCTGTTCTGTATAAATGATGAATTCTGACTAATTTAGAAGGATGCAACGAACCCCATAACGAATTGCAATTAGCGATGTGAGGCACTATGAATGCATTGTACATCATTAACAAGAATTTACGTGGAATAGTGAGTTTCAGATTATTCATGATACCAATGTTACGTGATATTTTTCCGCAAACAAAATTTATATGTAAATCCCAACATAAATACATATCTACAAGCACTCCACGATATGTTACCACAGAACATTGCTTAATTCTAATGTTGTTGATGTATAAAGGATCATCATTATAATAAGTATTTAGGTCTTGCCTATGTCTGAAAACAACAAATGAAGTTTTTACAATGTTTAGAGATAATCTATTGCACAAAAGCTAATTGTGAACATGCATTAAATGAACATTCACTTTATTGATCAAAATGTAAATGCTTTCCTCAGAGGCAACTAAAGCTGTGTCGACTGCAAAAAGAACGTATTCACAAGGATGTGGGGAATTTATTATATCATTGGTATATATTAGAAACAATAAAGGACCAATATTAGAAACAATAAAGGACCCCCCCCCCCGCATTTTCTCTGATAATGGGAAAGATTTGGTACAAATGGGAAATCTATCTGACATTAACTAGCTACAGCACATCCCCTCCTCCACCACCTCTGAAATGCTCCTTGGGGTGCAACATTTTAAGAAGAAAAGGTATGTTTTTTCGAATGTATCCAAACTGTACTCATCTGATGAGACAAGGAGGATCCAAGATGGCGTCCAAAATGGCTGCTAAAGCCATGTATTTAGCTTTATTCTGTTCTATTTTTACGTACAAGCACTAAATCTGGTACATAGGTTAATGATTATGAACTCAACAAAATTAGAAATACAGGCACTTAAAGATGGCCCGTCCCTTTTTATCTGCAAACTTCATCAAAGTTTGCACATAATTTAGCACGTATCTTTGGGATACTAAGTGTGAAGTTCTAAGGTCAGAGGTTCTACAACTCCCGTAGGATAAAGAAAATCTAACTAGTTTTCACTTAGATTTTACTTTTTTCGTGGTACGATCAATAACCGAAGATTATTTCCTCAAAACCGAATATCACGCTTTGTCGTTTCCAGGGAAGGGTTATATAGTCACTCTCTCCCAAATGATGACAAAGTCAGGGAACTTTCAGAATAAGGTCCGCAAAAGGGACAGGATACCTTTAAACATGTGTCCTTAAGATGCCATTTTCAAGTAGGCGTCCAAAGTGTCTGCCAACGCAATGCATTTAGCTATACAGGTGTATTATGTCTTACTATAACCTACAGTACTGAAATTTGTCCATAAGTTTCGAATCATAAATTAGGCAATTTTATAATATAAAAGCAATAAAGATTTTTTATCTTGAGGCGCCATTTTCCAAGATGGCAGTCAATCTAATGTATTAATCTTTATTCCCTCTATTTTTTTTTTCATTTGATCGAGATATGTTCATAGTGATGGAATGAATAAGAAAAGAGATTATTGGCAATGTATAGTGACAAAAGAACAAAGAGTGGCCTTGAAAAACCAACCCCAAAACATTATATGGCCCAAAACTATAACATGATATAAGATATATGCATATATGATTTCGATATTTGGTTTAAAAAAAATTGGAGTTTGATGTGTTATCACTGATTTTTCTGTCCATATTGAAAACATTGGCTAGAAAAAGGAACATGACTTTCAAAAATATCTAAGATATCATTTAATTCATGTCTGAAAATCACCCATAATATGATTGTCCATGGCTCTAAATACATTAATTTTAATCTGATATATATTGATTGTGAGGATTTTCCATTAGAATAAAAATATATATAAATACTTTTAGCGTTTATGATGAGCATTCTCCTTCACACGAACAAAGGGCTGCATATGCAAGCTCTGCCTTTTTGCACTTGCATCTTGCTGTCTTGCAGCCTTTGGAACACCCACATGAAATTAGTTTTAGAGGCCTCAGGACTGGTGACTGGCTGGGAATGTCTGTCAGAGCTCTTGGTCCATCGCCATACCATGGACCCAACCACGTAGTATGGTATATGGTAAGGCGATGGACCAACCAGGGATGTGTTATGGACGGATATGAAGCAACTTTCTTTCTTTGAACCCATGTGCCAAGCCGCTGAAAAGTTATGGTGTTCTCAACAGGTGCTGTTCAGGTGTTTGAACAATTATGAACATGATTGTGTGGCAACGGCTTCTCAGAGAGAACAAAAGAAATGTACATTTCGCTTGTCCCGTTCTGTTAATTGCATGAATATTTCCATGAGTACAACAGGTATCAGCAAACACAAATAAACAGGTTTTTCAAGTAAAATATCTCTGCTGCACGCAAACACACACATACGCCGTTAATGATAATACACAGCCTAATATATCATTTTGAGAGTGCTTGAATCCTCCAAATGCACAAGATGTCGGAAAGTGAAGAAATTGGTCAAATTTGTAAGTAATACAAATAGCTTATGTGTCCGATTTGTAATGATTCCTCAATACTTTTCGAAACAAAAGCAGAGTATTAGGATCTGTCATTATCTGCCGTTAACTTCCTTATAGTTTGCAAACGAATTTGTCAAAAACAAAACGTCTACAGACAAATAGGAAATTAAAGAAATTTCTTTTCAGGTTGACATCAGCTCAATGTCGGCTCGGCACATGGAACATCAAAGCATTGTCATGATTATGGAATTCTTTTGACATTCATGAGCACGCTTTAGAACCCATACAGATGTTTGAATGTATTATGCTCGAGTTTCTACTCCTTCCATAACACATCCCTGGACCAACAGTTTATACAGAGGAAGGACTGGGCAGCTCCTGAAGCGGAACATGACTTTGCATTGTATAAAAAGTATATCACCATGAATTTACCAAAGAAATAACAGCATTTATTTGTATCACTTAATTCAACATACATAATATATCAGAACACCAATTGTGTATCACACCTGTCCATCCATTAGCAACTGGCTTCAGAGTGTCATTAATAATTCATGATGCTTCTGGTAGAAAAGAGGATGTTAGTTCACACGTGTGATGCACAATGGCAATTGTTGTGTTCTGTTTGGCCAACTCGGTTTGAAAAGGTAAGAACGTGATGCTTGTTGCTTTGTTGGGCAAGCACAAAGATATGTGCCACGTTATTGTCCGATACTGCTGGCCAAACTCTGTGTCTGATGCATACTAATATACCCTTTTCGTAATATATGCACATTTTATGCACGTCGTTCAAACATTGCGTTACTGATGGTAACCCCAAAGCGTATCCGAGGTTTGTCTGAGTAGCAACACCTTATAGATTTCAGAGTGCGTCCATCCAATGAAACTGAATTACGAAATACAGGTAAATGTAGCTGGGCGTCACTAGGTAGTTATGAGGAAAGTTGTGAATAAATTACGAAATTGGATTCTTATGTCCCTTTCTTGATTAGACGTATCGAATTCCTATTGTAAAGCCAAGACAACAGAGTTTTATATGAGTGTCAATATCATCGATCATTATACACGGATAAACCTAATTCATGTTATTCAGAATATACTTCTATACCGACATGATTGTGACACATAGACCATAAACATTTATCAAACATGAATATCTTATAAAGATGAAAATTTGACACATCAAACTTGGATATACCCAATTCGTGTGACAATAAGTGAACTGCTCAGTGTAAAAATTTTCAAGGTCAGGGCGTGACCTTGACGTCATCTACGAGCAATTCAATGAAAATCATCTATATCTAATGAAATTTGACATGCATAAAGTTAATGAAAAGGCAATTAATTTCAATGAAAAAACGCGCGCGCAATTGTATGTTAGTGCATTGACGCGCGCGTATTTTTTTAATGATCTAAATCAACTGTAAATTGTTTTGCATATCTTTCAGGCCATTTAAAGCATTTGAAGCATTCCCGCGCGTGTGTGTGCGTTTGCAAGTTTTTCCGTGCGTAACAAAAACTCCGCCCGTTCTTTTACTGAAATAATGTTTCTGAAACTACACACATTATATCCTCTAATTTCGAGCCATGTTCATGCAATAATAAGGTCGTGCGGGTGCGTCAAGGTTGAAAGTCCGCGCGTGCGTCTATGCATTATGGTGTGCAAATATTGTAAAAAAAAGACATGGCTATCTTCAATCGGCCATAGCTCCTCAGAATGGTTGGTGACCCCAAGGATGATTAAGTACATGGATATCCCGCTGCCGCTTAATTTATGCATATTAATTCTTCTCTCCTTCTAGTCACAAAAGAAAGCTTTACAAAGATTTTCTCTTTGATCTCAAATGTTCGAAGCCGCCGATTCTCTGGATGATTTTTTGCCTGGATTTGAAGTATAAACAAAATCGCATGCGCAGAAGAATTTGGGGAAATATCCTCATCCCATATGCTTGCGCAGTTGTAACATTTAATACCTACGATGCATCTATGAAGATTTAATCGATGAATATTGTTACAATATGGAAAAAGGCAATATCAAGTTGCAGTATAAAGGTCTCAATTTCACAATGTTCCGCATCATATTCCATTAAAAAATTGCATGAAACGTAACTTTCAGATATTATCCTTTCAGACAAGTAACATGAAAAACGTGCCCAGCCGCGCCCAAGATAGTATTTCCATCTCAAAAAGTATCAAATTTGGTATTCGCTTGTCCTTATTAACTACATAACAAGCACTTACTGACAAAATGATTAGTTCAGCAGCGAAAGCTGAAATGTATGCATGTATAGGAATGCGTATGACCTATTATAAAATCCAGGTGAACGTGACGCAATCGCGTATGCATCATATTGTTGAGAGCAGCTGCTAGTCATGAATATTAAGTGGCGGAATCAAACCTTGTTCAAAGGGATGGGTTGCCTTCATTTTTCAATTTGGTGACGTCATCATGGTATAAACCTTGATTATGGGCATTAATGTCAAAATATGACGTATGTTCCGGTTATGTCAATGGAAGAGGCATTTATTACCAGTCATGAAATGCCATGACGATCTCCCACGAGCTGTATCTCTCTCACGTTTAATTTTTTTACTCTGAAATTTTAGTATATTATAACTGAGTCTACTAGCTATAGCCTCTGAGGTATTTGCGTCTTATCAGATGTCGGAATCATGGCAACATTTTAGCTTGAATATTGATTTCGAAATCATTCTACCCCCATGCTGTGTATTACGTGTTAAGTGAGTGGAAAGATTTCGGTATGAATTGGTTGAGACGCTGTTTTAAGAACGCGCGACCCCGGTTCGAATCATGATGTGGGTATGGTTATTACTTCATTCTAGTCAGTTATTCAGAGCATTGTTTACGTTCCTTATTGTGTCAGTTTATGTCCAGGTTATTTTTAAGACAAATTTTTAAAAACAAATATCATAATGACATTCTTAGACATACTGGATTTTGAAGAACACGAGCGATAGATGTCTTCGAAAAACTCATGTGTACATGAACAGTGTTATGAACAATGTTATCAACGAACAGTGAAGCTTGAATGAGTGTTTTGTGTGGTGTGTGTTGTTGTTCCTCATTTATTAGCACAAGTTTTCTTTTCACGATATAGACAAGTTTGATAAATATTTGAAGGGCCAGTTTTGAAGTGAGCCCTGCAATGTCTTCAAAATGAAAATGATTTCTCCCTGCATATAGACCACTCCACTCTAAAACAGTAATGCTGTAAGTCCCGTTTTAATCATTGTGGGTAAGACAAAGTACATCTACTACTATATGGAATCAATGCCTGTATTTATCGCCCATGCAGCGATTAAATACATCAATGACACACAAACCTTTAAAATGTATGCATTGTAAGTTGTAGGCATATTGTATGTAGCCCTTTTGCTCGACTTTGGAGTAGGTCTGTACTTTTGATATTGACATACCTACTTCTTCCAGTGGGGAAAACACATTCTCCAAAAGTTCCCGAACTTTATTTACACAAATAGCACCTAATTACAATTAACATGTTACGACTAGAGTACTGATATCCTAACACATGAAAAGTAGCAAACTAATCAATGGACACGTACCCCAGGGACTTTAAATAACGTTTACAATTATATGGTACAGTTTATCCTAATGCGATATCATGACCAACATTTTTATTGTAACCTCCGCTCTTCACTTTTTTTTCTTACAGGCTTATTTCCATCGTCAATCGTTCTGGATCGAACATATGTTCTATTTCGCCATTAATCATTCCGTACGAGTCGGACCCGCCTTCAATCACGTTGGTCTTGGCTGTGAATTATCATAGGGCAAGGCCTATTTCCATCCGATTGCGTTTGTCAACCCTTAATCTCTCCTGTGACAAACAGACAAACTACTACTACATGGAATTTACTGTATGTTACTGGTGACAAATGCACACATGATACATAACAGTTAATTTTCGATCGTTTACATGTCCCAATTCACCATTAAAGAGAGCCCGTCCCTTTTACAAACATCTTTAAACTTCATGAAAGTTTGCACATATTTAGCACGTATCTTTGGGATGACCCGTCCCTTTTACAAACATCATGAAAGTTTGCACATATTTAGCACGTATCTTTGGGATACCAACTGTGAAATGTTAAGGTCAGAGATACTATAACTTCCGTAGAATAAATGAAAATCTAACTCGTTTTCACTGAGATTTGACTGTTTTCGGGGAAGAGAAAAGAAAATTCAGTCATTTATCAAAGATTATTTCCTCAAAAACGACTATTATGCCTTGTCGATTCCAGGGAAAGGTTATATAGCCCCTCTCTCTCTCTCTCTCTCTCTCAAATGATGACAAAGTCAGGGAACTTTCAGAATTAGGTCCGCAAAAGGGACGGGCTACCTTTAAACACGCTGTACATAGACAGCAAGTAATCTAATTTAAATCATTATGTTTGGTCCCGACTGTGGATTCTGCTCGACCCGTATTCTTTCGCGTCGTTAGGTCTCTTTAGCTCTCTTCCCTCTGAACTACTTCTAACAGCACCTTTAAGAGATGAGTCAATGGAACAATATCTCACGCCACAACACGTATTTAAGCACTTAAGCTTGCCGGAGGGAGTGTACTTAACAAAGTGCATAGAACGATTTATTTGTACCCCCAATTTGTTCATGCACAAGCGGGCGTGTTGTACTGTTTACTGACACCTGACGTCGGGTAATCCCTTTTCAAAATAGTTCAGATTTTGATCAAACGATACAGCCCGGTCTTAGCACGCGGTGGTTGCGATGACAATAAACGTTCTAAAAAAAAAAATCGTTGAAATTAGGAAAATGGATTCGTGCAAATTTTCTTTAAGTTACCTTGAATGATTTAACCCTTTTTGTGCCAAATAATTTGCTAGTTCTCTATAATATGCGTGTATTGCGTGTGCAAAAATGTTTCAATGTCACATAAAGAGGAAAGGAATTGTTGCCCATGATAATGTCATTATTCTTTCCAGAAAAAAAGAAACATATTTCAAAAGTTGGCTTACATCATAAGGGCCTAAGACACCAACTCTCGCACTTAAGATAATGTCAATCAATCCTATGTGATCTGGACTGTGTGCTCTCTGGCGTGAGAAAGCGTTTCCTTATAAAAAAAATAATAAACTTGAGTATGTGCATGAAGACGTTTTAATCGGTTTTCATGTTGTACTCTTTATAAGTGCAGTATGGACATTATGTTCATACATGACTATGAAACGAAAAGTGCCATCAAAAACATTGTTTTAGATGAAAAATAAGACTGTTTTCTATTCATATCAAGACATAACCTGACTTAAAGGATTAAGTCGTCAGAATCATGAGTTTAAGATTGTGCAATAATGTATCGTTGCGGGCAGCATTCTACTTTTTTCATGTAGCCTCACCGAAACTTGTCCACACCAGTTGCGCTGAACTTAACATCTTCCATGAAAGTGAAAAACATATACATATATATTTAATTGATAGTCCTATTTAGGCCTGTCGCTACAATCAGTGTGAATTTGTCATGTTTTACTATTAACTTTACGCGCTTTTGCGGTTGATTCAGACTTAGGTGGATGTAGAAAGGCAAAGGCTTTCCGCACGATTCTTCCTGCAAAAGGAGATTAAACTCGCCCCCTCTATTTAGATACCTTTTCCAATCAACTCATCCACACATGATCCGTTCACAATACATTTAACACCTTTTGCTCTTGCGTTTTGTGGCCAGTTTCTCCGCCAGCAACCCTCTCCCCCCCCCCCCCCCCCCCTTTCCTCTCCTGCTTCTTCTTCGTTTTCTTTTCCTTTTTTTTTCTCTCCTCCCTATTTTTTCCTAAACAGAGTTTCATTCATTGCCGGAAATGAATGAGCTCAGCTGGAAAATTAACCGTTTAAATTTGAGTTATTATTCAAGACAGTGAGCAGTTAGACAACCACAACGAAAAGCCGGGCTTAGATTCTCGCAAAGCGGTCGGAGGGGTCCCCCGCACTTGGGATGAATAAGAGTGTGTTTTTGAAGAGATTTCACGCCCAAGTGCCGAAGTTCAAGTTTTCTTTTATCGATGATCATTCGTTTGGTTTGTGAGGTTGGCTGCTCAAACTGGTGGCATATTCGGCGAGGTGTGTAACATTAAGAATATGATATGCGAGAATGGGGAATATTAATAGGTGTAGATGTTCTTTGTATGTTCCTTTGGTAAGTGTGTATGAATTGATAATATCTAGAAAATAAGAACAATGTCGATAGAACCTTGAGATTGTACTTTGTTCATATGACCCACTCATGAGGTGAAAAAGGGAATTAAAAAAAAGGAAATTTCAGAGATTAACACAAATCTTTTTATTCTAAAACACTTCTGGGTACAATGCTTTTAATCATATTTTTGGTATTTTGACTGCAAAAAGACAGAAAATATTTTTTTTGTTTAACGGAGAGAAATCTAGGATTCACAATGAATGTACATATCAAGGATATGAATGATGTTACCCAAGTATTTTATTTGTTCTACCCTCTGACATATCTATGTGAGTTCTCCCTTGTTCAGTGCACCTGATAATCAATTTCAATTACCCTTTCAAATAGCCTCTGCTTCATCCGTCTCCCCGTTCTTTGTTATGTTGCTGTTTAACTTCCACTCTGCCAGATACAAGGCCCATCTAGGTGATTTTGTAAAGGTATATTACATCGGGCCCCGAAAGTGTTACGGAATATAAATACAATGAGCAGGAGGAGGTGGAACAGAAAGAGGAGGCAAGCCAGAATAAGGAGTATTTCTCATCTCGAAGGAATCGGAAAGGGGGAGACATCGACCCCCTGCCCCCTTCTCCCCCCCCCCCTCCCCCTCCCTTCATACCACGCATCCCACCACCACCACCACCACCACCACCACCACCATCTCACATCCAAGCTCAAAGTTTGAGTGGCAAGAAATATTGCATCAATGTGTCTGAATGCAGACTTAACATCGGGATACTATCAAAATAGGTGTTTGATGTGTAGGCTCGACATGATTATCCATATCGCCTGCCCCATACCCACAGACACACACATTCACCCCATAGCTTACCCATGTAGCATGTGCCTATCGGTACAGTTGTTTTTTCATGAGGCAGACATGATTAGAATTTCATTTCCCCTACATTTTCTAGTGAAAAAAAAGCATTTACCTACATCAAAAGGCCACACGAAGTATGAGAAAGGTGTGAATACTAACAGTCAGGGATTAGCGGTGCACACCCGCGGTGCGGGACGATTTTCACGGGCTACCACCCCGGTGGAAACCGCGAACAAAGGGGTAGAGAGCAGCTTCGCTCTGAACTTTTTCTTTCTTGTCGTGGGGTGAACCCGGCCTTGCCTTTAAATACCAGAAGCTAATATTTTGCAACAACAATCAAAGTATATCGGCCCAAGGTTAAATGGATTAAATAAGGTGTGTAATGGAAGTGGGGATTATCGAATGTAACAATAGGAGGTATTAATTACGTTAGAGACACTTTTTATAAGCGATATTAGTTCTACTTTAATAACTTTGTAAGGCGAAGTCTGACTGTGAGGTGCGGGAAGCGGTAAATCGTGAAATTTCGTTTGTTTATTCACAGTGGCGAATAACATAGGTAGGGCTGAGGTGTCGGAGTGACGGAATGGAACGATAATGAAGGAACGGATGTGATGCCAAGAGTTTAGGTTTAAACTGATAAGGAAATTAATTAAATATGGAGAAGGAGGAAGTGAGAAGACTTTGGTAGCTGAGAAAGATTGTGAGACAAAGGCGATGTAGGCGTTGTAGAAGACAGGATGAACATTAAAAGAAGAGTGGAATAGAAGGATGAACAAAAGTGAAGAGAGACTGTGATGACACACGAATTAAGAAAAAGATAGGGGAAATTGTAAGAAAAGCAAAAACGAAACTAAGTATAGAAAGTAATCGAGGGGGGCGCAGATGTACAGTACTCTAAGTGTTATACACCATTTCCAAGCCTTTTGGAATATTTTGTAAGCCCCCCCCCCTTTAAGCAAAGTAGCATAACCTTTTTTCTAACAGGTTTTGGGCAACGTAATTTGACAGGATTGTTTTTTAACTTATCGTCTAAATTCTGTGTGAAAATCACATTAATCAAATTAGTCATGCATGAGTGGGTACTTTTTAAGGCAAAAGTGTCATTTTTCAAAAGTGACAAGGGTAATTCTGGGATTCTGACATATGATTTTTTGCTGAATTCCATTTCTGGTGCATAATTTTTGTCCTTTTATTGTTTATCATCCATCTCTCGATGGACTTACACCTATCCCGACACTTAACCCATTGTTCTGGTTCAATGAGCACCGTTGAACAAATACTCATCCCACTTGAGTTTGAAACTTTTAAAAACCCTTTATATTGGTGAAAAAATAAAATTGTCGATATTTTGACAAAAATGTAACATGACGTCTTATGCAAATATAACAGGTCATTTTCGTGTAATTTTTTAGTGAATACACTTTAAAAATCGCACAAGAAATGCAAAAAATTTACTGTTAAAGCGGTTTAAACAATTACCCTTGTGACTTTTGCAAAGTGAAATTTTTGCCTTTAAAAATAGCCCACTCATGCATGAATAATTGGATTAATGTGATTTTCACACAGAAGTAAGTCATTAAGTTAAGGAACAATCCTGCCAAATTATTTTGCACAAAATCTCTTCGATGAAAAGTTATGCTATTTTGCTTAGGGGGGACTAACTTTTTTGTGTGTTTATTATGTGGATGGGGGATTGACTATAACATTTCATATCAAGTTTTACAAATGATAATAACAACAAATTATGATTAGATGCGAAAGAGGAGGTATCATTGGTGTGCTGATCAGTAAATATTCAGACTTGCAACACGTTGAAAAGTTTTAGAATCTATTTGACGTTAATTTTGCTTTGTTTCAAACAAAAATGATGATTGCTCTGTAAAAGGCCTTTATAGCAAAGAGCGCATCATCAGGATTACATCGCTCTATGTCGGAGGTGAGTAGCTGAAAAGGATGTTTAAAGAAATGGATAACCACTTAATACGAGGTTTGGTTCCGGCACTCAATATTCATGACTGGCAGCTGCACCTAAAGGTAGCCCTTCCCTTTTGCAGACCTAATTCTGAAAATTCCCTGACTTTGTCATCATTTCAGAGAGAGGGAGCGGCCATATAACCTTTCCCAGGAATTGACAAAGCGTAATATTCGGTTTTGAGGAAATAATCTTCTATAATTGATATAATTGATGTTGATATGTTGATGAGAAGAAACGAAAACAAAAAAGAAAAGGAGAGTAGGAAGACGACAATATTCTTAATCTTCTTCTCCTTCTTTCTCCTTTCTCTTTCTCCTTCTTTCTCCTTTCTCTTTCTCCTTCTCCCTTTTTCCTGATTTTTCTTCTTCTTCTTCTCCTTCTCTTCCCTTTTATTCTCCTTCTCCTTCTTTTTCTTCATCATTTTTTTTTCTTTTTTTCTTCTTCTTCTTCTTCTTCTTCTTCTTCTTCTTCTTCTTCTTCTTCTTCTTCTTCTTCTTCTTCTGCTACATGTATTCTTTATACGCCTCATTTTTACGTTAGTCTACCTCCTTCCACAACGAAACGTGGTCCAAACGAACAATTCCTTTAACGCAAAAATATATCTTTCCGTTTAATTTTGATACCTGTAAATCTTGTTATGATTTGCGGTTTCAGTCGGCTCACGCATCTACATATTATTGCCGATAACACCATACATTTAAAGAAAGGAACACAGAAAAAATGATAATAACCGCATACCTTTTATATTGCGGCTAATTTGTGCATGTTTGGCTCTTGCTTTGGACCTATTTTCCGCTTATTAGGTAGGAATGCTTACCTTACTTTTCTTCAAAGTACTTTTCAAACTCGGAAGTTTTGACGCGCATAAATAACAGGTGTTGACGAGTGTCATATCGCGACATCCGTGTTCAAGATTTAGTTTCTCTGCACCTCCCAGTCTCTGCATGGAATAACGTGGGACCAGATCTAGAGCAAATGCAATGATAACCGATTTGGTAGTTAACTCTTTGTGTGCCACAAGTGACCTTTTTACACACAACCCCCATAGAGCAGCGCTTTATCAGGCATACATGAGGTTAAGCTACGACGTAGTCTAATAAAATTCATTGATTATCATATCAATTAATATAGAGAGGAATAGGAAAACTGAAGCTGCACGATTGTCGCTAATAATGAAATGACTACTAACAGATGGATAGTCAAATACGAATAAAGTAAATTAACATCATGAAGAAAATGATAAGTTATGATCACCGAGGAAGGGTGAAACAAAGAAAAACCTAAATAATCGGGTAGTATTGATAAGAATAATTAATTACACGTAGTTAACAATCTTGTTTCTGGCTTGGAATGATTCACAAAAGAAAGCTGATTAATTTGTGACGAAGGTATGATGTATAAGGTTTGTTGGTTTCCGAAAACCTGCTTTTCATTAGCCACTTTCTGGTTCAAATAATTTGTTCCATTTTGTTTGCATTGTTCTTGAATTCACAGCGGTGATCAACTCTCTAACCTCTACGTAGATATGAACTGCTTAAACCTTTGCGTTCCAAAAGAATGCAGCTCAATGTTATTTGTATGTATTATCTGTACCAATGGTTTTCAAGTGTTAAAGGTGTATGAGGTAACTAACATGGCGAGGTCCGATACAAATTTATCCACTTTAGTGAGAGCAGGAAACCAAATTTTGATTTTTTGCAAAAAGAAAACATCCCCTCTCTGATTTTGTTGCTTTCTACAGAACCCTTTTTTTCACTCCAAGGGTAAAAAGTACAAGGTACAAGTTCATCGTGAGGTGCAGCTAAACGCCGTAGGTGTGCAGCGTGTAAAGGCTGAACTTAATTCTCTTTGAAAACCATTGTCTTCGATGAATTAGCTTGCGGCATATTTTCAGATATTTCCCAAACAGTTGCTCCAAATACTATTGTTCGCCGCTTGACTGCGGTTATTGTGAAAAGGCCAGACTACCAAAAGTGCAGTCACGTGTGTGTCTCTCCGGATCACCCTTATGAATCTTTCGTTTTCGCCGCCGCCCCTCCCCCTCCTCCTCCTCCCCCCCCCCCCCCCTCCAATCTTCCCCTTCCTCCTCTTCCACACTCCGTCTCTCTCTCTCTCTCTCTTTCTCTCTCTCTCTCTCTCTCTCTCTCTCTCTCTCTTACTTCACTTTTCCTCCTCCCCTTCTTTTGATATTCGTAATGCACAATAAAAATGTGAAGACAGGAAGAAAGACAGAAGAGGAGTTGAAATGAAAAAAAAACAAAAACGTTATTTGGTATACGCAAAGCGGAAACAACATTTAGTTTCTAATGTTCCAGAGATTAAAAAGAAAACTCTAAAAAAAAAAATTCCATTTACAAAGACGCAATTTAATCTATCATGCTTGGCAATCATTGGGCGATGGGGGCGACATACCACTAATTGAATCGAGACAAGTTGATCGCTATGTCAAATGTCTTTGAAATACATTTTACTTTATTTAGTCCTTTTCCTGACCAATATTTATATCTCTCAGGAGGTCCCAAAATACATCAGATATCAGTCTATCAGTCTAATCGTGACCGACTTTTACACGCGCCATCGAAATCAGAATAGATAACATTACCTTCAGAATATAGGATTACTTTTGTCAATAAATTGATAATAATCATTACTTGATATTATAGTAAACGAATAAGGTTATTATATAAAAATCCGCTACCATAACAACTCCATACTCATGCAATGAATGTTTCCTTCTCTTCTCATGCACCATGATTTTAGTCAATTCAAAGTTTGAAGAGACAACGGCGAAAACATTGTTTAGACGATAAGACATCCCAACCCACATACCTACTAACAATTTGTTTGAATTTGTTGTTTGTTTTATATTTTTATTTCATTTTGGCACAACGCATTGCAAAGATATCCACTCCCCATAATGCTAACAGTGGTAAGCCATAGCTACCTTTACGATCTACGGCATGTCAATTCATCTTACTCTACAAGCAGTGCAGAAGGAATGGAGTAGCATACAGATATATGTATGTGCACAGTATATGGGTCCGTCGGCATGTTGTACATCAGGAAGGTTGAGAGGTAGACAAGAAGTTTGCAAGCTGGCCGTGTAGATGAAATACGTTGCTATGGAATCAAAGTTTGAATGCATAGTTGTACACATGAATGCATTCGCTTTTGCGAAATGAGTACAACAGAATAATGAGAAAACAAATATCAATGAACTTTACAGTAACAGCTTGCTAAATAAATGACCGTAAATATCAGCTCAATATTTTGAATGGGATAAAAGACAGTAATACTTAAAAGCAATCAAATGTTTTTTCTTACCACTATCGGAGTGTCTAGGGCCGGTGCCGATCAGCAAGATGTCTTTTTATTATTATTATCACTATTGTAAGCCCGTTCGAAGGTAATAATCCTTAATGGTAATGTTATTCGAACAGGGCCGGTAAGAAAGCACTTCTGACAAGTAGGCAAAAAGAAACGGGAATGAATCCTTAGCAACGAATCGTTTCCACAATAGACATTTTTCGTCCTATATAGCAGATACTGTATATTATTACGTCAGTGCGTTAAGGCGTACACTGAATATTTCACGCTTATTTCCAGAGAGTATTGCGCTGTGATTGGATAAAAGTTTTGAAGAGGGCGCACATCCCATTTCTGTATAGAAACCTGACTACGATCACAGTTTGGTTACATTAAAAGATTACGAGTAATCTCCATTGTACAGCCTTTACACAAAGAGATGCTTCACGAACGTCTCGAGAAGGCTTTGCACCACTTACGTAGCAACTGTCGCCTGTCTCCAAATGTGTTTCAAATCTAGAAACTGCCAAATTTTGCTCGTAATGTATTCGTGTTTCTGTTTCTTTTTTGAGCAAACTTGAACTCCCTAGTCCTAACAAATGTCCACTACCATGGCAACGCCATACTCATGCAATGAATGTTTCCTCCTCTTAGTGTTGACATTGGGGAAAAACATGCACCATGATTTTAGTCAATTCGAAGTTTAAAGAGACAACGGCGAAATCATTGTTTAGACGATAAGACATCCCAACCCGCACACCTATACAATTTGTTTGAATTTTTTGTTTGTTTTGTTTTTCATTTCATTTTGGCACAACGCATTGCAAAGATGTCCACCCCCCATAATGCTAACAGTGCTGGGCCATAGCTACTTTTCTTAATAACTATGCATACGTACAATACAGTAATGCTGCATGTGCAAATTCACTTGTGTTGTCCGAAATGAAAATATGCGCGTATGAATAGGAACCATGTTTCTTTCCGTCATCATCCCTAGAAAAACAATACGATCTACGGGATGTCAATTCATCTTACTCTACAAGCAGTGCAGAAGGATTGGAGTAGCATACAGATATATGTATGTGCACAGTATAAATGGTATATGGGTCCGTCGGCATGTTGTACATCAGGAAGTTTGAGAGATAGAGAAGAAGTTTGCAAGCTGGCCGTGTAGATGCAATACGTTGCTATGGAATCAAACTTTGAATATATAGTTGTTAACATGAATGCGTTTGCTTTTGCGAATGAGTACAACAGAATAATGAGAAAACAAATATCAATGAATTTTACAGTAACAGCTTGCTGAATACATGGCAATAAATATCAGCTCACTATTTTGAATGGGATAAAAGACAGTAATACTTAGGAGCAATCAAATGTTTTTTTCTTACCACTATCGGAGTGTATAGGGCCGGTGCCGATCAGCCAGATATCTTTTTATTATTATTGTGACTATTGTAAGCCCGTTCGAAGGTAATAATCCTTAATGGTAATGCAATTCGAACAGGGCTGGTAAGAAAGCACTTCTGACAAGTAGACAAAAAGAAACGGGAATGAATCCTTAGCAACGAATCGTTTCCACATTAGACATTTTGCGTCCTATATAGCAGATATATTATTACGTCAGTGCGTTAAGGCGTACACTGAATATTCACGCTTATTTCGAGAGTATTGCGCTGTGATTGGATAAGAGTTTAGACGATTAGACATCCCAACTCGCACACCTATATACAATTTCTTTCAATTTTTTGTTTGTGTTGTTTTTTTTATTTCATTTTGGCACAACACATTGCAAAGATGTCCACTCCCCATTATGCTAACAGTGCTGGGCCATAGCTACTTTTCTTAATAACTATGCATACGTACAATACAGTAATGCTGCATGTACAAATTCACTTGTGTTGTCCGAAATGAAAATATGCGCGTATGAATAGGAACCATGTTTCTTTCCGTCATCATCCCTCCAAAAACGATACGATCTACGGGATGTCAATTTATCTTACTATACAAGCAGTGCAGAAGGAATGGAGTAGCATACAGATATATGTATGTGCACAGTATATGGGTCCGTCGGCATGTTGTACATCAGGAAGTTTGAGAGGTAGGATAGAAGTTTGCAAGCTGGCCTTGTAGATGCAATACGTTGCTATGGAATCAAAGTTTAAATGTATAGTTGTTAACATGAATGCATTCGCTTTTGCGAATGAGTACAACAGAAAAATGAGAAAACAAATATCAATGAACTTTACAGTAACAGCTTGCTGAATAAATGGCCAAAAATATCAGCTCATTTTTTTGAAAGGGATAAAAGACAGTAATACTTAAAAGCAATCAAATGTTTTTTTCTTACCACCATTGGAGTGTCTAGGGCCGGTGCCGATCAGCCAGATATCTTTTTATTATTATTATCACTATTGTAAGCCCGTTCGATGGTAATAATCCTTAATGATAATGCAATTCGAACAGGGCCGGTAAGAAAGCACTTCTGACAAGTAGGCAAAAAGAAACGGAAATGAATCCTTAGCAACGAATCGTTTCCACAATAGACATTTTGCGTCCTATATAGCAGATGTATTATTACGTCAGTGCGTTAAGGCGTACACTGAATATTTCACGCTTATTTCCAGAGAGTATTGCTCTGTGATTGGATAAAAGTTTTGAAGAGGGCGCACATCCCATTTCTGTAGAGAAACCTGACTACGATCACAGTTTAGTTACATTAAAAGATTACGAGTAATCTGCATTGTACAGCCTTTACACGAAGAGATGCTTCACGAACGTCTTAAGAACGCTTTGCACCACTAACGTAGCAACTGTCGTCTGTCTCTAAATGTGTTTCAAATCTAGTAATTGCCAAATGCTCGTAATGTATTCTTGTTTGTGTTTCTTTTTTGAGCAAATGTGAACTCCCTAGTCCTTGCAAATGTTCACTACCATGACAACCCCATACTCATGCAATGAACGTTTCCTTTTCTTTGTGTTCACATTGAGGAAAAACATGCACCATGATTTTAGTCAATTCAAAGTTTGAAGAGACAACGGCGAAAACATTGTTTAGACGATAAGACATGCCAACCCGCACACCTATAAACAATTTGTTTGAATTTTTGGTTTGTTTTGTATTTCATTTCATTTTGGCACAACGCATTGCAAAGATGTCCACTCCACATAATGCTAACAGTGCTGGGCCATAGCTACTTTTCTTAATAACTATGCATACGTACAATACAGTAATGCTGCATGTACAAATTCACTTGTGTTGTCCGAAATGAAAATATGCGCGTATGAATAGGAACCATGTTTCTTTCAGTCATCATCCCTCCAAAAACAATACGATCTACGGGATGCCAATTCATCTTCCTCTACAAGCAGTGCAGAAGGAATGGAGTAGCATACAGATATATGTATGTGCACAGTAAATGGATCCGTCGGCATGTTGTACGTCAGGAAGTTTGAGAGGTAGAGAAGAAGTTTGCAAGCTGGCCGTGTGGATGCAATACGTTGCTATGGAATCAAAGTTTGAATGTATAGTTGTTAACATGAATGCATTCGCTTTTGCGAAATGTGTACAACAGAATAATGAGAAAACAAATATCAATGAACTTTACAGTAACAGCTTACTGAATAAATGGCCTACTGAATAAATGGCCATGAATAGCAGCTCACTATTTTGAATGGGATAAAAGACAGTAATAAGTTTAAAAGCAATCAAATGTTTTTTCTTACCACTATCGGAGTGTCTAGGGCCGGTGCCGATCAGCCAGATGCCTTTTTATTATCATTATCACTATTGTAAGCCCGTTCGAAGGTAATAATCCTTAATGGTAATGCAATTCGAACAGTGCCGGTACGAAAGCACTTCTGACAAGTAGGCAAAAAGGAACGGGAATGATTCCTCAGCAACGAATTGTTTCCACAATAGACATTTTGCGTCCTATATAGCAGATGTATTATTACGTCAGTGCGTTAAGGCGTACACTGAATATTTCACGCTTATTTCCAGAGAGTATTGCTCTGTGATTGGATAAAAGTTTTGAAGAGGGCGCACATCCCATTTCTGTAGAGAAACCTGACTACGATCACAGTTTAGTTACATTAAAAGATTACGAGTAATCTGCATTGTACAGCCTTTACACGAAGAGATGCTTCACGAACGTCTTAAGAACGCTTTGCACCACTAACGTAGCAACTGTCGTCTGTCTCTAAATGTGTTTCAAATCTAGTAATTGCCAAATGCTCGTAATGTATTCTTGTTTGTGTTTCTTTTTTGAGCAAATGTGAACTCCCTAGTCCTTGCAAATGTTCACTACCATGACAACCCCATACTCATGCAATGAACGTTTCCTTTTCTTTGTGTTCACATTGAGGAAAAACATGCACCATGATTTTAGTCAATTCAAAGTTTGAAGAGACAACGGCGAAAACATTGTTTAGACGATAAGACATGCCAACCCGCACACCTATAAACAATTTGTTTGAATTTTTGGTTTGTTTTGTATTTCATTTCATTTTGGCACAACGCATTGCAAAGATGTCCACTCCACATAATGCTAACAGTGCTGGGCCATAGCTACTTTTCTTAATAACTATGCATACGTACAATACAGTAATGCTGCATGTACAAATTCACTTGTGTTGTCCGAAATGAAAATATGCGCGTATGAATAGGAACCATGTTTCTTTCAGTCATCATCCCTCCAAAAACAATACGATCTACGGGATGCCAATTCATCTTCCTCTACAAGCAGTGCAGAAGGAATGGAGTAGCATACAGATATATGTATGTGCACAGTAAATGGATCCGTCGGCATGTTGTACGTCAGGAAGTTTGAGAGGTAGAGAAGAAGTTTGCAAGCTGGCCGTGTGGATGCAATACGTTGCTATGGAATCAAAGTTTGAATGTATAGTTGTTAACATGAATGCATTCGCTTTTGCGAAATGTGTACAACAGAATAATGAGAAAACAAATATCAATGAACTTTACAGTAACAGCTTACTGAATAAATGGCCTACTGAATAAATGGCCATGAATAGCAGCTCACTATTTTGAATGGGATAAAAGACAGTAATAAGTTTAAAAGCAATCAAATGTTTTTTCTTACCACTATCGGAGTGTCTAGGGCCGGTGCCGATCAGCCAGATGCCTTTTTATTATCATTATCACTATTGTAAGCCCGTTCGAAGGTAATAATCCTTAATGGTAATGCAATTCGAACAGTGCCGGTACGAAAGCACTTCTGACAAGTAGGCAAAAAGGAACGGGAATGATTCCTCAGCAACGAATTGTTTCCACAATAGACATTTTGCGTCCTATATAGCAGATATATTATTACGTCAGTGCGTTAAGGCGTACACTGAATATTTCACGCTTATTTCCAGAGAGTATTGCGCTGTGATTGGATAAAAGTTCTGAAGAGGGCGCACATTAAATTTCTGTATAAAAACCTGACTACGATCACAGTTAAGTTACATTCAAAGATTACGAGTAATCTGCATTGTACAGCCTTTACACGAAGAGATACTTCACGAACGTCTTGAGAACGCTTTGCACCATTAACGCAGCAACTGTCGTCTGTCTCCAAATGTGTTTCAAATGTAGAAATTGCCAAATTTGGCAAAAATGGCTCACAGTGCTGGGCCATAGCTACTTTTCTTAATAACTATACATACGTACAGTACAGTAATGCTGCATGTACAAATTCACTTGTGTTGTCCGAAATGAAAATATGCGCGTATGAATAGGAACCATGTTTCTTTCCGTCATCATCCCTCCAAAAACAATACGATATACGGGATATCAATTCATCTTACTCTACAAGCAGTGCAGAAGGAATGGAATAGCATACAGATATATTTATGTGCACAGTAAATGAGTCCGTCGGCATGTTGTACATCAGGAAGTTTTAGAGGTAGAGAAGAAGTTTGCAAGCTGGCCGTGTAGATGCAATACGTTGCTATGGAATCAAAGTTTGAATGTATAGTTGTTAACATGAATGCATTCGCTTTTGCGAAATGAGTACAACAGAATAATAGGAAAACAAATGTCAATGAATTTTGCAGTAACAGCTTGCTGATTAAATGGCCATAAATATCAGCTCACTATTTTGAATGGGATAAAAGACAGTAATACTTAAAGGCAATTAAATGTTTATTCTTACCACTATCGGAGTGTCTAGGGCCGGTGCCAATCAGCTAGATGTCTTTTTTATTATTATTATCACTATTGTAAGCCCGTTCGAAGGTAATAATCCTTAATGGTAATGCAATTCGAACAGGGCCGGTAAGAAAGCATTTCTGACAAGTAGGCAAAAAGAAACGGGAATGAATCCTTAGCAACGAATCGTTTCCACAATAGACATTTTGCGTCCTATATAGCAGATATATTATTACGTCAGTGCGTTAAGGCGTACACTGAATATTTCACGCTTATTTCCAGAGAGTATTGCGCTGTGATTGGGTAAAAGTTCTGAAGAGGGCGCACATCCCATTTCTGTATAGAAACCTGACTACGATCATAGTTTAGTTACATTCAAAGATTACGAGTAATCTGCATTGTACAGCCTTTACACGAAGAGATGCTTCACGAAAGTCTTGAGAACGCTTTGCACCACCAACGTAGCAACTATCGCCTGTCTCCAAATGTGTTTCAAATCTAGAAATTGCCAAATTTTGCTCGTAATGTATTTTTGTTTGTGTTTCTTTTTTGAGCAAACTTGAACTCCCTAGTCCTTACAAATGTTCACTACCATGACAACTCCATACTCATGAAATGAATGTATCCTACTCTTAGTGTTGACATTGAGGAAAAACATGCACCATGATTTTAGTCAATTCGAAGTTTGAAGAGACAACGGCGAAAACATTGTTTAGACGATACGACATCCTAACCCGCACATCTATAAACAATTTCTTTCAATTTTTTGTTTGTTTTGTTTTTCATTTCATTTTGGCACAACGCATTGCAAAGATGTCCACTCCCCATAATGCTAACAGTGCTGGCCCAAAGCTACTTTTCTTAATAACTATGCATACGTTCAATACAGTAATGCTGCATGTGCAAATTCACTTGTGTTGTCCGAAATGAAAATATGCGCGTATGAATAGGAACCATGTTTCTTTCCGTCATCATCCCTCCAAAAACAATACGATCTACGGGATGCCAATTCATCTTACTCTACAAGCAGTGCAGAAGGAATGGAGTAGCATACAGATATATGTATGTGCACAGTATATGGGTCCGTCGGCATGTTGTACATCAGGAAGTTTGAGAGGTAGAGAAGAAGTTTGCAAGCTGGCCGTGTAGATGCAATACGTTGCTATGGAATCAAACTTTGAATGTATAGTTGTTAACATGAATGCATTCGCTTAAATTGCGAAATGAGAACAACAGAAAAATGAGAAAACAAATCAATGAACTTTACAGTAACAGCTTGCTGAATAAATGACCATAAATATCAGTTAACTATTTTAAATGGGATAAAAGACAGTAATACTTAAAAGCAATCAAATGTTTTTTCTTACCACTATCGGAGTGTCTAGGGCCGGTGCCGACCAGCCAGATATCCTTTTATTATCATTATGACTGTTGTAAGCCCGTTCGAAGGTAACAATTCTTAATGGTAATGCAATTCGAACAGGGCCGGTACGAAAGCACTTCTGACAAGTAGGCAAAAAGAAACGGGAATGAATCCTTAGCAACGAATCGTTTCCACAATAGACATTTTGCGTCCTATATATACCAGATATATTATTACGTCAGTGCGTTAAGGCGTACACTGAATATTTCACGCTTATTTCCAGAGAGTATTGCGCTGTGATTGGATAAAAGTTTTGAAGATGGCGCACATCCCATTGCTGTATAGAAACCTGACTACGATCACAGTTTAGTTACATTCAAAGATTACGAGTAATCTGCATTGTACAGCCTTTACACGAAGAGATGCTTCACTAAAGTCTTGAGAACGCTTTGCACCACCAACCTAGCAACTATCGGCCGTCTCCAAATGTGTTTCAAATCTAGAAATTGCCAAATTTTGCTCGTAATGTATTTTTGTTTGTGTTTCTTTTTTGAGCAAACTTGAACTCCCTAGTCCGTACAAATGTTCACTTCCATGACAACTCCATACTCATGCAATGGATGTTTCCTTCTCTTAGTGTTGACATTGAGGAAAAACATGCACCATGACTTTAGTCATTTCGAAGTTTGAAGAGCCAACGGCGAATACATTGTTTAGACGATAAGACATCCCAACTCACACACCTATAAACAATTTGTTTGAATTGTTTGTTTGTTTTGTTTTTCATTTCATTTTGGCACAACGCATTGCAAAGATGTCCACTCCCCATAATGCTAACAGTGCTGGCCCAAAGCTACTTTTCTTAATAACTATGCATACGTTCAATACAGTAATGCTGCATGTACAAATTCACTTGTGTTGTCCGAAATGAAAATATGCGCGTATGAATAGGAACCATGTTTCTTTCCGTCATCATCCCTCCAAAAACAATACGCTCTACGGGATGTCCATTCATCTTACTCTACAAGCAGTGCAGAAGGAATGGAAAAGCATACAGATATATCTATGTGCACAGTATATGGGTCCGTCGGCATGTTGTACATCAGGAAGTTTGAGAGGTAGAGAAGAAGTTTGCAAGCTGGCCGTGTAGATGCAATACGTTGCTATGGAATCAAAGTTTGAATGCATAGTTGTTAACATGAATGCATTCGCTTTTGCGAATGAGTACAACAGAATAATGAGAAAGCACATATCAATGAACTTTACAGTAACAGCTTGCTGAATAAATGGCCATAAATATCAGCTCACTATTTTGAATACGATAAAAGATACTAATACTTAAAAGCAATTAAATGTTTATTCTTACCACTATCGAAGTGTCTAGGGCCTGTGCCGATCAGCCAGATATCTTTTTATTATTATTATGACTATTGTAAGCCCGTTCGAAGTAATAATCCTTAATGGTAATGCAATTCGAACAGGGCCGGTAAGAAAGCATTTCTGACAAGTAGGCAAAAAGAAACGGGAATGAATCCTTAGCAACGAATCGTTTCCACAATAGACATTTTGCGTCCTATATAGCAGATATATTATTACGTCAGTGCGTTAAGGCGTACACTGAATATTTCACGCTTATTTCCAGAGAGTATTGCGCTGTGATTGGGTAAAAGTTCTGAAGAGGGCGCACATCCCATTTCTGTATAGAAACCTGACTACGATCATAGTTTAGTTACATTCAAAGATTACGAGTAATCTGCATTGTACAGCCTTTACACGAAGAGATGCTTCACGAAAGTCTTGAGAACGCTTTGCACCACCAACGTAGCAACTATCGCCTGTCTCCAAATGTGTTTCAAATCTAGAAATTGCCAAATTTTGCTCGTAATGTATTTTTGTTTGTGTTTCTTTTTTGAGCAAACTTGAACTCCCTAGTCCTTACAAATGTTCACTACCATGACAACTCCATACTCATGAAATGAATGTATCCTACTCTTAGTGTTGACATTGAGGAAAAACATGCACCATGATTTTAGTCAATTCGAAGTTTGAAGAGACAACGGCGAAAACATTGTTTAGACGATACGACATCCTAACCCGCACATCTATAAACAATTTCTTTCAATTTTTTGTTTGTTTTGTTTTTCATTTCATTTTGGCACAACGCATTGCAAAGATGTCCACTCCCCATAATGCTAACAGTGCTGGCCCAAAGCTACTTTTCTTAATAACTATGCATACGTTCAATACAGTAATGCTGCATGTGCAAATTCACTTGTGTTGTCCGAAATGAAAATATGCGCGTATGAATAGGAACCATGTTTCTTTCCGTCATCATCCCTCCAAAAACAATACGATCTACGGGATGCCAATTCATCTTACTCTACAAGCAGTGCAGAAGGAATGGAGTAGCATACAGATATATGTATGTGCACAGTATATGGATCCGTCGGCATGTTGTACATCAGGAAGTTTGAGAGGTAGAGAAGAAGTTTGCAAGCTGGCCGTGTAGATGCAATACGTTGCTATGGAATCAAACTTTGAATGTATAGTTGTTAACATGAATGCATTCGCTTAAATTGCGAAATGAGAACAACAGAAAAATGAGAAAACAAATCAATGAACTTTACAGTAACAGCTTGCTGAATAAATGACCATAAATATCAGTTAACTATTTTAAATGGGATAAAAGACAGTAATACTTAAAAGCAATCAAATGTTTTTTCTTACCACTATCGGAGTGTCTAGGGCCGGTGCCGACCAGCCAGATATCCTTTTATTATCATTATGACTGTTGTAAGCCCGTTCGAAGGTAACAATTCTTAATGGTAATGCAATTCGAACAGGGCCGGTACGAAAGCACTTCTGACAAGTAGGCAAAAAGAAACGGGAATGAATCCTTAGCAACGAATCGTTTCCACAATAGACATTTTGCGTCCTATATATACCAGATATATTATTACGTCAGTGCGTTAAGGCGTACACTGAATATTTCACGCTTATTTCCAGAGAGTATTGCGCTGTGATTGGATAAAAGTTTTGAAGATGGCGCACATCCCATTGCTGTATAGAAACCTGACTACGATCACAGTTTAGTTACATTCAAAGATTACGAGTAATCTGCATTGTACAGCCTTTACACGAAGAGATGCTTCACTAAAGTCTTGAGAACGCTTTGCACCACCAACCTAGCAACTATCGGCCGTCTCCAAATGTGTTTCAAATCTAGAAATTGCCAAATTTTGCTCGTAATGTATTTTTGTTTGTGTTTCTTTTTTGAGCAAACTTGAACTCCCTAGTCCGTACAAATGTTCACTTCCATGACAACTCCATACTCATGCAATGGATGTTTCCTTCTCTTAGTGTTGACATTGAGGAAAAACATGCACCATGACTTTAGTCATTTCGAAGTTTGAAGAGCCAACGGCGAATACATTGTTTAGACGATAAGACATCCCAACTCACACACCTATAAACAATTTGTTTGAATTGTTTGTTTGTTTTGTTTTTCATTTCATTTTGGCACAACGCATTGCAAAGATGTCCACTCCCCATAATGCTAACAGTGCTGGCCCAAAGCTACTTTTCTTAATAACTATGCATACGTTCAATACAGTAATGCTGCATGTACAAATTCACTTGTGTTGTCCGAAATGAAAATATGCGCGTATGAATAGGAACCATGTTTCTTTCCGTCATCATCCCTCCAAAAACAATACGCTCTACGGGATGTCCATTCATCTTACTCTACAAGCAGTGCAGAAGGAATGGAAAAGCATACAGATATATCTATGTGCACAGTATATGGGTCCGTCGGCATGTTGTACATCAGGAAGTTTGAGAGGTAGAGAAGAAGTTTGCAAGCTGGCCGTGTAGATGCAATACGTTGCTATGGAATCAAAGTTTGAATGCATAGTTGTTAACATGAATGCATTCGCTTTTGCGAATGAGTACAACAGAATAATGAGAAAGCACATATCAATGAACTTTACAGTAACAGCTTGCTGAATAAATGGCCATAAATATCAGCTCACTATTTTGAATACGATAAAAGATACTAATACTTAAAAGCAATTAAATGTTTATTCTTACCACTATCGAAGTGTCTAGGGCCTGTGCCGATCAGCCAGATATCTTTTTATTATTATTATGACTATTGTAAGCCCGTTCGAAGTAATAATCCTTAATGGTAATGCAATTCGAACAGGGCCGGTAAGAAAGCATTTCTGACAAGTAGGCAAAAAGAAACGGGAATGAATCCTTAGCAACGAATCGTTTCCACAATAGACATTTTGCGTCCTTTATAGCAGATATATTATTACGTCAGTGCGTTAAGGCGTACACTGAATATTTCACGCTTATTTCCAGAGAGTATTGCGCTGTGATTGGGTAAAAGTTATGAAGAGGGCGCACATCCCATTTCTGTATAGAAACCTGACTACGATCATAGTTTAGTTACATTCAAAGATTACGAGTAATCTGCATTGTACAGCCTTTACACGAAGAGATGCTTCACGAAAGTCTTGAGAACGCTTTGCACCACCAACATAGCAACTGTCGCCTGTCTCCAAATGTGTTTCAAATCTAGAAATTGCCAAATTTTGCTCGTAATGTATTCTTGTTTGTGTTTCTTTTTTGAGCAAACTTGAACTCCCTAGTTTGTACAAATGTTCACTACCATGACAACTCCATACTGATGCAATGAACGTTTCCTTCTCTTAGTGTTGACATTGAGGAAAAACATGCACCATGATTTTAGTCAATTCGAAGTTTGAAGAGACAACGGCGAAAACATTGTTTAGACGATAAGACATCCCAGCCCGCACACCTATAAACAATTTGTTTGAATTGTTTGTTTGTTTTGTTTTTCATTTCATTTTGGCCCAACGCATTGCAAAGATGTCCACTCCCCATAATGCTAACAGTGCTGGGCCATAGCTAATTTTCTTAAGAGGCTTCATGGGGGGTAATTTAACTTCAATAGAGTACCGCAGTGTGACATCATAATGAGCATGTTGTCAAGACAACCGGTTCTAAATTGTGTGAGTAGAGCTAACATAGGTAATCAAAGCGGGGTCCCTTTTTGGGAGTGCCCGACACTAGCCCGCTAGACAATGTCGGACCAGTGAAACCCTCACTTTAGAACCAGCAACCTGCATTACAACGGATATGACGACACCACTTCGTTACTCTATTAGAAACTAAACTGTGGTTTGCACTATAACAATGAGGATTTCATGATCGATCCTGTGAATATGATTGAAAGACGATTCAGTTTGACTTTCACTTTCATAAATTGAGACAGAAGTGGCGGAAGGGGGTATTGACTTTGGTGGGCGGATTTTTTTTTTTTTTTTTTTTTTTGCTATGAAAACAATTACTGTAAAGGTATTTCCCCTTTTTCAACAATGAATGAGACGGCTCTCATTGAACGTTTGATTCCCCCCCCCCCTCTCCCCCCCCCCCTTCTCTCTCTCTCTCTCTCTCTCTCTCTCTCTATTTCTCTCGTCTCTAACTGTGCCTCTTCGCCATTCTGTCTATCACCCTCTCCTTCTGTTACTCCCCCCTCCCCCCCCCCCTCTCTCTCTCTCTCTCTCTCTCTCTCTCTATCTCTCTCTCGTCTCTAACTGTGCCTCTTCGCCATTCTATCACCCTCTCCCTCTGTTACTCCCCCCCCCCCCCCCCGCCCCCCTCTCTCTCTCTCTCTCTCTCTCTCCCATAGGCAAGAAACTGAGTTGTTATAGATACGGGGCTGTCAGTGAATGGTACTGAGAGGGTTAATCCGCTCAGTCCCATTGGCAAGAAACTGGGTTGTTATAGATACGGGGCTATCAGTGCATGGTACTGAGAGGGTTAACCCGCTCGGTCACATTGGCAAGAAACTGAGTTGTTATAGATACGGGGCTGTCAGTGCATGGTACTGAGAGTGTTAACCCGCTCAGTCCCATAGCCAAGAAACTGAGTTGTTATAGATACGGGACTGCCAGTGCATGGTACTGAGAGGGTTAACCCGCTCAGTCCCATAGCCAAGAAGCTGAGTTGTTATAGATACGGAGGTGTCAAGTGCATGGTACTGAGAGTGTTAACCCGCTCTGTCCCATAGGCAAGAAACTGGGTTGTTATAGATACGGGGCTGTCAGTGCATGGTACCGAGAGGCTTAACCCGCTCAGTCACATTGGCAAGAAACTGAGTTGTTATAGATACGGGGCTGTCAGTGCATGGGTACTGAGAGACTTCACGTGGATTTCACTGTGTTAAACCTTTTGTTACTCGCATCGTTGCATTATGATATATCTAATATACAGTTGATGGATGGGCGACAAATATTGCGTGCGACAACGGGGAAATCATTATGGCCATGGTTAGTTGACTGTGGCGTATTGTTATCGGACGTCTCCCTATCACCTGCACTTCAATGCGGTATGCACTTTTTTCGTTAACGTTTTGCTACCCACCGCATCATATTATTAAATATTGAATGGAGTTGATGAAAGGAAATCGCGACAATCTACGTGAGATAAGAGGGAAATTATAATTGGTTGCGGTTCATTGTTGTCGAATGTTTACCTATCACCTCCATTTACATTAACATCGTCACGTGACAGAGAAAATATGAACAAGATTATGTTTCAACTTTCCGTTTTCTCTTCCCTTCTCTTTCTGAATGATTTTGTCAAGTCAAAGAGCTTCTAATGTCAGTCTATTTTCTAATTCATAAATTGTTGACTACTGATTGCATACTTAATGTATTACGCTACGTAAAGCTTAACTTTGACATGTATTGATGCATATGTCATCTTTATTTACCCACTTTTTGACAATGTATTGCAAGTTTGAAGTTGAAAATAAAGTTCATCTTTAAACTTTAATTTTCTAGATTCCTTCCAAATGTTAATGTTTCCATTGATGCTCCCGATTGCTTATAAAAATCGACTGAAAGACAAGGTGTCCATTTTTCAGGTCAAACACAATAAAAGTTGGTAAAAACCACAGAAATGGAAGAAAATACTGTATAAGAACTTCCTTCTCAATTATAGAGCTAGAAACTTAATTTAAGCGGATTTTAAAGCGATCGCTAGATTTCGAGGTTTTGGGCGGGTCGTTCGAAACCCCCCTGTTCTTGAAGCCTATAGAGACCGAAGACCGCTGTTCGCTATTGCTTGCACTTAAGAGGGAGCAATGCCAGCGGTTCTCAGTTCATCGTACACTGATTGGGGCAATACGTTTGTGAATGTAGATTATATTCCTTACGTTTCAAACGTAAATAAGGATAGTTTTTCACTTTTCCTGATAGGGTTCGTGAAGCTACGATTGTGAGATTTCATACAAACATTACAGCATCGTTTATGCCAAGTTTCATGACTTTTACAAATGGGACACATACGAAACACGCAGCCACAAAACAAATCACACGGTAGCATTCTTGAATTACAAAGACATATTAGTATATTTTTAATTTCAGTTATATTAACAACAAAAAATGGAGTTGTCTCTTTTTCCACGAACAATTATATTGATAGGTCCATTTCAATGTGCTCTTTTATGTACATGTACAATTCACGGAATATGTTACATCATACATTTTATATCTATCTTTGGATAATCTATGTGCAGCTAATAAAAATGCATTGATATATATACTAAGTACTATAACACTACGTAGAGGTACTATCGTTTAACATGGGAGTACTAAAACAAGCACACACCTTGCTTCGTAATATTCAACTACCTGTAAGTACATAAACTATACTGTTCACCTCACAACCAATATCCCTATAATTTCATGCCTATTTATAGTATGTAAGTACATGTACATTTATTGAGCATAGTACATTAATACGTGCAGAACTTATTTGTCAGTCCATATCATTTAGGTGGCCTACTCTTCCCTAATCTGACAAAAGGAAGCAACTAACAAAATAGACTTTTCTTGTAAATGAGCAAAATGTGTCTGTCACTTGCATTTGCATCAGTGCAACACGTCATCATGTTAGATTGAATATCTCGCAGCAAGATGAATATTTCTTGTCCAGATTTTGGCCATATGTAGGGAATGCTGGGTACAATCTAAGAATACCAATAACCCAGATTTGAGTGTTTTGTCACTTGCTTCCTTTGGTCAGAGTAGGCAGTACTCTTCTGCAGAACATGAATTGTATTTCACACATTACAGCCATTTAAAGACTGTCTCAGTACCTGCATAACTTGATGAAACAATCCTCAGAATTGTCATTCATAACTTTTTCAAATGATTTGTATCTTCTTTGTATCCATTAGATTTGGTAATAAACAAACTTTGTGATGCTACACCGATGTCACACACATAAAAAACAGATGCCCATTAATATGATAATAACTGATTTCATGGTTATCATCTGTAACTTCAATTAGAGTTATTGATGTAAACCAGTGACCTTCCATCTTTTCAGTTCCACGGCAGTTAATGTTATGCTTGCACAAGCTGAATGAATGGTAAATACACATATCATTGCTTACAAAACTATATTTGCTTTTTCACGAAAAAAATCATCAAAAACAAAACTGGCAGTGACAAAATACTTTTTTCAATATCCACAAAACCCTTATTTTACTGGCACATTTTTCAAACATATAAATGTCAGAGTAATATTGTGAAGATTATCATCTTTCATCTTGCAGGTACATGCACATTTTCCCTCATGCTACACAGCTTAACTCTCTCATTACCATTGGCATGGAGATGTGAAGTAAGCCAATGGGATTTTCAAGGCCTGATAATTGAAGGGTTAACAGGCCCATCAGAACACAGACCCAATCCATCACTGATTTAACTCTCGTTTATGACCAAGGCCTGTTTAGAAGAAAATTGATCACTATTTGGCTTTTAAATTGGCAACACCTTTTCTTTTATACCAGTTAAATAGATTTGAAGAGGAACTTAGATTACACTGTAAACCACATAACAAAAAAACTATTAAGAGCAGTCACTATGCTCGTTTGAAGAGTGACAGTGTGATGCTAACCTTTTCAGTGCATTGCCAATTTGATGATTTGGGGATCATTTCACGTTTTTTGTTGTCCCAAATGGGTTATAGAGATTAAAGTGTGACGACAGATGAGCAGGTTGTCAAGACTAATGGTTCTAAACAAAAAAAAATTAGAGTAGAGCTATGAAGGTAGAGCAATCAGCAGTGATCATAGTGGGACTGTCATTGGGAATGCCCAATACATGTACTTACTGCCCTACTCTGACAAAAGGAAGCAAGTGACAAATCACTCAAATCTGGTCTATTGGTATTACTAGATTGTACACAGCATTCCCTACATATGGCCAAAATCTGGACAAGAAATATTCATCTTGCTGTGAGATATTCAATCTAACATGATGTGGTGTTGCACTGATGCCAATGCAAGTGACAGACACATTTTGCTCACTTACAAGAAAAGTCTCTTTTGTGAGTTGCTTCCTTTTGTCAGAGAAGGGCAGACCAGCCCACTGGACAATGGCCGACCAGTGAAACTCTGACTTGAGTGATGTTGTTTAGAACCAGAAACCTGCATAACAACGGACATGATGACACCACTTTGGTACTCAATATGATCTAAAGTTGGCTCCATTTCATAATTCTGTAAACCATCCATATCAGATAAAAGTGCATTCACCAACAGCACAAGGTCAAAAGGCTTTCCTTTCACATACATTTAAACTTAACATCATATCTGTACAAATTGCTTTTGTTTGTCCATATCGAGTACTGTAGTGCGACATCACAAAAGCATACATGTAACATTCATGTTGTTACATCAAGAGCAACTAGTGCTACACTTTGTTACACAAATCCTATATTGAGTTGAGCCTCACAATGCCACATCAATCTCACATTGTATCATTTAAGAACAATCATAAAGCAACAAATCATATAAAATCTGTAATAAAAAATTATTGCATAAAATTATTGAATTATTGTCTCAAGTTTGTGTTTTTACACACTGTTATATCTACACTACTACACAGATCATCCCTGACATGAGGTACAAGTATTGTTAACAAAAAATGCACTTCAAATCAGAATTAACAAAAGTACTACCACACAAAAATATAAAGAAATTCCATTTCTTGCTTTACATCTTTTATAAACGTTTTAAGTGTCAGCACGAAGCAGCCATATTGTAAACATTATTCAGTTTGGCAAACATACAAGAATGGGTCAATGAGTGATTCTTGTCAAAGTGGACCAAATACAGTGCAGCTTATATTCTAAAAACCCAAATAAATGGAAGCTAAAGATTAACTATAATTTCGGTTTAATAATAATCAAACTTTATTGGTTGGCTTTACCCCATAGACACGTACTCACACATGTATCTGCTTTTACTACAGACACACAAGTCCTTTTGATTATTGCTAAAATAAATTATTTTCATAAATACAAATTCATCCCACATTGTGTACATGGACATGGAGTACTGAGAGTTACTTTTTAGTCCCTTTCAAGAATATTTAAGAAAAATAATGATAAATTAAGATAAAATTGTTGTAAAACTTTCCTCACACACACTATTACAACATCACTTTATCAACTTATAAGCAAAGCATGGAAAATAACCATTTCAGCCTGATATCCATCACATGTAGTTGTACAAAAACTTCTCAATACTTTTGGAATTTACATAACATTTTAAGTCAAGATACTCTCTCATGATTTGTTATACTGGCTATGAAAGTACATAGCAGTAAAAGTTTGGCAGGTAAAAACACAAATCTCTTTGAGTTTGGTGCATAGATAGCATTTTTAAGTACTTTTGGAGAATGTTGAGTTAGCTGATACTCATAGAGATCTTGACCATAATGTTGGTCTCACTAGAGTGTTTTGTTTTAAAGAATAAACTTTTTAAGGCAAATTAGGTAAAGATATTAGTGAGGAAAATGTAGACATCATTAATGACTATTGATAGTACAGTGTACCATGTAGAATAAAATGATCTCAGAGAATTATACACTTGTATTGCCATTTGTCGCAGCAATAATAGAGCAAGAATTCAGCACAGTCTCATGGGAAAAACATCATCAGGGCCCTGTAACATACAGGTGTGTGATCAATTGCAAATTTCAAAGAGATAACTTCTGATTGGTTACTGGTCAGTCTTTTGAACAAAAAGCTCATGCAACAACGATGTTGATTGGCCATTGCCATTTTGTGATTGATCGCAATCAACTCATTGTAGTTACTTCTTTAACCATTTGAGTGCTATATGTGACTATTTCCACAAGTTATTGACACAGTTCCAATGAAGCAAGAGTTTATCTGGTACTCAAACTATTGATGGTTGAGTAATTTTGCACCTGTATTGAGCTACATGTAAATACTGAACTAGATATGCATGACTTTTCACTGAAAACATAAGAATCGTAAAGCAAAGTACATGTAGTACTTTTGCACCTGTATTGAGCTACATGTAAATACTGAACTAGATATGCATGGCGTTTCACTGAAAATATAAGAACTGGCCTGTTTCTCTATATAGCCTGTTTAATACTGAGGGCAAACACAGGCTCACAACATTCTAGTTCACACATGTATCATATCTCAGTGTGCTCTAGGGACAAGTAGTTAGAGTTAGTAGAATCAGAAAGCAGCAAAACAGTCAGTACTGAATAAATTTAAGGTGCAGATGGGGATAAAGGAAAGAATGGGGAATGGGAGAAAGACTACAGGAAAGATTCATTTTGCTACGGGTAGTAAAAGCTAATTTCTTAGACAGTTAGCATGATGGAGTGGACTGTCTTGTACATGTACACTACAGCTCAAAGGAATTGGCATGGGTATAGGGATTAGGGAAAGGGAAGAAAGGGAAGGAGCCACAGTTTTAAACCACGGTATATTTTGTCCAGTTCAGCATGAAACATGATGCCTTAGCCTAAAAAGCATGTTTCATGCTGAACTGGACAAAATATACCGCCGTTCGAAACTGTGGCTCCTTACCTTTCTTCTCTTTCCCTTTACCCATGCCAATTCCTTTGAACTGTAGTGTATGTGCTGCCATTTTTGTGCTCTCTTACAGCTGGCAGTCCAATGGCAACAGGCTGCAGGCAATTGACAGCAAATTGCTTCCAAGTAAACACTAATAAACTAATAAAAAGAAATTGAGAGGGGCAGAAAAAATACTTAAGTGTAACTGCAGATTAAGGGAATCAGAGAAATACTGTATAGAGAATAAAAGACAATTGCAGATTGAAGAAGAGGCACAGTGAAACGGGGCAAATAAACAAATGACACAAGAGGTGAGAGGAACAGAAATACAAGTACATGAAAGATGCACAACTAGAGAACTAAAGAGAAAGAGAGAGAGATAGAGTCATCCAAAACACTTCAGAATGCACAATATCTATTGGAAATGTGGGACTCACACCCATGAAGCATGTTGCCATCACAGCTGCCATTCCTGCGTGACCTTTGCCCCCTTCAGTGACATAAGCGGTGCACTCTGGGAGTGATTGGGCGGGCTGGGCAGAGGGCGCTCTGGCAGTGGCCGGTCGCTCATGTCCGGCTCGGGGCTGAAGACCCGCTTGACCGGAGACCCGACCTCCGAGGGCGTGAGGTAACCCTCCTCGTCCATCTCCGAGTTTGGGCTCCCCAGCACTGATGATGACCTGCTGGATGGGGATTGCGCGCCGAAAGCGAGAGGGTTGTTGATCATTCCGGTTGAGTGCGACTGCTCGTTGAGCATTGCTTGGATCGTGACGGCCGACCCTGCGGATACCGCCCTCTGGCGATGGGTCACGACTTGCGGCTTCCCCCCTTTCCCCTTGTTCTCACTACCACCACCACCTTGAGACGGCAAGTCACTCAGCTGACCCTGGGACCTCCGCGTGTAGGACTTTGTATTAGGCGTGGTCGAGATGCCCTTGACATCAGTCTTCCGGGGAACAAGTTTTGGCGGTGACTTTGCTTTGCTTGGGCTGGCACTGTCCCCGCTCTCTCCGTCATCGTCACGGCTCCGGCTCTTCTGTCTCATCATTTTCAAACCCAAACCAAACTTTCTCCGGACCCCGGAAACAGGAGACGCCGCTTGTCGCTCCACGGTCTTGTTAGGCGAGCTGTAGCGCTGAGTGGGCTCTGGGGTTTGCTCAGAGAGCAGGTTGGGGTTGGACGCAGACTTTTTCATCCCCTTTTTAAACTCCATACTGGCACTAGTCCTTTTACTCGGCAAATCCTCCAGTGCCAGTGATCTCCTTCCTTCTGATGTGCTCACAGCAGACAGGTCCACCAGAGATTTGGACTTGAACATCTTGACACGCTCTAAAGTCCGTGCTTTGAATGACCTTCTCTTCTCTGGCTTTGGTTCCTCTTCTGCCTGTATTTCTAAATCTGGATCTGATTTGGACACAACAACTTGAGTGTACATCACTCCTGGCGTGACCAAGGCGGTATGGCCAACATTCGGAGGCTCCTGGGTCACAATCCGGGCTGTTGTTTGCCTGACATCATCCACATCTTCATACGATGTCAAAGTCTTAGAATCAATGTACCCTTCCGGGAATGTGCTACTCAACAAAACGTGACCTTGTATGTTGATTTCCTGAGGAGGTCTTTCGTTGACAGCTTCGTAGTCGGTCTCTGGGGAAGTCGGCCGAGAGTCCTGTGCAGGAGTTGGTGGAAAGACATTGTTCACTTCCTCGTACGCATAGCGGTGTTTCTTTGGTGATATCACATAGGGGTTTTCCTCTGTGGGTGGCCCCTGGGTGCGAGGCAAAGACGGCAACTGCCGCGAGTTCATCCAATCAGGCATTTGGGCTGCGGGGAAGCCAAAGGCGAGGTCTAACGATCCCAGGGTTGGCGAACGATCAATGTAGGAGTCTGTGATTGAGGGACTGCGGAGGTTGTCCATCGATGTCGAACGTGCCAGTGAGCCACTGCCGGACGCGCTCTCATAATCGACGCCCTGGTAGTGGTGTTCCCTCTCGCCCGACGAGTTGCCCCCGCTGCCTCCAGGGAAAGACCCGTCAAAGTAGGTGTGGATGAGGGGACTAGGTGGGCCTGAGCCGGAGGCGGGGCGTGGAGGGGAGTCCACCATGTGGTAGTTGTCCTGGAGGGTCAGGGTGGACAGGACACTCTGGGCTCCGGCTGGGGAGTTAGCAAACCCATCATTGGACACCCCTCTGAAGCCCTTGGGGCTTGGGCTGATGAGGGGGGTGTTCTCATAGTTCTCCGTCAGGGTGTTGCGGTAGGACTGCGGGGTGTACTCCATGAACTGGTAGCTGGACCGATCGCTGGCTGCTACGGACCCTCGTAGGAAGCCGCGGACCTGAGGCGGTTCCCAGCTCATCCGGTCCTTACTGTCGCGCCCCACCGCACGTCGCGTCAGCGTGTCCGACCCAGACCCCGCCCCCATGTCCGCGTACGGCAGACTCCCCTCGTCTCCATCCCCCACCCCCACGGATGCCCCGCCCATCTCAGCGTAAGGGAGGTTGTAGTCCTGGTTCAAAGTGGAAGCGACGCTGGGGGGGAGGGGCGTCTTACTTGGCAGGGAGGGGACGCGGGGTGGGACGACAGGGGCCTCCTGTGTCTTCTTCACCTGTTCACTCTTGCTCCGGTCAATCTTGTGATTGGAACCTGGTGGGGATTAAAAGACAACCACTTAGTGATGGCAACAAGGTTGATGACCTCTAATCAATGGTTTATCTATTATTTTTATATTTTGCACATTGATAATAAGATGTATTATCAAATTACAAAATAGAATTTCTGGTATCCATAGCTCTCAATTATTATGTTCACCATAATGTAGATTGTGATGAATGTGGAGAATCCATCAGACTTGCTTTAATGTAGAGATAATTCAAAAGTCTAAAAACAGAAGAGTGGGTGGATGATCTACATGGGTGAGTGAGAGGTTCTGTATGAGTTCGTGAGGGTTCCATGTTCCCTGACTTTCGGGAATCACTGTAAGGTCTTAAATTTAACAACATGCTGCGTAACATTGAATTTGTAGTATCACATTTCAGTGGAGGTTTGATGGAAGTTGCCAGAGCGTCAATCACGAAAAGAACAACTCACAAAAAATTCTGTAACCTCGTCATTTGCAAAACTATCTGTACACAAAATTAATGGCATCATCATCATCATCATCATCATCATCATCATCATCATCATCATCAGGCATTGTTCAACCATTGTTGGATGAAGCCCTCCTCAATCAGTTTCCATTCACTTCTATTTGCTGTCATTCTGTTCCATGTCGCTGTGTTTGTGCATGTTGATATTTCGGCTATTGATACAATGGCTATTATAGAGTACCAAATAAACACGTTCCCTCTGCTTACCGTCTCGTGATCTGTCGAGCCTGTCATAGCTCTTGCCTCCTCGACCCGGCACCGGTACCGCAGGGCTGTGCTGGGTGTGGTTGGGAGATATGGGTCTCCCTGGGGAAGATAGAAAGAGAACAGTAGGGATTTCAGCAATCCTTAAATACAGGGGCAGCCCTTTTGCAAAAGTCGTGAAACTCAGCAGAAATCTGCAGAAGGGCAATTCCACAGGTTTGGTTAAATTCGTATAACATGAGTAACCAAAGCTTCTTTATTTGATTGAAAAAGAAGTTTCTGTGCTGAGGATACGATGACATCATGGAAAGTTCGACTGCTTGCTTCTTAAATAATTATATAATTTGTGCAGAACTATAACAGAATATTAAATAAAGAAGCTTTGGTTACTTTCCTTACACGACTTAAACCAAACCTGTGGAATTGCCCAGTACCTATATTCTGACGACTATGTGTGTGCAATTTCAGTCATGACTTCACAAACCTTTTTAGAAAAAGTGAAAGACTTATCACCGTTTATGTGTGTTTTGAAGCTACCATGGTCTACATTTACTATATTTCAATGCTTAGGTAGTGGTGAGCCACTTGCCTCAATGGATCACTGTATGGTGAGAAAAGCTGTAATGGTGCGCTATTGCTGTCTGCAGTGTGGAGTAATTTTAGCTGAAATTTGTTTCACATTACACAGTAAAACCTGTAGATAACGACCACTGAAAGGAGTCAAGGAATGTGGTCTTTATTTAATAGCAGGTCATCTTTACACTACAGCTCAAAGGAATTGGCATAGGGAAAGGGAAAAGGAAGAAAGGGAAGGAGCCGCAGTTTTAAACCGTGGTATATTTTGTCTAGTTCAGCATGAAACATGATGCTTTTTATAGGCTAAAGCACCATGTTTCATGCTGAACTGGACAAAATATACCTCAGTTTAAAACTGCTGCTCCTTCCCTTTCTTCCCTTTCATGTTCCCTTTGCCAATGCCTTTGAGCTGGAGTGTATGTACGGGTCACATTTAGACATATTTCAATTGAAAAATGCATCCAAAGGAAACTAAAAATGTACTGTTTATGGACAGGTGGTTCACTACATGGGAATCCTTTGAAATACTTTGAAGAATATAGTACAACTTTCAGTAGCATCATGTGGTTACATTGTGATAACTGGTCTAAGTTATTGGGTGAAGAAGGAAAAGAAACATGAAGAAAATTACAATGTTACTTTCTCCTGCCCTTTAATATTGGTGTATTTTGTAGGTATTTTGCACCATTTCATTGCTAATCAACATATGTGTGTATAGTTTGTATGCTTAGAAAGCAAAATTTAGTACAAAATAATAGGTCGAATGAACCATTACAAATAAAGCTAACATGCAAAGAGCTTTAAGTAGCGTAACCATATGTAAATACCACATAAAAAGCATAAAAACAAAAAAAAGCCTATATATTATTTGCATGCTTCCACAGCCATCCTAGTAAATACAATTAGAAAATTGTACAGCTTTTTGCAACATTGCCATTACCATACCAAAAGCACCAAGAGCTCACCACTCTCATTGCTGTGTACACGGTACATGCAGCTATGCAACAAAGTACTTTGTCTAAACATCCACCACTTAATTCTGTCACCATTAATAAACTTGATAGGCTGGAAAATCACAACAAAGTCGGAACAGTTATGACCTGTGCTCTGTAAGTACATGTAGACCATATGCACTTTAGGGCGTGTGCTTTTTTTTATAAGTACATGTACATGTACCGATAAACCTTAAGTTAACATCGTTCATGCCTATAGGACCTAACCACTCTACTCTAATTATTGTTGATGAGCACTATAGGAAGCTATGCACTAAAGCAGTTTGACAAACTTCCGCATACTGAAGTTTGTCACCATTAATGAATTCAATTGACTGAAAAATCACAGGATGCGCGCCCAGAATAGTGTGTCAATCTTAACCACAAATAATGTACTTCACAGCTGTTAAAACATAAGTTCCGGATAATACACACCCACAAACACGCACACACACACACTCACACACACACACACACACAAACACACACACACATACAGATACGTTTACACAAGCACCAACACACACAATGCAAACATGATTTGAACCCCGCTTGTCCAAGGGTACCCATTGTTTCGCTTTCACAATATGGAGCCTAATTTCTAATGTAATTTCTACAGAGTGCTAGACCAGTCACTATTTTATCAATCTATGTATTTTCTTTCACTGTTTTTTTTTTGTGTGCATATTTTTAGATATTGTAAATTGTCATGCAGTTCAGATGATAGTATTAAAAACTTAAGTGAAAATTAAAAAAAGAAAGAGTCTATGTTCATAGAAGAGGTTGAAGAGGAAGAAAAGAAAAGAAGGAAACAAAGAGATCACAAAAAGATGAATCATTCTTCCAAAATTAGAATGGTTGGCAGATATGAGAGTCTACTAGGCCTTACTTCCCCCTCTGAGAGTGTGAAGAGGTAAAAGTGAAAGTGGAAGTGTAGGGATGACAGCTGCTTCTTACCTGATGATCCTCTGCGGGGAAGCAGACCAAAGGTGGCGAGCCGCAGCCTCTCATAATCCTGATTGACTTGCTCTGAGGAGGCGGGAGTCTGCGGAGCGTCGCCCTGGAAACCAAGAATATGAAATTTGAAATGATGTGCTCTCATCGTGATATGACAAAACATTTCTTGGGCAATAGAGTGATTGATTTCAATCACTCTATGGATTTGAGATTTCTGAGCATGTAATATGTGCTGCTTCAGTCAACTGTTTCAAGAACAGACTAAATAACCATCGGTCTTATAGCTACATGTACAGTCGAGGCTAGAAGTTTACATACACCTAGGTAATTCAAAGAAAAGTTGACACTTGCCACACATTGTAAAATTTTCTATATCTTCAGAAATATAAATACCACCATGACGAATTTGGTATCAAATGAAAGAGCATATTAAGCTTTTTCACATGATTGGGATGCCATTTGGATTAAATTACATTCAGGGGGGATTTTCTTTGAAGAAAAAAAAGTAATATTCGTGCTTTTCTTTGTTTTTATATTTTCAAACATTGTTTCATAGAAATATATAAATGTCAAATCTATGATTTATATTACATTTTCTATCATGATATGTCACAACTGAATAAAAAAGTCTAATCTGAAATGTTTGTGTTGAGAAGTAACTAGCGCAAATATGAAATGCTTTTTTGTCAAGTTTTTATTTTTAATTTGTCTAAAATATGAAGATTTTTGGGGGAAAAATGACACCTAAATAATTTTCAGCTCCTGATGACAAAGCAATGTGATGACAGGGTATGACATACTATTGCCTATGGGACTGAGAGTGTTATGAAGTAATTCTAGCATACCTGGGTTCCTAGATCCTCGTTGGTGTATGCATCGAGGAGGTCGTATATCTCGCCGTCCTGGCCAACAGGCGTGGCAAAGACATAGTCCCCCTCGCCCATGGGGGCGCTGCGCCCAGCCTTGAACGAGAAACGCCCCGTCTCAGAGCTCTCAAACTCACGCATGGACTTAAGGGGCCATTGGGCCACCAGAGATCGTGTGCGCTGTGAGGGAAAAGGAATAAAGAAGACATCATTTAAATGAAAGAGCATGTGATTGTAAATTAACCTTTTTTCTCCCTCTTGCAGAATGAATACAAAGGCAATAATTGCCTTGTCATGGCTTAAACCCAAACAAGATCTACACTACAGTTCAAAGGAACTGGCACCGGGTAAAGGGAAAGGGAAGAAAGAGAAGGTACCCTGGTTTTGAACCTTGTCCAGTTCAGCATGAAATATGATGCTTTTTAGGCTAAAGCATCATGTTTCATGCTGAACTGGACAAAATATACCGCGGTTTAAAACTGAGGCTCCCTCCCTTTCTTCCCTTTTCCCTTTACCCTTGCCAATTCCTTTGAGCTGTAGTGTAAGTCAGCCCGCATAGATGGGGGCTCAGTAGAGAACTGGTTAATAAAACCATCACATCTTATTATGCCATAAATCAAACAAGTCACCATGGTGGGCCCGGCATCCCCGCTAATGCTTACCTTCAGGGCCAGGGTGAGGCCCCACTTGGAGAGATGGAGGAGGCAGGTAGAGGCCCGGGCACCTATCCGCCGCATTGACTCAGAGTCGTCGGGGCTCACCTCAAAACAGCGCCCTGTAAGATGGGAGAGGGAAAAAAACCTCATATACATGTACCTGTACATGTATCCTGGGCCCTGTTGTATAAAACTTCACCATTGATTGTAACTTTGCTCCCAATAGCAAGTTCTATGGAAACATTTTAATTTGATTGGCTGCCAAGCGATGTTACTATGGTAGTTACCATTGACAGCAGAGTTACCATTCATGGTAAGTTTTACACAGCGGGGCCCAGGACTAAACACATATTTTATGCATACATGTACCATCATACACACTAACAGTACATGTGCCCATAATGAGTGAGAAATGGGCAAGACAAATGAAAAGAAAGGGAGAGCGAGAGGGAAGAAAAAAAGAAGAGAGGAAACAAAATGTAAGAAAGAAAAATAAAGAAGAGAGTGAATAATGAGAGAGAGAGAGAAAGAGAGCAAATGCTTACGTCAAAATGAGAAACATAACATAGTTGTGGTTGTATGTTTGTCCATACTGGAATGACGACCAGGAAAATATGAACAAAGAAGAGAGATTGGGTAAAACACTTTATACTTAGCAAGGGCCCTGAATCACGATTGCACACCAGGAACCTGTTGCACAAAACTTACCATTAATGGTAACTACCATGGTAACATCGCTTGACAGCCAATCAAATTCAAGGTTGCCATAGAGATTACCACTGGTGGCAAAGTTACCATCAATGGTAAGTTTTATGCAACAGGGTCCTGATCCTTGTCCAATTGGAGGGTGTGTCCTTTACAATGAATAAACCATTAAGGATGCCTGACACAACAGCAGTTATTAAACTTTCCCCAACCTTTGGCCCATTGCTCATAATAAGATTTTCAGGCTTTGTGAACCCTGGTCCAGTTAGGATGTCAACATTTGCCATGGAACTGCAGTAACCAAAGGGGTGTGGCTTAATTGTGCCCTATAAGGAATTTGAAGTATATATTCACAGCATGTCATCTATTGTCCGTACAGCAGATAAAACCATCACACCCTGCCTTGTTTTCACGATATAAGGGATATATCTACATTCTGGTTCCATATTCAATTCGGCCTCCAGCCTCAGAGAATATGGAACCAGAACGTAGATATAGACCGTACTCTGTGAACAAGCAGAGTGTAACTGATAATATTCCTACCCGGAAAGTCTGTTCTGAGTTGAGTCTGCGTCTGTAGATAAAAGACCCAGAGGTCCATCACAGTCTGGCTGTCGGCCATGAAGCGCCACACCGCCCTCGGGGTTCGCACCTCAAAGATGTGCTGCTTGCCCGTCGGGTCGTGCTTCTTGTCCACCCGATACCATGGCGATAGCTTCAGACTCGCTGCGAGAAGAATGAGAATAATACCGAGAATTTGTACTTACGCAGTGCCTGATATGAATCAGTATTGTCTCTAAGCATTTCCTGAATTTATAATTAATGTAATGTAACATGGAAACGGCTGAGAGTAAATTGGATGTTTCCGTAGTTCATTTCATGGTAGTAGCACAGCTCTATGTTTTTAAGCTTATCATTAGATGCCTACAAAATATGATTTTTTTTTCTTCATAAAGATATATTATTGCAGGATACATTTGTACAGCTCTACATAACGGCCTGTTACAGTACATAGTACATACAGGGAAGTGTTATGGAAGGAGTAGAAACTCAAGCATAATACATTCAAACATCTGTATGGGTTCTAAAGCATGCTCATGAATGTCAAAAGAATTCCATAATCATGACAATGCTTTGATGTTCCATGTGCCGAGCCAACATTTAGCTGATGTCAACTTGAAAAGAAATTTCTTTAATTTCCCATTTGTCTGTAGACGTTTTGTTTTTGAAGAAAATCGTTTGCAAACTATAAGGAAGTTAACGGCAGATAATGACAGATCCTAATACTCTGCTTTTGTTTCGAAAAGTATTGAGGAATCATTAAAAATCGGACATATAAGCTATTTGTATTACGTACAGAGTTGACGAATTTCTTCACTTTCGGACATCTTGTGCATTTGGGGGATTCAACCACTCTCAAAATGATATATTAAGCTGTGTATAATCATTAACGGCGTTTGTGTATGTTTGCGTGCAGCAGAGATATTTTACTTGAAAAACTTGTTTATTTGTGTTTGCTGATACTTGTTGTGCTCATGGAAGTATTAATGCCATTAACAGAACGGACAAGCGAAATGAGACTGTACATTTCTTTTGTTCTCTCTGAGAAGCCGTTGCCACACAGTCATGTTCATAATTGTTCAAACACCTGAACAGCACCTGTTGAGAACACCGTAACTTTTCAGCGGCTTGGCACATGGGTTCATAGAAAGAAAGTTGCTTCATATCCTTCCATAACACATCCCTGGTACTATTTATGATCTTAGCTGATTATACCATACCAGTCATAGTATTGATTCATTTATCATCTCGAAATATTTGTATATTTCCAGTCAACATTTCATCAATCGATGCATTTTCTTTTATAACTAGTTTTGTTTGCATACGTTTAGATGTTGTACATTGTCATGCAATTCAGTCGAGGCATTTATGAACAGGTTCATTTAATACATGTTTCAATGAGAAGCATTTTTCACAAGAAACAAGAATTGGTCTTTCTAGACAGAGTATCTTTCTATACAGGGATGTACACTACAGCTCCAAGGAATTGGCATAGGGAAAGGGAAAGGGAAGAAAGGGAAGAAGCCACAGTTCTAAACCACGGTATATTTTGTCCAGTTCAGCATGAAACATGATGCTTTGTAGGCTAAAGCATCATGTTTCAAGCTTAACTGGACAAAATATACCACTGTTTAATACTGCAGCTCCTTCCCTTTCTGCCCTTTCCCTTTCCCTATGCCAATTCCTTTGAGCTGTAGTGTGGAAGCAAACTCACCCTTGGGTTTCTCAAAGTTGGAGGCAACCTCCTTGTCGAAGATGGCAAGCATGGCGCCATCGTGGCCATCAGAGTGGTCCCTTAGGAGCACCACGTAGCGCTTCTTCCAAGACCCGGAGCTGCGCAGGAAGGTCTTCTTCTTGGAGCTTCCATCAGGCTCGGTAGCCTTCTTCAGCCAGCCCTATATGGGTTATAAGAACACAGATAGAGGACATCATTCACTCAGGGCCCAGCGATATTAAGCAAATAATCAACGTTTTTGAAGGTGATGGAACGAACTATCACTCCCAAGGCGATCTGGATGTAGCTATCTTTCCAAAGTGCAGCTGAGGAAAGATAAGCCGATTCAGATCGCCGAGAAAGTGATAGTCGTCTCATTGCCTGAAACCAAAAGTTGATTATTTGCTTTATATTCTGAAACCAACTATCTATACCAAAAATGACAATTCGACATACAAAAGTAATGTTTTCTTCTCTACCTAACTCCAAACCGCTGCCATGGGGAACACGCGTTAGGACGCATTAGTAGGAGCTACTATTAGTCAATTGATAGTCCGACTTAAACGCACTTTTATTTCGCGCGTACTCAAAAGCGGAGGTCTCAGACAACACGCCCACCTTCTTGAAATCTTAAGATCAATATAATTCCATTCAAAGTCAGTTTCCAGTTATAAAATTGTGAGCGAAGTTCTTAAATCAGCATTCTCTTCAGGATGCTGGGGCAAATCTTCTGCTGCATGGGTTAACTAACTGTGAATAGAATATGTCATAGTTTTAAGTCCCCTCACGCCCTTATCTAAAATGAAGCTTCATCCAGCAAAAAAAACGCAAACACTGATAGAGACTAAAACTCCAAGGTAACCACGACGACTACATACTGTACAACAAACCAGTTTGCAGATGGCATTGATCATTACGGAAACAAGGATAAGCCAATAGATAATTGTTATGCAATATATGTGCTATCAGTTCAAGGACTCTCGTACTGGAAATCATTAAAGTACCAATGAATAATACTACACACTCGCTCATGAAATTATTGATCCCAAATTGGAAGGGGGTAACGGCAACAAAAGAACAAAAACTCATCCCACATCATGGTTTAATGATGAGTGATCATGGAATCAAACATTTTCCCACAAGATGAACAATATCTCGCCCTTCCAAGCAATTCACTTGCAAAATAGACTGCATAATACATTTGATATTGTAGGTTTATATTTTGGATGTCAATCATAATCATTCAATCACATATTCTTATCATGCTGTTGTTGGCTTTTAAGAACTTGTCTGATATGGCATTTCTAATTGTGTTTTTACACAAATGGTGTACTAGTACACATATGTCTACATGAACATGCATGTTCTATATGCATGTCCCATAAGTTTGTCACTGCATGTGTACGTTGCACAAATGTACTGCACCTTTAGTACATGTGTAGGTTAAACTCCTTTATGAAACTCAAAAGTGTACTGAAATTTGTTTTGTTACAATGAATGTATTCCAATCAAGAAAATCAAGATTTCTAATAAAGAAAAATAATGATGTTAATACCAAACTTCTGAATGATATAGCTTACAAGCAAGCCTACGTTGGATCGTTTATCACACATGCATCAAATGTGAAGGATAGACAAACAGAAAAAAAAACAGAGAAGAGTAGAAGATATAATAATAATCATATACATGTACATCTATCCAGGATTAAACACTACAATTTGCATACATCATACAGATTAACAGGTAATGTGCCCTTAATGAGTGAGAATTGGGCAAGACAAATAAAAAGAAAGGGAGATAGAGAGGGGGACGGAAAATAGAAAAATAGATATAGAGGTGAACATAGGTGTGAGAGAGAAAAAGAAGTTAAAGAGTGGATAAAGAGAGAGAGAGAGAGAGAGAGAGAGAGAGAGAGAGAGAAAGGGGGGAGAGAGAGGAAAAGGAGAGATGTATCTAGAAAAGTGAATGAAAGAGATTAATATTGAAATAGAAATGTATTAAGAGAAAGAGACAGAGAGCAAGAGTGAGATTGAGAAAGAGACGGTGAGAGAGAGAGAGAGATGTGTTGAGAAAGGAAGAAACAATGATAAAGAGGTGGTAGGTGAGAAAGAAATATTGTTTTGAGAAAGAGGAAAAGGAAAGAGAGACAGAGAGAGAGAGATAGAGAGAGACATAGATAGAAAGAGAGAGACAGAGAGAGAGAGAGGGAGAAAGACAGACAGACAGAAAGAGAGAGAGACACACACACACAGACAAAGAGAAAAATAGAAATAGCAGACCCAAGATGCTTAGGAGAAACAGCAGGAAAATAACTCACTTAATCCTCGATGTCTCCAACCAAGATTGACAACAGAATAATCACCAATTCTCTGTGATCTAACAATAATTATATCATGCCACTTTATTCTTACCTTGAAGTAAAAACAATCAGGATAGCACTTGCACTGTTCAAATCCATCAGTCCATTCATGCGGCGTCACACACAGTCCCCCAACATACGGCAACTTAAACTTCATCTTTGCCTATTTAAACTCCAAATAATATTCCAATCACAGTATTCGTCAATACCATGTATAGTCCTCAGATAATGCTATTCTGATTCGATATCCAACCACAGTGTTAATCAGTTTTTAGTCCCTTGAGGTGTTTATCATCCCTTTACTAGCTATCGCTGCTGTAGATTAATGCCTGCTGCATCAAACCCAGCTTCGTGGCTTACAATGATTTTTACCCACGTTTTACCAATCACTTGACCTATGCCATACCTATATATAGTCCTTTGTTCAGAGTTTTTCACTGTCCTATGACACACACACACGCACACTCCCACCATCATCGCTACCACTACCACATGCCAGGCATTGCACTCAAGGTTAATCCTCTCGGTGCGCTGGAAATTAGGAATCGACCTCGGAAGTAGAGAAAAGCTGCCTCCTCTGGCCAGGACGTCAACGCTCGACCCATTTTCCCACAGACCCACACACACCATTTCCTGTTTTTATCATTAATCTCCCTCCGTCAGGTCCGTCGCAAACAACCTGCAGTACGTGTGACTCACTCGTGACAGAATGTATTGTTTTATTACCGTCAAAGGCAGACCTCAGCAATTTTTCGGCTTTAATCTTCAGGATGATAGGCAAATAACCTCGATAGTTTCTATGATAACACAATGCACATTTCGGAATTACAAGCTCAAGGTACCACCTGTGTATTCATCGTCTCTTCAGCCATGTCGATCAATTAACTCTTTGTTTGCCAAAGTCACAATATGGCACTCGTAATACACTCAAATCCTATAGAAAAATATCTTATCTGGTACAGAAAGAGATGCAATAAACTTCCTGAAGTTCTCATGCACTACTTTTATAGCTAATCTTCTCTTACAATCCTCATTCAAAAATTAATTATGATCAATAAATCATAAGGTACTGTATTTCTTGATGTATGGAAACCAATTCAAGTTTACTGCCACAGTATAAACCTACTGACCTTTACACTGGTCAAGCTGTGGATGGAGAACTTGACCAGGACACTTTAAGACATTAATCCTTCTTTTGGGATGGTCATAGGATCTGAGCTGACCACAAGTCAAGGACAGGTAGACAAACTCATTAGGGGCGTCTTCATTAGCTCGAGCTGGGCAAAATAGCGAACTTGTTCTGATCGGGTTAGCTAGCCAGATCACAAACTAGCTAGCTATTTGCGTCTTCATTAGCCAGATCAGGCAAAATAGCAAGCTATTTGGTCGAGAAAATTTCCCAAGAAATCTTGGGTTAGATTGATCTAGCTCGAGCTTTCTAATGATGTATGAAATGCACAAGTAAAAGGATGCATATCTTTGTGAGAAAATGCTTATTTTCAAAAGAAATTGTACACAACATATGGGAGAGCACCTCGTATGTGATGTCACAAAATCAAAACTTTCAATCAAATGACTTTCTTTCCCTGTGACCGATTTTCGTTAAACCTTCACTCATATATGTTTCTTTCATTTGTCTCTTTTTATTGAAACCAAAATAATTTCAGGGTGAACTTCCCCTTTAACTATCACTTACATTTGTTTTTCCTGACTATCTCAGCAGCTTTTTCAGAGCTACATGTATTTCAAATTCATAAACCCTTCGCCCGTTCACGACTTCACACTGAATGCCATGAAACTTTTTTTAGTATCTGCATTGTGTTGACACTGAATTTGATTACGCTCTAATAGTTTATCCTGCATATTGACTGCAATCACAAGATGTTTGATTTAAAGGGCATATACTGTACTGGGAAGGCAAAAAAGCCTTCAAAATATAATTGTTAGCAATCTTCTTACCAATGGTCTTTAATTCATGTATTGTCTATTTAAGAAGCTTGCCGAAAGTTATTTGCCCTCAAATGATCCACATATGGAGTAATTAATGATTAATGATTAAATCCTCAAAATGTTCGGGCCGAACATTTTGAGGATTTGTGATTCAATCACTCATTACTCCAAATGCAGAACATTTGAGGGCAAATAACTTTCAGCAAGTTTCTAAAATAGACAATACATGGATTTTAGACCATTGGAAAGAAGATTACTAACAATTACATTTTGAAGGCTTTTTTGCCTTCCCAGTACAGTATATGCCCTTTAAGATAAGACTAATTGTTTGCAAGAACATATCCCTATTATACATGTAATAAATATTTTAAAGAAGATGAGGTGGGAGAGCGGAGGTTAATAAGCTGCAGGTAGATCAACTTTATTTCCCTTTTTAACAAAAAAGTACATGCAGCAGTTTAAATTACATATCTGAAATACAACTTTGCTTGAGTGAATCGTATATATCACAACAAAGCTTAATTCACCTTCTGTATTCTTTATTACATTGAACCTTCTGAATTTTATTGTAAATGTTCCCATTTCATATTCATGTGAATGTTTTTACTTGGAATTATTTCATTTCATTTATTTGCATCTCTCAAAAAACATACAAATGTTCAAGTGCATGAACATTCAAATAAGATGTTCCAACATACACATTATGCATTTGAGTCTAACTCTCTCATTACCATTGTCATGAAGATGTGTAGTAAGCCAATGGGGTTTTCAAGGCCTGGTAATGTAAGGGTTAAGTCTCTCATTACCATTGGCATGAAGATGTGTAGGAAGCCAATGGGGTTTTCAAGGACCCGTAATGTAAGGGTAACTCGCTCATTACCATTGTCATGAAAATGTGTAGGAAGACAATGGGGTTTGCAAGGCCTGGTGATGTAAGGGTTAACTCTCTCATTACCATTGCCATGAAGATGTGTAGGAAGCCAATGGGGTTTTCAAGGCCCCGTAATGTAAGGGTTAACTCTCTCATTACCATTGTCATGAAGATGTGTAGGAAGCCAATGGGGTTTTCAAGGCCCCATAATGTAAGGGTTACCTCTCTCATTACATGTACCATTGTCATGACGATGTGTAGTACGTCAATGGGGTTTACAAGGCCCTGTAATGTAAGGGTAACTCTCTAATTACCATTGTCATGAAAATGTGCAGTAAACAAATAAGTTTTTCAAGGCCCGTAATGTAAGGGCCAATCGTGCCAGCAGACTAATCAAATGTATGATTGTTGTTACGTGACCTTGCTTTGATAGTGTAACCTACGGTATCATTGTTATCTCTCCGAGGAAGGGCGCTCATGATTGTGCTTGGCCCATGTGATATCCTGTTGATTAGCTCATGAATACGCACACAATAGACATTGGAATTGGCTATCCATGGGTTTGCCCTTGGCTTTTTTTCCCCCTTTCACCTAAAACAGGTATTTATTCAAAATCTTAACAATCACACTCGTTATTCTTAACCTAAATGTACACTTTAAGGTTTTTTTTGTAAATGATGTAATATTTGATTTCCTTCATTTCTTCCAGTGCTGCGTTACTTCCGACACGAATCTTGTATACCATAACTTAACGTATCTCTGATCTACACCAGACTCATTTCTTAAAATGTATATTTTGATTTAATCACTAGTTTCTCCAAATGTGGATCATTTGAGGGCAAATAAACTTCCAGCAAGTTTCTAAAATGGAGAATACATGAATTTAAGACCATTGGCAATAAGATTGCTCACGATTACCTTTTTGAAGGCTTGTCTTCCCAGTACAGTATAATCCATTAAAACATCAGTGATTATGTAAATTTGGTGTGTCTTTAACACAGAACAGATTTATCTTCACCACTCCATAAACATTTCTTCATATTCCTGCCAATTTCCTAAAAGACAGAATGTTGCCCTAGCTTTCATTTCATGCAGAAAGTAGTGCTAAAGCAAACAGTGCAGTTTGCTGTAATAATAACGACATACTCTGTACTTTCCAATTGCAATGTCTGCGCAGACGAATACAAAGTTCAAATACAAATGGGCCTGTCTACAGTAATGGGTACATTTTTGTTAAATTTACTGTAACTTTTGCATAAATCTCTTAAATTCCATTTATTTTTTTTAGTCTCTTAAAGATTGTCCGTCCCTTTTGCAAGCTTAAAATTTGAAATTGTCTATCACAATTGTAAATTGAAGAAAGTGTGATTCAAGACCATTTCTAAGAATATAGCATGTTGAAGCTATCTGTATTATTTTTTTATATGTAAAAATTTCAGCCGTTAAATTTCAAACAGACTTTTTTCGTACTACAAAAAAAGTAGTCTTTGTTACAGTATCTATGTGGTTATTATGCATGTGTAAAATCCTAATTTTATGAGTAATTACCAAACTTTGGAGATGATTCCTTCTATAGAACATGTTACAAATGTGTATAAGTTGTACATATAGCCATACATGTAGCCATTACATGAGCTGCTTTATGTGCTTGTGAAATTCCTCACTGGTGAAATAAACATTGCGCAATGTACTGCACAGAAGATTCTGGAATGTGAGAAGACTCTGGCAGAGGATATTTACATGCAGGAATGTTACAGCTAGCTGAGACTCATTAGCATAATAAAGGAGCTCAGATGGGCTAGTGATGACTCATCAGTGTAATCTAGGTCAGGTCAATATTGTTTGTCATGTTTACAAGCATAGGTACAGTATATGTACAATGAAGAGCTTACTAGATATATTGAGAAATCTCTAGAAGTACAAATAATAGAACCTTCTGGAATGTACAGTTTGTAGTATATATATGAGTTGTTTGAGATAGGAGCTCAGTTTTCATATCATCTTGCTCCAGTCACCTGTGATAAGAGTAACCTGCATCTAAGATATTGTTGTGACCCTGGCTCAATACCTACCTGTGGATTTATACGAGGACTTTCTCTCCGTGGATAAATACCTGCCTGTTAAATAGCGCTTATGAGATCCTGCCTGTGAAAGCGTGAAAGCTCTGTGGATTAACATATGACCATCTTGGATCATCTATTTGGACTTGACTATCTGGAATACCTGTTCTTCAGCGTCCAACATTGGGATCAACATTGCGATCATAATTTGGGAATACTGGATCGGATTATCAACTGGACCATCAGCGAGAGCCGTGGATCCATTGGACTTCAGTATCCTCCAGCACTGTAAGCTAACCTGTATCCATACATTGTAAAATAATCTATATACATGCATTTATTTCTTGATGTATTGAAAGTGAACGCTTGTCTTGGTTTTTGAAGGGGAAAATACCCCATATAATAAAGAACACATAAACTAAATATTGGTATCATTTTGTGCGATCCTTTCTGGCGTGAACTGATCGTAACAAAATTTGGGGGCTTGTCCGGGAGATGAACATTGTTAATAAGCCAACATTGTTCAAATTTCAGTGAAATTTTGGTCATAACTTTGAGTGATTTATCCTAGAATACATACAGACAAGCTTTCACATATTTTGATTGTGTATGTTATATACTGTGTACAATCATGAGTACGTTTGATGTTAAGGCGTTTGCCGAGAGGACAGATTTGTCCTACACAGATTTGGAAAGATTAAGAAAGTGTAATTTGATCGCTATTGCCCAACATTTGAATGTTGAATTGACACAGGGTATGAAGAAGGCAGAGATACTTGATAGTGTAGCTAGTCACATGACAGTTAGACAACAAACCCAACCAGTTGAACAAGCCCAAGCTATGGGTGGTTCAAATCAAACACAACTTGAGCTTGCTAAAATGGAATTTGAAAGAGAGAAGATGAGATTAGAATTTGAAAGAGAAAGAGAACAAAGACAGCGAGAAGCTGAAGAAAAACAAAGACAGCAAGAAGCTGAAGAAAAACAAAGACTGCGAGAAGCTGAAGCTGAAAGAGAACAGAGACAGCTAGAGGCACAAATTGAAATGAGAAGACTAGAAATGGAGATGAAATTGCGTGAGCTTGAATTTTCTCAGACCCGTGCACAGGAAAGTAAGTCCCATACATTCGATGTGGCAAAGAATGTTCGTTTGGTGCCAAAATTTGAAGAGGATAGAGTCGACAAATATTTTGTCTCGTTTGAAAAAGTGGCTAATACAATGAAATGGCCACAGGAATTTTGGCCGATGCTTCTCCAAAGTGTTTTTGTTGGTAAAGCAGCAGACGTGTACTCATCTCTCTCAGCAGAACAGTCATGTAACTATGCTACTGTAAAAAAAGCAGTACTGAATGCGTATGAATTGGTACCGGAGGCGTACAGACAGAAATTCAGAAATACAAGCCGCAAGCCAGGTCAGACACATGTTGAGTTTGCTCGTGAAAAAGAAATGATGTTTGATAGGTGGTATGGTTCATTGAAAGTGGGGGAAGATTTTGATAGCCTCAGAGAGGTAGTGTTGTTGGAGGAGTTCAAAAAGAATGTTGCCTCCAATGTGAGATCCCACTTAGATGATCACAAAATCACAGATCTGAAAAAAGCAGCTCAAATGGCTGATGAGTACGAGCTAACTCACAAAAATGATAACAGACCACCGTTCAGAAATTTCTCTGGTTATAGAGGTAAAAATCAGAATGAGGCACAAAAGAGTACTGGCCAAGCAAAAGATGCGCAAAGTAAAGGCGGCAACACTAGCAGTGGTTCACCTCCGGCATCCAAAAATCAGTCTGACAATTCAGGTACGGCAAAACCACCTCCAACTTGCTTTCATTGTCACAAGAAGGGGCACTTAAAGGCCCAGTGCTGGAAATTGCAAAATAAGGAAAAGAAAGAAGTTGGGTTTGTCATGCCAAAAAGTGTCCTCCCAGAAGAAAGTGTCCCAGGTAGAGATAGACAGGTCATTGAAAATCGTCCGTTCAAATTTGACGATAAACTTACGCAGGTTGATGAAAAATATCGTAGCTTTTTGTCTGAGGGAAGAGTGGCCCCTAGTTCATCTGGTGAGGCAGGTATGCCAGTGGTTATCCTTAGGGATACAGGGTCCAATCAGACATTGTTGGTGGAAGGTAGTGTGACTTTACCACCAGAGAGTGCATTGAATGCCAAGGCATTGATACAGCCTATTTTTGGCAGTTGTATCACCGTCCCCTTGTATAAGGTGGATTTGAAGTGTGACCTAGTTTCTGGTCCTGTTACTGTTGGAGTCATCCCAGAGTTGCCCATGCGGGGTGTAGATTGCTTGTTGGGTAATGACTTGGCTGGCGACAAAGTTGTTGCGTCGCCAGGTGTTTCAGAGCAACCGGTTGAGGTTACTGAAGCTGAACAGTTACAGGTGAAGTTCCCAGGGATTTTTCCGGATTGTGTTGTGGTTTTGGAAAAACCAGTTGAGGTTCCGGAAACTGAGAACTTACAGGAAGAAGTACCGGGAATTTTCCCAGCCTGTGTTGTTACTAGGTCTCAGGCTCGTAGGGATGCGCACGATGATGCGGATTGTGTTGACGTGGAGGAGAATACTGGGGTTTGGTTGGCTGAAACCTTTTTCAAGGATTTGAATGAAGGGGGTGCTGTTTTAGGCTCCGAGGCTAGCAGTGGTGAGCTGTTTAGTAAGTCTTCCTTGGTTCAGGCACAACAGGCAGACATGGAATTGAAGGGCTTGTCTCAGACTGCGTGTTCTGAGGCTGAGGCTGTTAATGTCCCTGAGTGCTATTTTGTCAAAGATGACATTTTGATGAGGAAGTGGAGACCTCCCCTTAGGCCAACTGATGAGGATTGGACTGTTGTCCATCAAATTGTTGTCCCTCCCTGTTATCGCAATGAGATTTTGAGAATTGCCCACGAGTTACCTGTTGGCGGCCATCTAGGTGTCAGAAAGACAAAAGATCGAATCATGAGGCATTTCTATTGGCCGAAGTTGAGTCGTGATGTGGCTGAGTTTTGTAAAACTTGTCACACATGTCAGGTGGTTGGTAAACCACAGCCGTCGATCAAGCCAGCACCATTGATTCCGATACCTGCATTTGATGAACCGTTCACTCGGGTTCTAGTTGACTGTGTTGGCCCTTTGCCTAGAACTAGGTCAGGTCATAGGTTCCTCTTGACGATCATGGATATGTCTACCCGTTTCCCAGAGGCAATCCCACTCAGGAATATTACAGCCAAGACTGTAGTAGAGGCCCTAGTACAGTTTTTCACTAGGTACGGTCTGCCCAAGGAAATTCAGTCTGACCAGGGATCCAATTTCATGTCAAACATATTTCAAGAGGTGATGTATCAGTTGGGTATCAAACAGCTGAAGTCGTCAGCTTACCATCCCCAATCTCAAGGTGCATTAGAACGCTACCATCAGACCCTGAAAACCATGATTAGGGCATATTGTGAGGAGCACCCTGAGGACTGGGATAAGGGCATCCCACGTTTGTTGTTTGCCACTAGGGACTCCCCGAATGAGTCAACGGGATTTAGTCCGTTTGAGTTGGTGTACGGTCACGAGGTTAGGGGCCCTTTTAAGCTCATAAAGGAGAGGTTCATGTCCCAGGATGATGATGTAAACCTCCTTGACTACGTGTCAAAGTTCCGTGAAAGGTTGTTTAAGGCATGTGAGGTAGCTAGGGGACACCTGAAAACGTCCCAAGAGAGCATGAAGAAGAAAGCAGACAAACATGCTAAAGTGCGTACTTTCAAGCCTGGTGACAAAGTACTTGTGTTGCTACCATTGCAGGGTGAGCCATTAAAGGCCAAGTTCAGTGGACCGTACTGTGTCAAAAAGAAATTGAATGATGTCAATTATGTGATTGGTACTCCTGATAGGAGAAAAGATCAAAGGGTGTGTCATGTGAACATGCTCAAAGAATACTTTGAGCGAGAGACTAGCCAGCCAGTTGGGGTGATACAGGTGGTGAACGATGAGGAGGTAGATGTGGTGGAATCAGATGTGGACATGTCTGAATCTGATGTAAACATGAGTGAGCCACCAAGTGTCAGGCTGTCTAACAAGGAGGTGTTAGGGAAAAAACAGGAAGTGTTGAGTTACCTCCCTGAAGATCAGAGAAAAGATGTAACTGATTTGTTGCATGAATTTGGGGACGTTTGCAAAGACAAAGTAGGTTGCACCCCACTGACTGTGCATGATGTTGATGTTGGAGATGCTAGACCAATCAAACAGCACCCATATCGGTTAAACCCCGATAAATTGGCGAAGGTTAGGGAGGAGGTTCAATTCATGTTAGAAAATGACATAATAGAGCCAAGTCAGAGTAGTTGGAGTTCCCCTATCGTCATGGTACCAAAACCAGATGGTTCACAGAGGTTCTGTATTGATTACCGGAAGGTAAATGCAGTGAGTAAGACAGATTCATTCCCAATTCCCAGATTGGAGGACTGTATTGATAGGGTTGGTAACTCTGCCTTCGTCAGTAAGATAGACTTGCTTAAGGGCTACTGGCAAGTGCCAATGACCGACCGTGCAAAAGAAATATCTGCCTTTGCGACCCCAGATGGTCTGTTTCAGTGTAAGGTCATGCCTTTTGGGATGAAGAATTCGCCAGCGACTTTTCAAAGGTTGACCAATCAGGTGATTGCCGGACTTGACCACTGTGTGGTGTACATTGATGACATTCTTGTGTTCTCGGACACATGGAGTGATCACATCCAACACCTCAGATTACTGTTTGACAGGCTCCACAAAGCCAATCTTGTGATCAATCTCGCAAAGAGTGAATTTGCAAAGGCAAAGGTCACCTATCTCGGTCACATAGTCGGTCAAGGGCAAGTACTGCCAAGAGAAGCCAAGGTTGAAGCTATACTCAGCTTCCCCATCCCCCAAACAAAGAAAGAGTTGCTCAGATTTCTGGGTATGGCTGGGTTCTACAGAAAATTCGTGCCGAATTTCAGTACTGTAGTGAGCCCACTCACAAACTTGCTGAAAGGCAAAGTCAAGTACATCTGGTCAGACGAGTGCCAAAATGCTTTCGTGAAGTTGAAATCTATCATGGCAAATGAGCCGGTGTTGGCTGCACCCAATTTCTCCAAGCCCTTCAAAGTGGCTATTGATGCCAGTGATGTTGGTGTAGGGGCAGTTTTGCTCCAAGATGATGATGATGGCATAGAAAAGCCTGTGAGCTATTTCTCGAAGAAGCTGAACAAGTACCAGAAAAAGTACTCAACCATTGAGAAAGAGGCACTCAGTATGATCCTTGCCCTTCAGCAGTTTGAAGTGTATTTGACAAACAGTAAAGGGGAGATAATACTGTACACAGACCACAATCCCCTTGTCTTCCTGGATCGGTTCAAAACCAAGAACAGTAGAATATTCAGGTGGAGTCTGCTGATCCAGCCCTATGCACTCAAAATTGTGCATGTATCAGGCAAAAACAATGTCATAGCTGATGCATTGTCCAGAGTGTGAAAAAAACAACAACAACAAAGTAATGATACGTTTTATCACAAGGTATGTGATTACGTGTAAATATGTTATTGAATCAGTATGGTGACAAATGAAAATTACCATATATGCAAAAGACTTTGGAAAAAAGATTTTGAAGTTATTTTTATGTGGAACCATTCAGTGCAAGTAAGTGCCTTGCCGGTTGATTATGGTATTGAAACAGTTTGTTAACTAAGAAAGATCGTATGGATAATACAAGTCATCAAAATGGTTGAATAAGAAATTCAAAGTAACAAAATACTCAAGAGAAGTTGTCATTGTTACATCATGAGTTGTCATAAATAAAGCATGACAATATGATATTGTAAGTGTTCAAACATAAAAGTATGATTGTTCATAATGCAGAGAAGGTGAACATGTTTATTTAGGTAACTTTAAATGTTTGAAAAATGTAAAAGAAAAATTTGCTACGGCAAAATTTTCTTTTTTCCATGGGGGAAAGTGTTACAAATGTGTATAAGTTGTACATATAGCCATACATGTAGCCATTACATGAGCTGCTTTATGTGCTTGTGAAATTCCTCACTGGTGAAATAAACATTGCGCAATGTACTGCACAGAAGATTCTGGAATGTGAGAAGACTCTGGCAGAGGATATTTACATGCAGGAATGTTACAGCTAGCTGAGACTCATTAGCATAATAAAGGAGCTCAGATGGGCTAGTGATGACTCATCAGTGTAATCTAGGTCAGGTCAATATTGTTTGTCATGTTTACAAGCATAGGTACAGTATATGTACAATGAAGAGCTTACTAGATATATTGAGAAATCTCTAGAAGTACAAATAATAGAACCTTCTGGAATGTACAGTTTGTAGTATATATATGAGTTGTTTGAGATAGGAGCTCAGTTTTCATATCATCTTGCTCCAGTCACCTGTGATAAGAGTAACCTGCATCTAAGATATTGTTGTGACCCTGGCTCAATACCTACCTGTGGATTTATACGAGGACTTTCTCTCCGTGGATAAATACCTGCCTGTTAAATAGCGCTTATGAGATCCTGCCTGTGAAAGCGTGAAAGCTCTGTGGATTAACATATGACCATCTTGGATCATCTATTTGGACTTGACTATCTGGAATACCTGTTCTTCAGCGTCCAACATTGGGATCAACATTGCGATCATAATTTGGGAATACTGGATCGGATTATCAACTGGACCATCAGCGAGAGCCGTGGATCCATTGGACTTCAGTATCCTCCAGCACTGTAAGCTAACCTGTATCCATACATTGTAAAATAATCTATATACATGCATTTATTTCTTGATGTATTGAAAGTGAACGCTTGTCTTGGTTTTTGAAGGGGAAAATACCCCATATAATAAAGAACACATAAACTAAATATTGGTATCATTTTGTGCGATCCTTTCTGGCGTGAACTGATCGTAACAAACAATTTTTTTCATAATGCGTTTTATAAATTAGTTAACCGATTGATCAAAAAAGCAGATATTTCAACACAAACTGCTAAGAGCCTGAGGTAAAGACTATTAATCAGACGTTGTTTACGTGAATTATTTGAATTTTACACTACGAATCAGTCTCAAAATATGAATATACAGCTTGCTAACACTTCTCTGTATGTTTTGCCAATGTTTCGATAGTTTTGTGATGATCTGAAAAAGAGACGGGCTGTCTTTAAATAAACCAGCCTATAATAATAAAATATCAAAGAAATGTATTGATTTGCAATTAACAAGGTTTTGTACACTTCAGAAAATTTGCCCCGTACAAATTTGCCACAGTAGCGGGACAGACAAGTTTGTAACACACTCGTCTGTCCCATTACCAACATGATATGGCAAATATGTAAAATATGTACAGGCTAATTAGTTTAGAAATAAATGAACATTTAGAGCAGGATTTGAGCTGAAGTTATTTTGGAAGAAATTAATTCAACACTCTGTCATATTTTGGTGGTGCAAGGTGGTCATAATTTCAAATGAATCTGCAAATGATCCAGTTGTGCCAAAAAATATCCCTTTACTGTAGACAGACCCAAATGCATTATAGTCTCACAGAGGGTGCATCAGTGTATCTACATGTACACAGCGGCTAGCGGCTCAAAGGAATTGGCATAGGGAAAGGGAAAGGGGAGGAGCCACAGTTTTGAACCGCGGTATATTTTTTTTCTAGTTAAGCATGAAACACGATGCTTAAGCCTAAAAGCGATCATGTTTCATGCTGAACTGGACAAAATATACTGCGATTTAAATCTGCGGCTCCTTCCCTTTCTTCCCTTTCCCTTTCCCTATGCCAATTCCTTTGAGCTGTAATGTACATGCAGTATAGCCCATTTTGCAAAAATCCTGAGAGCAAGAATCTGGAGTATACCCTTACAACAACATGAATGAAATTTGTGCACATACAAAAAACTCATAGCTTCACAAACCTCAAGCTGCAGGAAAAGTGAAAAACCATCCCATAGTGCATGGTTTCACTCATATTGCCATGTTCAGCTTATTGCTGTAACAGTGCACTTCTTGCATCACTGTGTGGACGTGCAAATAGCTGTGACGTGCACTTTAGATTGCGTATATGAGGAAACTTGCTATCCAATGGAGTATACAATACACCACGTTTGCCCATCATATAATATCCTTCATAACTCATAAATTCAGAAGTATATACATTTCCTGTCAGTGCCATATCACTGACACTACCACTCATTACTCAACTGACATACACACTTCCGGGGTATTTTAGCTGAAGCCGCTGCATCTGCTCCGGTGCGCTGGGCTGCGCTAGGCCGGCGAGTCTGGGCATTCTCACACCGGAACGCCCATTTGCATCACCCTCACAGCGGGATATTGTCAACATGCAACACAACTAGAGTTAGTCTAACAATTAACAACAAACTCGCAAGTTTGCAATCATAACAAACAATGTAATTCATGACAAACTAAATCCGTAGAAGAGGTAATACTTTATAATTAAGTATTATTTAAATCAAACATTGCCTGTTCTATTGATGAAATATTAAGCTCATACTCTACCTTGTATATCGTCTCCGGCTGGGCTGACGCCATTGTTTATGTCGGTAAATCTATGCGGGGCTGGCCAAAGGGCACCGGCTCGGAACCCGCAGGCTTGACGTCATCGCCTTACTCATTATGCCCTAGCTGGAAAGGGGTACGTAAAGGCAATGATGTATGAGCATCCTTGGTAAAACTCCACCAAAACTCTCTAAGTCACTCTGTCCTAGTCTTATCCATCAAATGGCTGCGTATATCTCCTTGTGTTTTTTTCTTCTTCTTCTAGAGGAGGGCAAATACATGTGACAGGATGCAGATACGACTCTCTACCTACTTGACTCTATCTCTTTCTGTTTTTGTCTCACTCCCTGCATCTCTCTCCTATATTCTCTCTCCCTCTCTCCTTGTGTTTCTCTCTCTCTCTCCCTCTCTCTCTCTCTCTCTCTCTCTCTCTCTCTCTCTCTCTCTCTCTCTCTCTCTCTCCCTGTCATATCTCTCACTTACACACCTATCTCCCACTCCCTCCTCATGTTTCTCTCTCTCTCTCTCTCCCTCCCTCTCTCTCTCTCTCTCTCTCTTCCTCTTTCTTCCCGCCTCTATGAGTCTCTGCCTATCTCTCTATCTATCATATCTCTCACTTACACACACCTATCTCCCTCGAGCTCTCCCTCCCCCTTCTCCTTTGCTCTCTCTCTCTCTCTCTCTCTCTCTCTCTCTCCGTCTCTGTCTCACATGCCCACCCTCTATCCCGATTTTTCTCTTCCTCACATCGGCATGCTTATATCACCTTGTCCTTCCTTCCAACGTCATTCACAAAAGAAAATACTTCAATAACAGAACAGAACAATACAACAATGTACATTGTTTAGGAAATACATTATATTTCAATATATTTTGCATATCATCATCACATCCAGTCTATAGTTACAGCAACCAAGAAAATGCAAAGATGAGAACACAACAAGGGCATGGCGCAGGCATAAAATCGTTTGGAGCATGACAATTTCTTACAAAAGTGCAAAATCACACAACACAAAGATACAATTTTTGGTTAAGAACGATCAATTATAATTACAAATGTTATATTATGTATACTGTCATCACAATTGCTATCATGTACGAGCTTTATCTCATTTTAGGAGGGAATTGAATAAAAAAAAAATTAAGAGTAATGACCACTTTTCAGTACATTACATAAAGTAACCGGCATTCCATTGCAGTTATATATGCAATAGGACATCATTCTTTAAATCTCCTTATGGATCTGCATAGACGGAATTCCAGGTTGATATAAACATACTTCATGACCAAGTTCATACTTCAATCCATCAAGATTACAAGTGATTACATCAAAATATGAATTGTGACCAAAGTGAAACGATGTATGAAAAGTATGAAAGAGTAATGTAATGTAAGGGGAAAGTATATATTTCTATGTACAGCTATTGAAAAGAGATGGTATAAACTTGCATATAAAATGCATTCGGGTAGACCGACTAGTATTCTGTAATCACACGCTTTCTAGGCATTAACTTTAAGAAACAAAGTGCTATTAAAAGGCTTAATGAAATATATAGCTCACGCAAGATCATTATTCCATAAATGATCTCTTCCACTTAAAAAAAAGAACAATTTTATGCAACATTCAACACCACTGTATCACCTTTTAGACTGCAGTTGGTGATGTCAATGTAATAAAGCACTTAAATTTCTAAGGTGATAAAAAAAAAACTTACAGATGAGAAAAAAACTTTCCATCTCCACAGAATTTAACAAAACATTATTTTTCAACTAGTAAAAAGATAAGAGAAAAAAATAGAGGGTCATAACACGAAAATTCAACAACTTATTTTAGATCTGGGTATTGCACGGCTTATATACATGTGACACATTATACACTAGAATTTGTACACTAACATTACCACAGACAGGAGGCCTATATAGTAACTCTAAAATACAGAACTGTGTCAAAGCTGTTCGTGTCTAACTTCAAAGTGACATTTTAGTACATGAATGTAGCAAAAAATCTGAGATAATGGTGGTATTTTCCCCATGTTCCAAAGTGAAATTTCAGTACATGAATGTAGAAAAAATCTGAGATTGTGATGGTATTTTCCCATGTTCCAAAATGAAACTTGACGACATGAATGTAGCAAAAATCTGAGATTGTGATGGTATTTTTCCCATGTTCCAAAATGAGCTTTTTGTACATGAATGTAGAAAAAATCTGAGACTGTCATAGTATTTTCCCCATGTTCCTAAATGAAATTTCAGTACATGAACATAGAAAAAATCTGAGACTGTGATAGTATTTTCCCATGTTCCAAAGTGAAACTTCAGGACATTGATATAGAAACAATCTGTGACTGTGATAGTATTTTCCCCATGTTCCAAAGTGAAACTTCAGTACATGAATATAGAAAAATTTGAGACCGTGATAGTATTTTCCCAATGTTCCAAAGTGAAACTTCAGGACATGAATATAGAAAAAATCTGAGATTGTGATGATATTTTCCCCATATTCCAAATTGAAACTTCAGTACATGAATATAGAAAAAATCTGAGAGATTATGATGGTATTTTCACCATGATTCAATATACACTGCATATGCCAGGAAAAGGACACCAATGGTATTGACTATGTGCAGCATGAATGCAAATTCCTGAAGTAAATTCTCGATATGAAACAACAGATTAATCCACACATCACAATGCAATGTTATTAGAATTCGTTTTGTTGTGACATTGCTTAATGAAGGGATACAAATATCATGATTTCATAGTCCTGGGGTTGGGGCAGAAAGGTAACACACGTAAACTGTCATCGATGACACATTCTTGTCTCTTCACAGAATTGTCTGTTTGATTTCAATTAGAAATGTGCAGCATTAACAATTCCACATCTTTCTGATTGTACATAATTATGAAAAAAAAAAGATACCATACCAACAACCTGAAGCAAATAGATCCCAGTTTGAAGGTAAAAGTAGATTTTACAAAATGTGGTTGTCTTCCTAGAGGAATTGGCAAATATTGACCATTTTACTCTTTTTTTCTACTTTAGCAAGTCACTAGGCTCACTTCTCTTTTCTCACTGCAACCCCCCCCCCTCCTTAAGACAAACCCAGTGTACCCCCCACCCCACCCCCACCCCATCTCCCTTTGTCCTTTAACTAACAAATTACACTTAAATTGTAAGCATTATTCATTGGATCTTTGGTGAGGTATCATGGGTTAGCTACAATTGTATATATTACAAAAGTACAAAGAAGTACACATGTTATTCCTCAGGTCCAATACACATAAACTACATGACTGATTTTTTGTTCAATACAGTTAAGTATTCAACCAAATACAGTGATTTTCTGTAAGGACGAGAATAAATCTATAGCACAAAACATCAAAACGGGGTGATATTTGGTACAGATGTGATAAAACTGACAATTAAACCACCTCATTTGTATGTATATACGGTGGTATGATGTATTTCAATCTACTTAGTAGTCATAGAATAGAGACAAAGTCAGGTTATGATGTAGATAACATATAAATGTTCATATTATCATGTTAAATATATATATATGAAGGCATCATTGTTCAATTATATGTACTACCCTGATCAATCTAATGTGCACTACATACATTTCAATATGATCACTAGTCAATATACAACATTTTCAAAAAACTTCATGACACCTTTATAAGATTTAGCACCAAATCAATTAAGAACATTCTTTTCTATGATGTCATGATTTATGTAAAAACTTCTTAAGAATTAAGAGGTCAATATGATATAAAATTTAGGGGATACTAAAGTAAGTGACAAGTTGTTTAGATATAGGTAAAAAATCACAACAAATTTATGTTGTATATACAAATGCTCTATTTTATCATCTTCTCTTCCATCTCCTCCTCCTAATGTTTCATCTTTCTTCTTCATCTTCTTATTTTTGTCATTTTCTTGTTCTTCTTACTTCTTCCTCTTCCTCCTCCTCCTTCTCCTTTTCCTCATAATACATTCATATTTATCCTGTCTATCCCACATTATTTGACTAAGAAAAACCTCACTTCTTTCAATCTCACAGAAAATTTGTAATGACCAGCATCAAGATGATATACCGTCTCTTAGCATAATACCATACCAAGGGCAGAGATACCTCATACTTTGTACCTGGGTCATGTTGAATAAAGCTTTTCAATTATTGTAACTTACCATCAATGGTAACTACCACCACAACAGATGCAATGATAAGAGCTCATTGGCTGTTGCCAAGGTAGTTACCATTGATGGTAAGGTAACATAATTGCAAATCTATATGCAACATGGCTCAGATCACACTCTGGTTGAGGCTACAGGTAATATGCCTAAATTCTTTCAGGTATATCTTGTTATTCGCAACTTGGCTAATACTGTGTATAATTTTAACATATATCATTATCTACAAGTTGTATTTGTTGAATTCAATATTATAGTATTCCATCAAAGCCATACCTACCTTGTATCAGTTTGGACTATTGTGACATGGTGAATGTGAAAAATGCAGCTGAAATTTACCATTCTCATTAAACAACTATTGGAAAATTATTCAAGATACATTCTTGAAAGACATTGGACAAAACGTGGACTATCTGATGCAAGAGAAAGTTCAGGGATAGAAAGAAATATCTCAGTTTCCAAAGTTTGGAATCTCCGTCAAATTTATATAATTACATTGTAAACATATAATGAAAAGAAAAAATAAGTTATTTGTATTAATTTTAAAATGTCATTGTATATCCAGTTAGAAAGAACACTTATCCAGATGCTGCTTTGATCGATCAAACTTAGAAAATACATCTGCAATTGCAAAATTCACATTAAATTCATCACCCAACTCAGCAGAAAGCCTTGGCACAAATTCTTCACCAGCCACATTAATGTGCCATAATCGGTGCTATAAGGGGCTCTCCTTGCACAAGCCCTTAATAATACTAAGGTAAGTTTGAACATGGATGCACACAGTTTGGAATTTTAGATCAATGACCTTTTAACATACAAGAAATTAATTTGAGATGCAATATCACAAACTCCTTGAGTTAAACACCTGACTTTCACCTGAGTTCACATCAGTTCAGTGATTGGAACGTTTTACAAAGAGTTACTGCAATATTCTGAGTTATAAATGAATTCCATTGACTTGACTTTATTGCCGTAATTTGAAAATGTACTCTTAGAAAAGTTAGTTGATCCTTCGGTTGGGATGATCTTCACTGCAAATGAACATTCACATTTGTCAACCAGTCAACATCAGTATGTCTATGTCATCACAACTTGTAGAATCGTTCTAGATAATGTTATAACTCAAACATAAACACTTAAGAGGAAATGTGATTAAAAAAATGTGTGTACATAGGCACCATTTTCATTTTATATTTTTTCTTTTTTTTTTCAATTTTTTTCAATTCTACCTAAATGTAAAAAGTGCACAATGTGAAGCTATGGGACACTGATCTAGTTCATATAGCAGAAAATGATCTTTACAATAATGATAACATTTCAGTATTTACTTAGCAAAAATAGTCTGTAGATAACAAATCTATTTGGGGGTATGAACTGGCAACACGTTACACTCTACATTAAAGATGGCCCATCCCTTTTACAAACATCTGCAAACTTCATGAAAGTTAGCACATATTTAGCACATATCTTTGGAATACCAATTGTGAAACTTTAAGGTCAGAGGTACTATAACTTCTGTGGAATAAATGAAAATCTACTAGTTTTCACTGAGATTTGACTATTTTCGTGTTACGAAAAAAGAAAGCTTGTTCAATTTTCAAAGATTATTTCCTCAAAACTGAGTATGACGCTTTTTCGATTCCAGGGAAAGGTGATACAACCACTTTCTCTCAAATGATGACAAAGTCAGGGAACTCTCAGAATTACATCTGCAAAAGGGACCGGCTACCTTTAAGATCTTGCTAAGTACATGATTGCTATAGTGATATACATGTAGTACATAAATATATAGACACTGTACAAGTATATAGAGAAATTAAATAATTCTGATTTGTCTTATTTTTTATCACGCTATCCACAAAAGCCATTACATTACTTCAAGAGTATTAAACATTCTATATTATCGTCTAGGTGATAGAAAATAAATTAAAATCATGGTATTGTAATTGATACATAAGGCAAAAGATAGATGCAAGATGAGTACTCAACTAAGAGTGCCTAATGGTATTCTAGCTCACAAACCTCCAGGAAAACATGAGACACAATTCGGTTTAAAGAGCCTAAATCCCTCAAGAACTGTATCCAAAAAATGGGCAATTTCTGAGGTCCATAGAATAATCTACACACCACAGAAAGTCACTTTACAGTATTCTGGAAGGCAATTCCCCACAAACATAAAAAAAACAGCAGCAGCAATGTTCTAGCAGTTATGGACCAACTTTGAAGCCCCTTTCCTGCAGTTAATGAACATTCAATCAAGTAAAAAGTATTATCTTAAAGCTGCATAACGATGTATCTGCATACCAAATCACATTAAATCATTTCAGCGTCATCATTATCTATATGTATGTACAAGCATTGCCACAATAAAAATACACAGGGAGAAATACATCAATGATAAAGACGATGGTAAATTGCACAACGCATTCAGGATATTTGATGAAGATGAAATGAAGTGGTGTGGTAGTGAGAAACAAAAACTAGATCTATTTTGCGAGATGGTCAGACATTTCGGGAATTTTTCACGTCAAGCGGGAAAGAGTATACAGGTAGGCATTGGCAGGAATGGAGTCTTTCTAATGTTTTTACAAAATGTAAATATTCTAATCAAACCTTTAAAACTTGAATATGTGTACAAAAAATAACAATAAAGATTGGCTTTCATAAAATGCTCTTCTTTGTATGAAGTATATTTAGTTCTCAGATTGATGAAATGCAACAGCTCCATCTATGATGAGAAGTATGTCAACTCACTTGTCAGACGTCTAAAGAAGTTAAACAAATGATCCAGTCAATAGTAAAAACTTACCCAAAAGAGGTAAATCTCTAAACTGTGTAAAAACAGCATTTTAATAGTGTATACATCAGTCTTGGTTGAGTTTTTGCAAATGTAACCTGAGAGGGTGACCAGTTTATTGTCATTTTACAAAAATGATTTCCTTCAGATAGTCTGTAAAGATTTATTGCATTTTATGATGAATGACTTCATGTTATGAACACGTACAAGATGACTAGATGAAGATGCACAATTGAAGTCAGTATCATTTGAAGGCCAGCATACATGCCAATAGGCAACACACAAAAACCTCCTCAATGGACATTATTCTTTGTTAGATATCTCACGAAAGGTATCAACAGAGTGCATACTAAAATCACATCTCCATTTTAAAAAGACATAAAATCTTGCTTGTTATGTAATGCCGAAGCACACATTGAGAGGTATGTCAAATTTCAGAGGTACTTTTTCTTCTTCAAATATGATAGAGATTTCGGCTGAGATTCACTCTTTCATCAGAAATGAGAAGCTTTCTGTGACACAATTAACAGAAGTATCATCACAGTGTGTGAAACAAGATACAATGTGCTTTGGTCCCATGGACAAAACATTTTTTTTTACAGCTGGACCATGTTGCATATAGGTTTTCAATTATTGTAATTTACCATGAATGATAACTACCATCGCAGCAGCCAACGAGCTATAATTATTGGACCTGTTGCCATGGTAGTTACCATTCATGGTAAGTTACAATAATTGAAAACCTATATGCAACATGGCCATGATCATTTACTACTGTGCAGCATAGACAAAGAGCTCATTCAGGTGATCATGTTGATGAGTGCTGTAAGTTTCTCTCCATAAGTTAAGTCTTCATGACGGCCTTACTAGATGTGACTGTTGAAAGGCCTACAGTGTGGACTGTCTCCTCACCTGTCCAGGGCCCTGTTGCATAAAACTTACCATCGATGGTAACTTTGCTATCAATGGCAACTTCTATGGAAACCTTGAAGTTGATTGGCTGTCCAGTGGTGTTACCATGGTAGTTACCATCGATGGCAGAGTCACCATTAATGGTAAGTTTTATGCAACGGGACCCAGGCGACAGTGCGTCATTTAGGCCAGAAGGTCTGGTAGCCTTTGATGATGATGATGCCCCAGGCTGTGCAGGGACACGGCTAGAGCTGGAGACGCAGTGTCAAGTGTTCTGATTGGGCCACAAGACCAAACCATTTCTACACTACTTCATGTACCAGGAAATGGGCTTGGTGTTGTAACTGAGAGTTACTTACAGGTGCTTACAATTGTAACTAACAACATTTTCTGCTGCTGTGCGAACCTGTATGAGGAAATGGAAGGGATACGTGTAGAGACTGATCTTGTAATATGCACTACACAAAATTGATAATTTTCATTATCAGCGACAGAACAGGAAGAAACCTTCGCAGTATCATCACAGTCCGAGACACGACTTGGCTGATCTAGGCTCCTGAGAGTTCTGCTGCTGGTACGGGCGATGCGAGGGGGAGGGATTATCCCTCATGGCCTGGTCCTGATCCCTCTTAATCCTCTCCACGAGGGCGTTGGCTGCCTCCTCTATATCCTTGAAGATTGGGACTCTCTCACGGCTTGCCACATCAGCCAGGTACTGCCGGCCTCGGTTGTAGTCCTTCACTCCTCGCGAAGTGAGCTATGGGGAGCACAGATAATATCAAAGGCATCTGACCATAACTATGGTTAGGTAGTGTGGGTACTGTTATTATTATTGTGACTGAACAGGTTTTATTCAAGGTTGCACCGTGTGCAATGCAATTTAAAGTAACAGTTAAAGGGACATACAACTAAGCTTTTTTGACGCGATATCGTTTATAGAGGGCGCTGCAATCGACGGCGTTCAGTGGCTGTCTTATCAGCCCCAACGCACTGCCCCACCCTCAAGATCTGCAAACCTGTGTTAGTGACGATCTCGTTTAAGTCGCAAATCGAGGTGTTCTCGAGCGTGGCCCGGCTCGGTTAATATTCAGGAATCTCTGGATAACTTTGGCAAATACGCATGCAATTGCAGTGATACGGGTGACTTTACATGTGATATGTGCTCATTTTGTGTACATGCACCATAGCGTGTCAAAGACTGTTGCTAATAGCACACACGCACGAGATAGCCACTAACAAAGTTTTGCAGATCTTGAGGGTGGGGTAGTGCCGGCACTGGGGTGGAGCTGATAAGACCACCGAACGCAATCAAATGCAGCGCTCTCTATAAATGATATCGCGCCCCAAAAGCTCAATTATATGTCCCTTTAATACACCATATACACATACCTTAAATAAATGCTGAAAAAATACAAAAAATTGAGTTAACCCGGTGCTCACTGTTATACTTTCAGGCTTTGTGAGCTCTGGGTGTCAAAATTTGTCATGGAACTGCAGTAAGTAAATGGATGTGGCCTATAAGGAATTTGAAATTAATTCATGATCTGTTGACTATTGTCCATACAGCAGTTTATGTTCAAGTATCAGTATGGAGAAAAGCCAGCCTATAAATTAGGGGGTGCAGTGAAGAACACGTTAAAGGATGACACGGTAACAATGCTCACCTTTTCCCCACTGACGACGACTCCTTCCTCGAGATCCTGGATGCATAGAATCACATTGCGGTCCTGCCCAATGTAATGGGCCACCTGGAGACAGATTAGTCATAGATGGCGCTTTAATACAGGCCGATGATAACCTCGGCCCCCGTAACATAAAGGTTTGCGATCAATCGCAAAATGGCAATGGCCAATCAACATCATTGTTGCATGCCCTTTTTGTTCAACAGACTGACCATTAACCAATCAGAATTTGTCTTTCAAATTTGCGATTGATTGCAAACCTTTATATTACGGAGCACTGATCATCATTCCAATTCCACAGAATTCATTCATTCATTCATTATCTTTATCGTCCTCAATGGAAATTCACTCTGGTGGCATTACAAATATATGCATACATTACATCTATTTACATAACTTATACTGCACAATGCAAATTCAATCATGAGAGTATAAACATTACATAAACATGTCACAACATAAAGAAATAAGGAAGAAGATGACAAATACCTTGGTACATAATGATTTACAAAACAATAACACAAGTCAAGAAATCAGAGACAAACACTGGAAAAGTTTGAAAAAAATCAGACATATCATAAAGAACTTGTGAATTTATGAAAATCATAATTACTAGCACTGAGCAAAGATCACCTGTTGATAATTTCATTTACATAGAAGTCAAGAAATCAGAGAAAAAGATTGGAAAACTTTAAGGAATTCAGACATATTATAGATAAGTTTTGAATTCATTTAATAATATTTACTAGCACCGAGTACAGATCTTTACACTTCAAGGACACGAGCATTGGTCTACAATGGTGTTCTATTTTCGAGAAGCACTCGTTATTCCAAAGGTTCGTTATTCCGAAGGTTCGAATACCCCGAAGGTTCGTTATTCCAAAGGTTCACTTTTCCGAAGGTTCGTTATTCTGAAGGTTTGTTAGTCCCAAAACAAAATAAGGTTTGTTATTCCGAAGGTTCATTAGGCCGAAAATGAAATAAGATTAACGAACCTTGGAGTAACGAACCTTATTTCGTTTTGGGATTAACGAACCCTATTTTATTTTCGGATTAACGCACCTTCAGAATAACGAACCTTCGGAATAACGTCACAAATGATCGGATTAACGTTTTTCGTTTTCGGAATACGAGCGTCAAGGTATAGGCAATTTACGTGTTTCAGAATTACGAACCTTCGGAATAACGAACCTTCGGAATATCAAACTGTAACCCTATTTTCAGATGCAACATGTTTTCCTCATGATTTGAAATCTGAACTTGGATTAGCTAAGATGAATGCACAAACAAATGTTACCAGGAAAAAAGATGGAAATTCTGTATCTAGGGCTTAAATATTACTTGAATTCACTTTTTCCAAAAAAACCTCCCAGTCCTCAGATATCACTGATTTTGCTTGTATTGTGAAAACTGACCACAGATCAAATGATGCACTAATAATGCACAGTAATCTGCACTAGTTTATGCTACCAGTTAAATAATAATAGTAATAATACATAGAATTTATATAGCACACTTTCCATCTTAATTAGATGCTCAAGGTGCTTCAGAGCAAATTAAAGAGAGAGAGAAAAAAAAAATACAATACAGGTATGAACTTGTATGTCAAAAAGCACCATTATACAGGTATGTCTTTATGTCTATATGTAAATCAAGAATGTTTGTGTCTACTGTCTAGGGGCCTCCAAATTGCTTGAAATCATTTTTTTCCCCAAACGCATGAAAGAGCCCAAATACTTGATGCTGATGTGCGAGCAGTCATGACGTACCTCTATCATCGATCCGGCCGATCTGGACTCGCTGCTGATGACGAAGAAGAGGTAGTTAGAGTTGGCCTTGGCCTGGGCCTCCAGAGGGAGGTAGCGGAGGTTCCACTTAGGCACAACAGGGTCAAAGTAGGTCAAACCATTCTTCCTGTCATCCAAAACAGCAACAGGGAAAATAATAATAATAATAATAATAATAATAATAATAATAATAATAATAATAATAATAATAATAATAATAATAATAATAATAACAACAATAATAATGATAATAATAAAAAAAAAATAATAATAATAATAATAATAATTAATAATAATGATTATAATAATATGTGTAATAATGATAACAATTGGCTTTTATAAAGTGCTTTCTTAGTATGAACAGGGAGATAGGGATGAACTGGTACGAAGTACTACCCAAAGCGCCTGATTATTACACTGGCTTTAGCCAAGCAGCCAAGTATGTGGCGCTAGAGCTAGTTGATCTAATTAAGTAAAGAATATTATATTGCTGCCAGGTACTCATTTACTAAACATAGGTTGAGAGGAACAAACATGAGCAAAACACCTTGTCCATATGTTATGCACCAGGCTGGGCTCGAACCCAGGATCTCTCTGCAAGAGTCAAGGACTCTTACTACCACTGTGCCACAGTGTCCTCATGATATAAGAAGTGATTGAATATTGAACTTATTTCCATCCATAAATCAGATGTTGCATATAGAGACCATGTAAATGTAGAGCTAATGACAATGTAAATCCCCAGCTACACACACACATACACACACACACACACATCAAGTTTGTTTCAGTCTTTTATTTGTTTATGTTTATGTTCATAGAAACAAACAAAACAGAATGAAATTAAATTGGATTTGTTTATTATCACAATCATCAACATTTTCATCATTATAATCACAATCCTTTTTTTGATGGGGGAGGGGGGGAGGGAGGGGGGCGGGGGGAGAGAGGGGGGGAGAGAGGGGGGGACAGACAGGGGGATAAAAATGTGAAAGACTCCATACCTGAGGATGGGGATGACCACCTCTTCTCTCCAGTGACTGTCCCGACACGACCCCCCCAGGAAGACATCTCGCTGGACCTCTACGTGCTCCACGTCCTCGCTCCCGATTGGTCTCAGCTGCCGCAAAAACCCTGCAGAAGAAAACAACCAATCACGGTAAGAGAAGAATTCTTCATGCCGTATATTTGCGAAATGCAAACATTTTCAGGAAAAGTGAGCAACTATCCTTGTTTCCCTTTGAAATGCAGCGACCATAGTCGACTATAGACTACATTCACAATCGGATTGTCCCTGCCACCGTGCGATGTGGGCACTGCTCCCATTGAACGCACACACGGTGGATAAGGAAAATCATATCCCATAATGCACAACATATGGGCATATGGTGCAAACTGCAAACTAAATCTGGGCCCCGTTGCATAGAGCTTACCATCAATGGTAACTCTGTAATCAATGGTAACTGCCATGGTAACATCACTCAACAGCCAATCAAATCCAAGGTTTCCATAGAAGTTGCCATTGATAGCAAAGTTACCATCAATGGTAAGTTTTACGCAATGTGGGCCTGGTTGTCGTTGAGCATTGCATTATGCGACAACTCCAGCCTCAGTATCAATCTAGGCCCTGTTGCATAAAACTTACCATTGATGGTAACTTTGCTACCAATAGCAACTTCTATGGAAACCTTGAATTTGATTGGCTATCGAGCGGCGTTACCATGGTACTTACAATTGATGGCAGAGTTACCATTAATGGTATCTTTTATGCAACTGGACCCAGAAGAAGGGGTCAGTAAGGACTCTGCGAAAGGCCCCTCTATAAACAATATCGCGCATTAAGAGCTCTGTTATGTGGTTCTTTAACTAAGGGATTAACCCTCTCATCACAATTCACACGAAGATATGTAGAAAGCCAATAGAATTTTAAGATCCAGTACTGTACAGGGTTAACAAGTACTCACTGTACGCAGACTGGAAGAACTTGGAAACGCCACTGCGGGACGGCTCGTAGAACATGTACTCGGTGACGAGGCAGCAGAACTCATTAAAGTCAAACTCCGGCTTGTCCCCAGACTGACTGCAGCTCCTCACTATTTGCTCGTAGGCAGGGAAGGAGAGATCCTTCCCTGTCAAAGACCTCATCGCCTGGAGAGCCTGGGGGTCAGATTACAGAGGCAAATAAGCAGTCACTGGAAAAAAACCTCATTGTATCTTTATCACCTAAATTTTACACAACGAAACCTGCTTTCTGCTTTCAATTTACAAAGAAATTTTAGGCATACACCCAGTTGTAAGGATAGCGTGCTCCATCCTGTGAATGAACGAAAAACAAGTCAGACAAAAATCTTTGAACCTGCAGTCTACTGCTTACTGGGCAGTGACTTAACCACGCAAGCTATTTCTAGTTCACTGGTCAAGACACGACAACGTGGAAACAAATACCCGAAAGAGTCTCATTTCATCTGACTCATTAATATTCATAAGTAGTCCGCCGTAGGGACAATTCGGCTAGATTTTAGTGAAAGGGCTTTCTGCTTTAGCGACCACCTGCATTTAAAGACCACCTGTCTATAAAGACCACAAATTTCGCTTCCCTTGAACTATGTCTTAAATTGAACCCTATTATTCAAGTAACCCGTACATCAAGACAACCTGCTCATAGAGACCACATGTCTGATTTCCCTTGGGAGGCCTTTCTATACAGGTTTGACTGTACCTTATCATACTGAATCTGGTCAACTGGACCTATGTGTGATAGCTTGTGACAGGGATGCAAACATTTGCCAAATAATTGTACTTTAACACTATTCTGACTGGCGGTACCTTCATACACACTTTTTCTCAAAAGAGATATGACTATGTATGTAAATATGCATGTATGCATCTAATTTGCATAAATTACGTGTATACAAACTTGATTATTTTTTTCTTCAAGAAGAATATGCACTTCCGCTCTCAACATTTTCCTTAACCTCCATGCAAAATTTTGCATCAATACAACCTTACATGTCCGATGTATTGGAGGTGTGGGGGGGGGGGGGGGGGGGTCAAAATGACCCCCCAGTCAAAACTTGCTCTCAAAAGCCCAGTCAAAATTGGGTTGAAGAATAACAAAATTGCATTTATGAGTAAAAATCTTAGTAGTTACAAAGTTCTCATACTCACATCAGGCATTGCAATGTAGCCTGTCTTCTGCGAATCATAGGTCCTGAAAGTCTCCTTTATATTTCTGCAAAATCATTTGGATAAAAGACAGGATTCACAATTCAATGGAATACTACAGAAACACGATTAATTAAAATGCCTTCACTTTTGAAGTGACTGTCCTGTCAAGTTAATATTGTACCGTGATTGATGTGGATAGGCACATGCTTTAGTTCTTCTCACATTCCCCACAACATTCTTTTACAGAATCCCTTTCAAAATTGTTCAGGGATACATAAACAAAATATTCCTAATTTCTAACAAGACACATTTTTAACAGGTTTAACCTTGTTCTTCGAACATGGCATATGGGGGCAATCTTTTTTCACAATGTATCATAAGATTCTCCTCAAGTCTAACATGACATTATACATTCTACTTAGGCATTACAACAGAGTCCATTTAAATGGTGAAGCAAGACATGGGTCTGTCTACAGTAAAGGGATATTTCTTGGCACAACTGAATCATTTGAAATTATGACCACCTTGCACCACCAAACTATTGAATACTGAGTGTTGAATTTCCTCCAAAGTAACTTCAGCTAAAATCCTGCTCTGAATGTTCCTTATTATATATTTTTAAACTAAGCCTGTACATATTTGCCATATCACAGTGGTATTTGAAACTCATCTGTCCCATTACCAACGTGCTGTGACAAATTTGTACAGGGCAAATTTTCTGACACGTACAAAACCTTGTAAAGTGCAAATCAATACATTTATTTGATATTTTATTATTATTGGCTGGTTTATTTAAGAGACAAAAAAATAATAATAATAACATAATAACAATAATATCATGTATTTGGGCTTCCTTTTCTTCACTCGGATACTTAGCAGCAGGACTCCCGAGGAATCTGCTGTAAAGATAATAGACAAAGGGCTGTGAATAAACTTCCAATTCCTTAAAACGCGCAATTAAGCTACAACCTTTTGGTTGCTGCTGTTCCATGGCAAATTTTGGCAATCTCACTGGACCAGGGCTTTAAGGGCATATACTGTATTGGGAAGGCAAAAAAGCCTTCAAAAGGTATCTTCTTGCGAATGGTCTTAAATTCATGTATTGTCCATTTTAGAAGCTTGCTGAAAGTTATTTGCCCTCAAATGATTCACATTTGGAGTAATTAATGATTAATGATTAAATCCTCAAAATGTTCGGGCCGAACATTTTGAGGAATTGTGATTTAATCACTCATTACTCCAAATGTACATCATTTGAGGGCAAATAACTTTCAGCAAGCTTCTAAAATGGACAATACATGAATTTAAGACCATTGGCAAGAAGATTGCTAACAATTACCTTTTGAAGGGTTTTTTTGGCTTCCCAGTACAATATATGCCCTTTAAGAAACTCGAAAATCTAACCGTGAGCAACAGGTAAACACAACATTTGAACAAAATTTCTGAATGGAGGGGAAGAAAAACAAGAGCCTCACATGAGCCTGAGTCCGACCCTGAACTCTGGGTGCTTAACAGGCTGTGCCCCGTCGCTCAGGCCGAGCTCCGTGATAGGCACGCCCTGGTTCAGCACTTTGGCCGTGCAGTGGAGGGCGGCGTCCAGGTCGTCGAAGATCGGCAGGCACTGGCGCTCGACCAGGTCGCAGAGGAATGCGTGGGCCGTCGCCATGTCGGCCAGCTCCCTGTCGGGGTCATAGGGGTCATCATCATAACAGGGGTCAAAGGTTAAGGCAGATGCGGAGAGGGAAGAGCTACGAGAAGTGGCGGTGGAAGCGCAGCTGCGGTGATGAGGCAGAGGTCATGAGAGTTAATTTTCATGGGGTGCAGAGTGAGTGAGGGTGGGTGTGTGCAAGAGTGGTAGGGGGAGGGGGGGGGAAGGGAGAGGGAGGAAGGGGAGGTGCTGGACACAAAACATGACAACGTTAAGATGACGAGGCATGCATGCAACAACAAAAAACAAAAGAAACAAAGGTTAGCAAATAATATCAAAGTAGAAAAGCAAGTTATAAGAAAACAATATAGAAAGAACATCGTGATCTATAAAGTTATTTGTGTTTACACGAGGAAAACAGCAAGTAATAAGAAAACGATACTAATCTAAGAAAAATACCAAGGTCACTATATTATCTGTTCACAAAACACATTTTCCAGTGTGAAAGTCACGTTTCCAGTTAAATAAATCACTGCACAACAGGGGATACACATTTATCCAGACTACCAAATGGGCATTCTCTATGTCAATAGATATGTTTCTCCCATCCGTGCTTTCTTGTGGTAAAGCAGGTATTTAATCATTTATAGTGGTCGATGGCACCTTTAATAGTTAGCCACAAAAACATATCTTGATATAGGTTTTCCCACTCAATTCTGACCTTTTCTGTTTGAAATTCTTATCGTTATTGCTCGTATTGCGGCGGATACAGCATGAGGGCTGATTTGTGATTCCATTTTCTTTTTGTGATCCACTCTCTCATACCGCACACGCAGGTGCTCTTGCTAGGTGAATGAAATTAAGGCATGTCTATTGATATGGAAATGTGTTTTTCATCACGTACTGTTTCCGCAGCAATATTGAATTACAAATGTTGAAAATAAAGCTACACTTGGTAAAAATGTAACACTAAGAGGAACATTTGAATGCAGAAAAAAGGAAATTGAAAATGCTAGGGACCCACATTGGCCACACCTTGTAAAATTTGAATCTCAACGAGTGATTTTGAGTTTATTACAAACTGTCAAAATTGGGAAAACCTATATTTTCAAGAGGAGTGGGGGAATGCCATAAAACCAAAGAGTGTACATAAACCCAGTAAAACCAACAAAAAAATAACTACATGAACATAGCCCTGCTAACGTTCATGTTGTTAATAAATAAGGGAAGCATGGAGTGTTTAGTAGAAAGTTAAGTTTCTATAATTCCATTACATTTCTCACAATCATAATATTGTGTGCAGGTACATTACTACCTATGTGCATGTTAGAATAAGCGAGTTCATAGTTGCAATGTGCACATGAGCAGATTATCACTGGTACGAATGGCCTCTGGCCAATTGGACAACTCACAGAGTAAAATGGAAATTCCATAGATAGTGGACCTCGTTTATACCCATTATCATGCAGATATGACAATAGCAATTCAGCTCTGAGAAGGTACATGTAGTGAAAGAACATTCCACCATATGCACCTGCTTCCATTGTTGGTATGGGCCACTGTAAAATAACACATCTACACAGCTTCATGATCAAATCCCTAGTCGTTCTTGGTTCAATGGAGTGTCCGTCCATGATGTAACTATGAACTGGCTTATTGGACATGATTATGTTGTTAAGAGGATGTTGTTAACAGTACATTATTAATCTCATGAAATCGCCCTTCTCAGCGCGCTATGCGAGCATTGTTCCCATTGAACGCATGCAGTGTGGAGCGGACATGTGCGGACTATAGCGGTCTCCAGTCTCGAGGCTTTCAGCTTCATACAAGCAGCCCAAAATCTTCTGATCGCTATAAATTCACTGAAAGTCACTCTCCAGTTCTACCTGTATCATTGTGGAGGGGGGAGTTCTATTACAGTATCTTCTTCCATTTTCCATGGTTTTTATAAACATTTATTTTTTTTGACATGCAAAATGGACACCCTGTCTTTAATTTTGTGTGTGTGGGGGGTGGGGGGGGGGTGGGAGTTGACAATTCCGAGCCTAACATTCATTTTGGAAATGACAATATGAACTACGAAATATTTGCTACTTTATGGTGCATTTGGTAAAAGAAAACCTAACATTCATTTTGGAAATGACAATATGAACTACGAAATATTTGCTACTTTATGGTGCATTTGGTAAAAGAAAACATACACTTTACTGGAAAGTAATACCAAACACAGTACTCCACTGAGAAAGGTAAGGTAAAAATGTTGAAAGTCAGAACCGAAGGTACCATGATCAGAGGCATATTTCTGTTTACATGCAGCCCATATCTTGTTCTTACTGCACATTAATTTGTGTTCACATTTGAAGTCAGCAAAATTAACTGAAGAGCAGCACTGAATCAAAAGCAAGGAAAAATAATCATGAAAACAAAGATTTTCACCAATAATATAAAAAAATGAAATCAATCAATTCATAGAGAACCCAACAGCCCCAACACCAAGTGAAAAATAAGAAAATGGTGAGGAAAAGAAGCAATTTTTCAGCATTTTTACACTTCACACTTCAACATTTTCTAATTTCAGGTGCACATCGAACATTTATAGTGGTTAGCAACTAGAGAGAAATTGTGTTGACTTTGACTGTTTGACTTTAAAAGTCAGGTTGACTTCAACTGATTACCGATTCCTATGTCCTAAATCTAAAAAGATAGTGTCACATTACTAGCCCTTGCCCCACCTCTCTCTCTCTCTCTCTCTCTCTCTCTCTCTCTCTCTCTCTCCCTGTATCTCTTTCAACATAACATCTGAATTTCCTGAGCAAATTTCTCATTTCTTTCGCCCATCACTTTCTTTCTTTTCTATATGCATTCTCTTCCTTTTCCTCCCTCTATCACATATCTCATTTTCTTTGGGGTTTTTTTGTATTAGTCTTCCCCTCTGTCCCTCTTCTCTATCGTCCCCTCCCTCTGTCTCTCACACTTTCTCTGCCTCCCTCTCTCTTGTCTCTTTGTCTTTTCTTCCTCCTTCTCTCTTCTGTCCCATCTTTTCTGCCCCCCCCCCTCCCTCTCTTTCTCTCTCCCTCTCGTTCCCTTCCTTCCCTCTCTCTCCATTTCACCATTTTCTCTGTCTTTGCCTCTCTCTGTTTCTCTCCCTCCTGCTCTCTCCCTTGCTCCCTCCCTACCTCCCTTCCTCCCTCTCTCTCTCTCTCTCTTTCCCTTCCTTCCCTCTCTCTATTTCATCATTTTTTCTATGTCTCTCTCTATTTCACCATTTTCTCGATGTCTTTGCCTCTCTCTCTTTCTCTCCCTCCTTCTCACTCCCTCGCTCCCTCCCTTCCTCCCTATCTCTCTTTCTCTCTCTCTCTCTCTCTCTCTCCCTCTCTCTCTCCCTCCCTCTCTCTCTTCTCCCCCCTCTCACTCTCTCGCTTCTCCTCTTTTTACTCCACGTCCACTCACTCGCAGGGAGATTTCATGCCTCTTTATGGCCTTACATCCTTCACTGCTATCCCACTGCTCTGGTCTCACTCATAATCTGCAATGTGCATCCACAACGACGTCACTCGCATACCCTACATTCCAGCCCAAGCCAGCCAGGAATGCTCTGTTTACTTACGTTTCTGTTAATGTTTCATTCTCAACCACGGAAGGCAGTCCTTTCAGGACTAGAATAAGAGGCCTCTGAGCACCTAGATAGGTATTAGTAGGAAATACGATAAGTGGTTAATGCAAAGTGGAAAAACCTGGAGAGGAAATCATTTAGATTGCTAGGATGCTCCAATTATAGAGGATCCCATTTTCGTTTGTATAATGAGTACTTGATATCATATTTCATGTAAAAGGGGATAAATCTATTTCTGAAACTGTCATCAGAAGACCTGTATGGAAAGAAAGTATAGTTTTCAGCCCTGAAGATTTTGCTCCCTCATCAAGTCATTAATAACAAAATGAAATTATATCTTTCCTTCCCCCTCCAGTCCCATCCCCCCCCCCCCCACTCCCCAAGGAAGAATACAACCAGATGGTGTTACTGAACATTTTACTATCTTCTACATAGTGTTTATCACAAAATTAAAAAAAATTGTTGCCAACAATTTTTTTTTTTTTTGGGGGGGGGGGGGATAAACACTATTTATAAAATAGTAAAACTTTCAGTATCACCATGAGCCAATAATTCTTTGTTTTGATAAATACTATTTAAAAAATAGTACATCTTTTGTTAACACCTTGTGGTTGTATTAATTTGGAGAATTGAGCCACTTATGGGGTGATAAAAAGGAAAAGAAAGAGTGAAAAGAGGAGAGATTCTACCATGGAAGTTACATTCCTAGCCACCACAGCATGGAGCAGGCCTGCCAATCTCTTGGCCTGATCCACAATCTCTATCTGGTCTAGGCTCCATAAGAAACGTCTCTCCGTCTCCACCCCACCCCTCCCCCTACCCCCCACCCTCCTTAATTCCCCAAGCCACTCACCAGCGAGAAAGGAGGCTTCTACCATGGATGCTATGCTCCTGGTAGAGTTATCAATCACAAACAGCAGGAGGTCGGCCAATCGCTTGGCCTGATCCTCGATCTCTATCAGGTCAGGACTCCAAGTTTCGACTTGCTGAAAAGCACAAACAATGAGGAGAAGACATGACAAATCAAAGAATGGCCCGTATTCAAAAAAACGTTGTGGATTTATTCCAAGGTTTTAATCAAATTTTGTGGCGTACAGCCACATAAGTATGCTTCATTTAGCAAGTGGGCCTGTCTACAGTAATGGGTACATTTCTGTTACATTTACTGTAACATATGCATAAATCTCTTAAATTCCAATTATCATATTTTTGTCTCTTAAATAAACCAGCCAATAATAAATAACAAAATATCAAAGAAATGTATTCATTTGCACTTTACAAGGTTTTGTACGTTTCAGAAAATTTGCCCTGTACAAATTTGCCATAGCACATTGGTAACGGGACAGACAAGTTTGTAACACACTCGTCTATGGCAAATTTGTACAGGCTTAGTTTAGAAATATATAATGAATGAACATTCAGAGCAGGATTTTAGCTCAAGTTATTTTGGAGGAAAGTGCAAAATGGTCATAATTTCAAATGATTCAGTTGTGCCAAAAAATATCCCTTTACTGTAGACAGATCCATGTACACTTAAAGAAGTTCCAATAATAAATGCACATGTTTCGCGTCGTGTGCTAAATTTACGCTAGTTGCTATAGTTTAGACGATGGTTTATTCAAATTAAGTTGGTTAAGCTGAGGTCGAAACCAGAGCAACTAGCTTAGCACCCTATTGAATGCGCACAGTCATTTTTAGACCATCTTGAATTTAATGCGCTATACCAAGCATACTTATTTGCCTGTAAAATTTGATTAAATCGTGGACTAAATCCATAACTCTTTTGAGAATTTGGGGCAGTAGGGAGAAGATATACAAAGGAAAGAAAAAAAACCTGATATGGGACATGAGTAGAGATTAGGTCATATTTCCATTGATCACAGATCTGTGCCCTGTTTCGTCAAGACGTGCACAAGTTATGCACGGCCTTTCGCATGACTGGTGACCCGTTCTTGTGCTACGTGAGATATTTTTTCAACAGAGTGGGAGTGAGTTTCCTAGTCCTAATCAAATTTGATTTTAGGAGAATTGTGTGATATTCGTTAGAGCAGGTGAAAACATTTACGCAGACTCTATGGAGGATCATTTGCGTTGTGATACATGTATATTTGTTACATTTGGATTCTATTCTGAAGTTTACAAGTCATCCTCTGTAATACCTCTTTGATTAGAGTACAAAGAAATCAGTTGCTGGAGCTTATTGAACGAAACAGACACGTAAGCCCCCCATGCGCATTTTATGGTGTGTAAAGTTGAGAACAACATATCAGGGAAAGAGGTGAAGAATGTTGATAATTAGTACTCTTGTAGTAATGGAACATTCAAAACGCTAAGAGTAATATGAAGAAATATGAATTGAATGAATATCATATCAACAGACAAGACATTAAGAGTGTTATCCACATTTGCAGTCATTGAACGTTCAGAAGCACTGTCAAATTTAAATCATAAGGAAATGCAATCATGACCGCGACTTGTGAGTACAGGTACTAAGAAAATTGAACTTTAATGAGAAAGAAACATTGGACCATCCTATTTTAATTTTTTATTGTATGAAATATGATGACCCAGGGGTGTTTCACCAAGCTCTTCGTAAGTTATGAACGACTTTACGAACGACTGGTGATTCCTTCTTGTGCTAAGTCAGATTCTCAATGCACAAAGTGTGGTATCGCATTTAGCACAAGACGGGATCACCAGTCGTTCGTAAAGTCGTTCGTAACTTACGAACAGCTTTGTGAAACACCCCCCCCCCCCCCCACCCCTCGTACTGGTTGGCACCCCTGCATACATATACCTACCGGGTTGTAAAACGTAAGGCTGTACTGCTTGAGCAAGGGAATGGCCACGTCTCTCCTCCAGGTGGTGGGGTTGCAAGACCCACCCAGGAACACTAGAGTGCAAAGAGGACAATGAGAAAGGCATGTTAACCCACTCGGTGCCATGGGAGCATAGAGTGTGTGATAATATCTGGGTGGTGTTTCACCAAGCTGTTTGTAAGTTACGAACGACTTTACAAACGATTGGTGATCCCGTCTTGTGCTAAGTCAGATTCTCAGTGAACAGAGTGTGGTATCGCATTTGGCACAAGAAGGGATCTCCAGTCATTCGTAAAGTCGTTCGTAACTTACGAACAGCTTGGTGAAACACCCCCCCAGATGTGTTGGTGCGGAGATGGTTAATTCGTTTGTTATTGAGGGGGAAGGGAAGAGAGAGGAATGAACAGGAGAGAGAGATAGAGAGAGTGGGAAAAGAGAAGAGAAAGAAAGAGAAGATAGAGAGAGAGAGAGAGAGAGAGAGAGAGAGAGAGAGAGAGAGAGAGAGAGAGAGAAGAGAGGGGTTGGAGAACAGGGGGGCATTTCATCAAAGGACTTGTCGGACGTTTTATCCGACAAACTGTTATAAGCTACTGAAATGCTTGCATCTTATTGGCCGAGAGCAAACTTGTCTGATAAAATATCCGACAAGTCCTTTGATGAAATGCCCCCCTGATTGCAAGACCCACCAAGGAACGCTACAGTGGGCAATGAGAAGGCATGTTAACCCACTCAGTCCCATGGGAGCACAGAGTGTGCAATAATCCAATGTGATTTACCTGGCTTGGTGCAGAGTTGGTTAAATCATTCCTTATTGAGAGGGAAGGGAAAAGAGAGGAATAAACAGGAGAGAGTGAGAGAGAGAGAGAGAGAGTGTGTGTGTGTGTGAGAGAGAGACAGATAGAGGTGAGAGAGTTAATATTAATATTATTAATATTAATATAGGGTTACCGAGAGGGGAGACAGAGAGAGAGAGAGAGAGAGAGAGAACTTAAGGAATACAAAAAAGAGAGAGAAAATGTTACCTATTAGTTTAGAGTCACAGAGAATAGACATTGATTGCATATGATGTCCAAACAAGATCTTGACAAGTTTTTCAGCTCTACTTACCACTGAATTTGGCAATAACATTGGACTGGTTTTGCTTCGATGGACTTGGAGGTTGTGGAGTGTATCTGGAATGTGAAAGACTTGGTAGGATGCTGCAAATAGTGAGAGTGATTGTGAGAGAAGGAGGGTAGACCCAGAGTGACCAACATAGATGGACAGACAGACAGACACACACACACCACAGAGAGACAACAAGGGAGACAGCACGAGAGAAAGAGATAGAGAAAGAGAGGGGTAGAAAGAGCAAGAGAGAGAGAGACAGAGAGAGAGAGAGAGCATGCATGAAAGAGAGTAGAGTTTTACAGTGAGAAGGAAAAAGAAGGTGGGCAAGAAAAGGGTTTGGAAAGAATTTCAATTTTGTATTAAAAACAAGAACATGTTTATCATAACTCTATTCAATTTTCTTCTTCTACTTCTTCTATCTCTTGTATCTGTGTTTTAAGGAACTACTATTAGTTCTCATTACTATGATCTCTTCTTCTTCTTCTTCTTCTTACTCATCCTTTATTTTTTCCTCCCTTTTTGTCGTATTACATTAACTCTTATAGCAATCCAAATTATGTAGTAAACAGCAAAGCAAACAATTAAAAAATACTATTTATATTCAAACAAAAAACATATCATTTTCAATACCTAAGATGAAATTAAATTACACTCTGGCCTCTGGGTGAATTACCTCCTTAAAATGCCATCTCAATTCATACAAATGAAGAAAAATGCATCTTAACTTGTATCTGCAGTGTTGATTAAAACTGTCTCTTCACTATTATTATGAATCCATAATTTACAATGCAGTTTCAACATAGAAACTAGGAAAATATATCATACATTAGAGATGTACTTTAGAAAATCATTCAAGTAAATGGATTTATTTCAACAAAATCAACCATTTTAAAAACTTATATCAGTTTGTATATTCAAACCTTCATCCTTGTCTTACCTGGGTTTTTCATATCGCTGTTCTAGTTCTGATGTGAATGCACAAAATTCACCAAAAGTGATGTGGTCTGCCTTTTCTCTCTCCGAGCACTCCGCAGCTGTGTGTAGCATGCAGTACACTATAGAGAAAGCAGTGATTAGTGTAAATGTAGTTGAAATATCTACTTAAAGATTTTAAGATTTGATATAGTATCTACACTAAAATGATAAACCAATCTCACTTCTCTTATTGAATAAAAAAAAAAGAACATTTAGTTGTTTTTTTACTACGCAATAGCTTCCGTGAACTGTAATTTTCTCCTCTTTCTTGATAACCTTGTTTTTCTCTTTTCTTTCAAGTTTGCTTCTTCCTTTTGTCTTGTTATTCTACTTCTTCCGTTCACCACTTCTCCAGCCAACACAATCACGTGTGAAATAAAGAAGCCTATTTTCTGTATGTCTCCACTGACTTCACATTATGGTAAAGAAGAAGAAAAAGAACCCTATAATCTGGATCCTAGGTGAACTTCATTTTCTTCCTCCTCTTCTTATTCCTCCTTCTTATTCCTTCTTCTCCTAGTCTCCTCCTCCTCATTTTCTTCTTCCTCCATCTTAAAAACACCAACTAAAATAGTGTGCACTTTCTTTCCAAGAACATGAGGAGTATGTCTGAAAAAAATTAAGCCTTCTTCTTCTCCTCCCCCATCATCATAATCTTCCTTCTTCCTTGTCCTTCTTCCTCCTTCTTCTTCTTCTTAGTCTTCTTTCATGTCTTCCTCCTTCTTCCCATTCCTTCTTCACCTTCTTCTCTTCCTCTTTCATCTTAAATACACTGCATGTTACTCAAATAGTATGCACTTCCTTTCCAGGAACATGAGGGGTATTCAATATCATGACAATTCTGAAAACATAAACAAGTCTTCTTCTTCTCCTTCCCCTCCCCCTTCTCCTCTTTCACCTCATCCTCCTGATTCTCCAATTCCATCTTAAATAAGCAGCCCATAGCCTGGAATTTAGACTAGAACTTAAAACAGTGTGCACTTCCTTTCCAAGGACATGGGCGGAGAGCTCAATATCATGACTAGCTGATAAGCGCTTGTCCGTATTTCCTGTAACCTTTCCACACTCACCTTGTGATTTTGTTGGGAAGAACTGCAGCTCATGGAGAGCCTGAAGTAGCTGTGCCTTGTTCAGGAACTTGGTTCCCTCGCTGTGCCTCTCAAAGGAGTCCAAATATTTCCTATTATTCAAGCAATTATCAACCACAAGCATTAGGAGGGAAATGTGGTTGATTTTATTTGATTACTATTTTATTTACTTTCATACATTACTTTTTAAAATGAATGCAATATTGCATATTGTTCAGGAGCTTGGTTACCTTGCTATGTCTCTGAAAAAAGTCCAAATATTTTCTATAATTGAAGCAAACAAAAATTAACAGCATGAGGATGTAAATGAATGTGATTCTATGTTATGTGGTTTTGATTTTCAAGTAAAAGGTAAAAAGTATGCCTAGTCAGACAGACTGATGGACAACCAAACAAAAAATTGTATCCAAGAAGTACACAAATATATTAATACAATCATAGTCACTGGACCAAAACTTTGGAATGAACTCTCAACTGAATAGACAACTGCCCACTCCTTGCACGAAATAAAGCAAATTCAAAATGTTTCTAATATCCAAGTATACAACCTTTCTCACGGCCCCAACTAACAAATTATAACGTACCAGTTGTACTCACATTCTTTTCTTTTCTTTCAGTTTCTTCTCCTTTTTTCTCTTTTTCCCTTTTCATTTCATCTGTCTTGTTATCATTAAAGAAAAAATGCTGTAGTCCTTGTTAATATGAGATATCAATTTAAGGACAGTGTTTCACTCAAACCAGCAGTACAAGCTCAGCTTTTTAATAGATTCCCCCATATCTTACTCTAATCTTTGTTCCTCTTACTCTGACATGTCATCTTTTAAAGTTCATACAAAGAATGAATGTACATTGTTTTGAATTTACTTTGTATTCAGTGTAATTTGTACATTGCACTATTCTGTGATACCATTTTATGTGATTATGAAATAAACTAAACTGAAACTGTATGAAGAAATTCCATGAACTTGACTTTATGCACACAGTTAGTGGCTATAACAATAAATGCTTCAAAGTTCTACCTCCTATCTCTGGAAAACGATAATTGAGAAAAAGCAATAACACATTTACAACATGTTGTGCATGCATGACTGTATTGAACACCACAATACAAAAAAAAATATGCACTGTACATGACATCATTGTGTTTGTGACGAGTAAATAAAGTCTTGGTCCAAAGTTTTTTTTACCCAGGCATACAAAAATAAAATAGTGATTGCTTCTTAAATACAAAGATGTACCACGCTATCTAAGCACAACCCCCAATGAAAACATTTCTCTGTCCAGGGTTTTTTTCCCCACATAAGGAGTGTCAACTTAAAGGTATAGTTCACCCTGAAGATAAGTTGGTTAGAAACATGAAAGAAAAGATATTAGTGAAAGTTTGACACAAAGGATAAGAAAGTTATGAAATTTCAATTTTGTGATGTCATGTGCAAGATGCTCTCACATGTGTTTTTTTTTTTTTTTTTTTTTACAGTATAATTACATAAATTGCTCTTTTTTGGCTTTTTGACAACGGAATGATTTTGTTTCCATGTCATACATTTTCTGATGATGCATCAAATGCACCGAGGTAAAAGGATGTATATTTCTTTAGAAAATGCACAGTTTTGAAAAAAAATGTATGCAACATGATGAAGAGCACCTTGCACGTGACATCACAAAATCATAACTTCAAAAGATCATAATTTTCTTATCCTTTGCCAGATTTTCATCAAACCTTCACTAATATGTTTCTTTCATGTCTGCTTTCATTGAAACCAACTGAATATCAGGTGTACTTTCCCTTCAATTTCTCATCTTCATTAAGGTTGACACTGTCCTCTACATACTCAACCAAGGACATGTTTTTCTGACACGTTTAATCGCACAATACATTCGCTCCATCACTTTCAATTTACATTGACAACTTCAGCCTGGTATTTTCTTGGGTTGACTTGTAGATTCTAATGTTAACCTTTGCAATGCTTTGGGTGACTTGAACTGTAGGCCGCAGGGAATGGTAGCTTATGACTTTTCCTCAGTGAAATACAATGCCGAAGAGTGTGACCCAAATAAATCAAGCTCTACATTAACCCATTCTTTAATGAGCCTGCTTACTTGCGGGCTGCCTTTTCACCACTCTTAAACTGAGCAGCGTGACTCCTGCATAATAGGCAACAGCCTATGAATAAACTGGGCGCAATTGAGCCACACGCCTTTGGTTACTGTAGTTACATGGTAAATGTTGACATCCTAGTATAATTGGACAAGGGCCGGGTTCACAGAGTCTAATGGCCTATTTCTGCATTAGAATGCCAGTGACATCTCACTTAGAACTCACGCTAGTATCAATGATGCTAAACCATTCCTCGAAGAGGATGCTAAGTCGGATATCAATGCTTGAATGATACTCAACATTTTGAAATATTTGTTGACCTTTTTCATGAATTTCGCCTTCAATGAATTGATGTTAAGCAAGCAAAATCCTCTCCCTGCCACAGCTGAATTAATGCTTCGCAAAGTCAGACCAAATGCAGCAGAAATGTTATCATATATTCATAGAACGCTTATTGCAAATTCATTCACTTCTCATAAGTCACTATTGTTCTCAAGGATCGTCCAATCAAGAACAATTGATGTGACAGGGTCTGAGCAGTTCCACCATTTAGAGCTGAGTTTAGAGTTGTAAAAGCTTTGAGAATCACCTCCGTAGTCCGTACATGCGAACTATCGGAGGTTAGAGTTTTCATCGTGTTGAGAAACGCGCCACCAAAATTTTGTTTCTCTCATCTGTCAATTCAACAAATGTGCAAATGATAGGGCTTTAACCATATTCATGGTTGGCTGTAGATTTAAGATAAGGCTTAACTTCGTAAGAATCTGCAATTCTGGATTTCTGATCTTTTCTTGTGCAAAATCAGGGACTGCATGCAAAGACTATCAGTCATGACATCATACCTCAAAATAGAAATGCAACTTTTCCCTTTTCATGAAAATTATACGGAAATATAAAATGAAATTGTCCAATCCATCCCACAAAATATCACCAGCATCTAACAGCTACCTAATACATTGCCATTCATGAAGTAGAGAGTTAATTAAACGTGCAATCGTGATTATTGTCAACTTAACTGAACGCTGCAACCCAAACAACACTAATTTGCACGGTTAGGACTGGGTACCTACCTTGTCACCGAACCGAAGACAATATTTTGCCCTCTGATCCAGTTAAGAACGACATCCTCGTGCTCTGGTTGAAACCACTGCGCAAATTTCCGAAAGGATGACATCCTACTTCATAAACAAGCCACTCTGAGTACCAGACGCAATATCATCTGACAGTTAAATACATTTTCCTCTTCACCTCAGCTCCGACCAGAGAACCGCCGAGTTGATCTCCTCAAGCCGGCTTAGTCTCTATTCAAGGCGCAATGTATTGAGTTTCGCTTGTCTGATCAGGCGCGATAGTGTTGTAATGATGCAAATTTAGCCGTTATGTAGTTTGTTCGTGGGTGGCTGGATGCAAAATGATATTGTCATCATGTCATGACTCGTCAAGATATGTTATTCCAAAAGATTAATGTAGGCTATCTTAATGTACACAGGCCTACTTTACCTTTATCAAATATTTTACCTAAAACTAAAACAACCAGGCCTGTACCATCAATGATATGAAAAAAAAAACCCTTTATGATTAACAATCTTTGAGACAAAAAAAAACTTAATCTCAAATCGAACTGATATGAACATAAAATTGAGGGATATCGTATTTTTTTTCTTGACGTAATGAGTTTAGCTATATTAGAATTGATATTTCCAAAAGGTTTATCCCTATACCCTAAATGTGCATCATGATAAAAGGTATAGATTTCTTGCCTAAACCACATTCCCATATAGCCAGACATTTTTGGATCAACAGCATTAATCACTAGACTATTTGGGAAACGTTTGCTTGATTTCCTGGCAGGACGGTTTAGTTGGAACTGTTTCAGTCTGTTTAGTGATCGAGGGGAGGATCATAAACATTCATACATCGGGAGACAACATTCACTGTACGTCGACAGATAGATAGATAGATAGATAGATAGATAGATAGATAGATAGATAGATAGATAGATAGATAGATAGATAGATAGATAGATAGATATACAGATAGATGGATAGATAGATAGATAGATAGGCAGATAGATAGATAGACAGATAGAAAGATAGATAGATACAAGACAGATAGACAGATAGATAGATAGATAGATAGATAGATAGATCGGTAGATAAATGAATATATGAATAGATGGATAGAAAAATAAATGTATAGGTGGAGATATAGACTAACATATCTTACAAAAAGAGAGACTAACTTTTAGCTGATAACTCGTTTACAAAGAAACGCTCGTTTCAAATACGGTATTGCATACACAATATTATCTCGTTTAGGCCCTATGCTAGTGTGGTTTTTTTTTCTGTGTCAGCTGGTATCGATACATGTAATCGATAGAAACCGGGTTACAAAAAATTATGCACCCAGTAAAATTGGTTGTATTCTCAATTACTTCCGATATCGTCAGTTTTGCCTTTGTGACACGATCTATAATCGGATGTGACCTATACTTACACAGTCAAGTTTTCTGTGTTGTGATTGGTCAAATATGACATGCCCACGCCTCTTCAATGTTGGCATCGTATACTGTCCTGTTGGCCAAACTGAGAAGAGACTCACTGTAGTTTTATTATTTTTAAACTCATTTTTTTAAATAGGGTTTGTTCATCTTCCGATTCCTCTTGTGGAGCTGATCTCTTTCTCCTTTCCTTTGTCCTTCTTCTTCTACTTCTTCTTCTTCTTCTTCTTCTTCTTCTTCTTCTTCTTCTTCTTCTTCTTCTTCTTCTTCTTCTTCTTCTTCTTCTTCTTCTTCTTCTTCTTCTTCTTCCTCCTCCCCCTCCTCCTCCTACTTTTCCTCCTCCTCCTCCTCTTCCTCCTCTTCCTCCTCCTCCTCCTCCTCCTCCTCCTCCTCCTCCTCCTCCTCCTCCTCCTCCTCCTCCTCCTTCTCCTCCTCTTCCTCTTCCTCTTCCTCCTCTTCCCCTTTCCTTTCCTTCCTATCCTTCCTTCTCCAATCTTCTCCTTTAATGGCCTGCTTAGTCTCTGTTCTAGTTCCTCTTATTTGTTAACTAATTCGAACCTTGTCTTAAAAATTCGATAAAATAATCATCACCTCTGCAATCAAAGGGAAAGTCTAACTGGTTTAATTGGTATTATTATATAGCAGAAAATTTCAAAGTTGTAACGTCACTTGCGAGCTGCCTAGCTCCCAAAATTGTGTTGTGTGCTAGATTATTCCGTCAAATTACTTGTCCCTTTTCTGTTTTTTTTTTAAATTAAGGAATACATGTTTTTCATAATGTGTAAAACATGTATTTCATGATTTATTAAATGCATAGTTAAACTAATGTGAATTTTTTTGAGAAAATTGAAATTTTGAAACAAAAAGTATACAACTTTTTATGCTTATAGCCCAGTCTACCTCACAAGTAACGTCACAAGATTAATCATTTGAACAGTCATAACTATGTTATCCTTGGACGGATTTTGTTTCTCTCATCTGTCTTCATTTTTTCTGCTTTTATCAAACTCACCTTAACTTAAGGATGGACTTTCCCTTTAATGATAAGGCCTATACAGTCCCAGTGCCATCGCAGGAGAGTAAATGTCGAGGCTGATTGTTCGTGCAGTATGGGATTATGGGAGATGCTATCTGTAGTTTGGCGGAAGGAAGCCACAGACCACGAATAGCGATGATCAATGGGCCATTGCCACTGTCAGCTTGGGGGACTGAAAATAATAATTCTGCAATGTGAGAGAGGGAGAGGGAGAGGGAGAGGGAGAGAGAGAGAGAGAGAGAGAGAGAGAGAGAGAGAGAGAGAGAGAGGGGGGGAGAGAAGGGAGGCAGAGAGAGAGAGGGAGAGAGAGAGGGAGAGAAGGGAGGCAGAGAGAGAGAGAGAGAGAGAGAGAGAGAGAGAGAGAGGGAGAGAAGGCAGAGAGAGATAGAGAGGGAGAGAGAGAGGGAGAGAAGGGAGGCAGAGAGAGAGAGGGAGAGAGAGAGGGAGAGAAGGGATGCAGAGAGAGAGACATACATACATACATACATACATACATAGAGTGATTTATCTAATTGTGTTTCGCTTATACAGACATGTGTACATACACAAACGCACACAATCAATCATAATTGTGATGGGGTAGGTGAATGGGGGGAGGGGGGAGGGGGCGTAGAAGAAGACGATTGGGGTGTGATGTGCTTCACATATTCTGATCCAAACATGACATTATGTTTGAATATGCCTGACATAAGAGTGTACATGCAATTTGTTGCTTTGTCAGGTCCTATATTTCTACAGCCTTCCCATGTTTATATGTTATTTAAATCTAAAGTTGCAGTATGCAGATCAGTTACCTGCAATTTTGCAATATCACATAAACACCCCCCCCCCCCCATTCCCTCCTATGAAAACTATCCCATACTATTAGTACCCCTCACCTTCATCAGACGCCCCCCCCCCCCTTGCCCCACTCCCTGACTCATGGACATTATTCCTCCCAAGACATGACATTTTTGTGTAAATATACTGTTAAGTATTGTACAGTTTGTTATTTAAGGTATGATGTCATGAGTGATAAGTCTTCGCTCCCAGGAGCCTGATTCAGAATGCAAGAAAAATGCCAGACGGGAGTCGTCAAATGAAATCGAAAGTGATAGTCTATTTTGTTGCTTGGTCAGAGGAAGAACTTGTCATTTGATCATTAGGTCACTCGTCAATTATAGTCGGCATACCTATCCAAAGGGCAGTGTTGACCCTAATTAAGGTGAGAATTTAAAGATGAGAAATATCGAGCTGAAGGAAGAAACGTATGCCATCAGCCCTGCCTTGTAGGAGATCTAGCGAAAATATAAACATCAAATAAAAAGTGTTGAGTCATTGGATGGACTTTGATTTAAGCGACAAGCATAACCGAACTGCTTAAGAAGGAAAGTGCAAGCTTGGAAGGAAGGGAAAATTAAATAAAACATTAAGCAGAACCGTTACGACTGAAGTGTATTAAGTGGAGGCGCCTTATCATACACATTATAAGTCATAACTATGTAAATGAAATCAAACGATTCCTTACGTTAACACATCGAAGAGAGAGCGGGGAGAGAGAGAGAGAGAGAGAGAGAGAGAGAGAGAGAGAGAGAGAGAGAGAGAGAGAGAGAGAGAGAGAAAAGACAGGGGCAGAGACATAATGAAAGCGAGAGATGAGACACAAACAGACATACAGACATACTGTATATACAGACATAAAGACAGACAGACAGATAATGAGGGGGCGGGGAAGAATTTCCGCATTATGATTGATGGCGTGATGGGCTGCTGATGTGCCGAATCTGGCTTCCACAAACAAACAAAGATGAATAATCTAGCGTCTCTTCTTCTTCTTCGGTATGTCCCCTCGTTTTGCCCTTTGGTATTTGAAATAAGAATACTTTAAATACTTTTCAAAAGCTTCTGATACCGTCAAGCACGAGAAACTAATTGATACACCTTTAAATATATGAATCGAAGAGAATGACATATCATAGCAAACTTGTACTGGAAACAAAAAAGAAACAAAATTTGACAAACTTCTTACCAACAGGAACATAAGTTGCAGTACTCGATTACGCTTTAATAAATGCTATGTTTGCTCTATCTTCATGTATAATGCAGTGGGATATGGAGAGAAAATAGAGGACCTATCGTAGAATGGGCCGTATATCATGGAAAGAGAGGAAAATAAAATAAATGACGACGTCCCGAAACTCAGGAATCTTACACGGGAAAGAATAAAACAACACAGAAACGCAAACTCTCATATTATAATGACCATACCAGAAGGCATGAATCTATGCAAAGAAAATAAGTTGTAGGCAGGAGAGGAAGAGGTCGAAAACGGAAAGAAGATAAATGATTGTTGTGAGATTGCACTGAACAGATGGAAAACCAGCATGACATCCAACCTCTTTCAAGGGGAGGAACAGCCGGTAGGGGTAATAACTAGGCCTATGCCTTGGGTCTGGGTTCGTAATTTGTTGTAAAATCATTTTATTTTACCAGAGCTATCATGTATAATATTTTTTTGTACACCCCATATAAGTTAGATTTTGTTTTTTTGTTGTACCAAAGAGGTGTAAGGAATGGTGTCAGCACGAAGTGTAATTTATCATTCCTACAGCAGTCGACGCGTGCATTGATTTTGGAATATTTACGCGTTTGGCTCTTTGATCCAGGGAGATCCGCCGCCAAATATGCAAGACAAATTTTGGATGCATTTTGAGAGGAATATAATTATATTCTGTATGCGCACAAGATTTCAGAACCTCTTCATGTACTGAAGTGCATGTGCAGTAGTAGAACATATCGTATATCGATACGATTCTGTGAATTTCAGATTATATTGCTTCGTTTTTTATAAATCGAGAAAGCTGTTGATAACGTGTCAAAGGACCTCCATATCGCACAATGGGCAATGATATGCGCACAAATATCTTGTAAATCGTTAATTGAGTGTTTCACCTTCCATGGAAACAACCTCGATTTCATGTGCGGAGATTTCCGAAAAAGGTACGGACCAAATTCTATTTACAATTTTATCAAAATTTTCCTTCGCTCGATCCTGACCCCCAATCTAATTTCCAGTGTGTGTAATACGATCACCTACATGAACTCCCAGAGAAGGCTGAATGGTTGAAATATTTCTCAAAACAGATTTTCTTTTGTTATTTAGAGGAAGGCACTGCCTAATTAGAAATACAGCGTATTGTTTGAAGCACCTGAATGTCTTGCATTTTTATGAGGCGGCGGTCATAGTCTATCCGATCGAGAGCAGCATCCATGATCATCTATATAGATCCATGGTTGTAGGCCTATATTCAATAACTTACTTTTATTTGTTCAGGGCTAGTTCCAAGTAACATGTGCTTTTTTACTAGCTCTCATATTGTCAGCGATGTATATGAGTAACACTGATTGGTGGTCCGTTACTCTAATATATTATTCATTACATGAACAGTTTTTAGTAGTTCCATAGCTTTGGAGTTGATCCGTGTTTATTTGTTAAGCGTTCCATAGTTATGCATTGAGCTACTTTTGGCGACCAATAAGACTTCCGGTCCGCGACCATTAAGACTTCCGTCGTCTGCTACGGGTGAGAACAATAGAATATGGTGCTACGGTGTCTTCAAAAAAACAAATGAGAATTTAAAGCGTTTAGTGTAAAAATATAGAGACAAGAAGTGGAATAAAAAATACATTACGTGGCACTTATAAGAAAAACGAAGCTGGATCATTTAAAGGATCTATGTATGTCTTTACTTGATATATAAAAAAAGTAAAAACAATCTTTTTCTTCCGTAGAGATGATGAACAAACCCAACTTGGAAAACGATGTAAGCGGCGTATCGGCCATAACTATTCCAAAAATGTCGGGGCTTTTAAACCCATCGCATGACACTTTAACTAACTAATACATAGTATGAGGTCAAAGCTGAATAGTTGTTCTTCATCCCCATGTAGGTGCTATGTCGGAACTTTTTGATTGGGTCTTACTGTTGCAGTTTGAAGTTTGGGCTCAAACCGGCATATTACGCACCGCATGCGTAGGATTATCCGAAAATGGCCATAACTCTTTCAAAAATGTCAGGGCTTTTAAACCAATCGCATGACACTTTAACTAACTGATAAATAGTATGAGATCAAAGCTGAATAGTTGCTCTTTATCCCCATACAGGTCCCATGTCGGAACTTTTTGATTGGGTCTTACTGTTTCAGTTTTAATATAGGGCTCAAACAGACATATTACGCACGGTATTCACCAGATTTACCGAAAATGGCCATAACTCTTCCAAAAATGTAGGGGCTCCTAAACCTATCGCATGACACTTTAACTAACTAATAAATAGTATGAGGTCAAAGCTAAAAAGTTGCTCTTTACCCCCATATAGATGCCATGTCGGAACTTTTTGATTCAGTCTTACTGTTGCAGTTTGAAAAGAGGGCTCAAACCGGCATATAACGCGCGGTATTCACAAGATTTACCGAAAATTGCCATAACTCTTCCAAAAAAGTAGGGGCTTCTAAACCTATCGCATGACACTTTAACTAGCTCATGGTTTATATGAGGTCAAAGCTGAATAGTTGCTCTTTATCCCCATATAGATGCCATGTCGGAACTTTTTGATTCAGTCTTACTGTTGCAGTTAGAAGTTTGGGCTCAAACCGGCATTTCGGCCAATTTACGCACGGCATTATCAGAATTTACCGAGAACGGCCATACCTCTTCCAAAAATGTCAGGGCTTTTAAACATATCGCATGACACTTTAACTAGCTCATGGTTTATATGAGGTAAAAGCTGAATAGTTGCTCTTTACCCCCATATAGGTGCCATGTCGGAACTTTTTGATTGGGTCTTACTGTTGCAGTTTGAAGTTTGGGCTCAAACCGGCATTTCGGCCAATTTACGCACGGCATTATCAGAATTTACCGAGAACGGCCATACCTCTTCCAAAAATGTCAGGGCTTTTAAACATATCGCATGACACTTTAACTAACTAATAAATAGTATGAGGTCAAAGCTAAAAAGTTGCTCTTTACCCCCATATAGGTGCCATGTCGGAACTTTTTGATTCAGTCTTACTATTGCAGTTTGAATAAAGGGCTCAAACCGGCATATTACGCACGGTATTCACAAGATTTACCGAAAATTGCCATAACTCTTCCGAAAAAGAAGGGGCTTCTAAACCTATCGCATGACACTTAAACTAAGTAATAAATAGTATGTGGTCAAAGCTGAATAGTTGTTCTTTATCCCCATATAGGTGCCATGTCGGAACTTTTTGATTCAGTCTTACTGTTGCAGTTTGAAGTTTGGGCTCAAACCGGCATTTCGGCCAATATTATTTACGCACGGCATTATCAGAATTTACCGAGAACGGCCATACCTCTTCCAAAAATGTCAGGGCTTTTAAACATATCGCATGACACTTTAACTAGCTCATGGTTTATATGAGGTAAAAGCTGAATAGTTGCTCTTTACCCCCATATAGGTGCCATGTCGGAACTTTTTGATTGGGTCTTACTGTTGCAGTTTGAAGTTTGGGCTCAAACCGGCATTTCGGCCAATTTACGCACGGCATTATCAGAATTTACCGAGAACGGCCATACCTCTTCCAAAAATGTCAGGGCTTTTAAACATATCGCATGACACTTTAACTAGCTCATGGTTTATATGAGGTGAAAGCTGAATAGTTGTTCTTTACCCCCATATAGGTGCCATGTCGGAACTTTTTGATTCAGTCTTACTGTTGCAGTTTGAAAAGAGGGCTCAAACCGGCATATAACGCGCGGTATTCACAAGATTTACCGAAAATTGCCATAACTCTTCCAAAAAAGTAGGGGCTTCTAAACCTATCGCATGACACTTTAACTAGCTCATGGTTTATATGAGGTCAAAGCTGAATAGTTGTTCTTTATCCCCATATAGGTCCCATGTCGGAACTTTTTGATTCAGTCTTACTGTTCCACTTTGAATAGAGGGCTCAAACCGACATATAACGCGCGGTATTCACAAGATTTACCGAAAATTGCCATAACTCTTCCAAAAAATGTCAGGGCTTTTAAACCCATCGCATGACACTTTAACTAGCTCATTATTTATATGAGGAAAAAGCTGATTAGTTGCTCTTTAACCCCATATAGGTCCCATGTCGGAACTTTTTGATTCAGTCTTACTGTTTCACTTTGAATAGAGGGCTCAAACCGGCATTTCGGCCAATTTACGCACGGCATTATCAGAATTTACCGAGAACGGCCATACCTCTTCCAAAAATGTCAGGGCTTTTAAACATATCGCATGACACTTTAACTAACTAATAAATAGTATGAGGTCAAAGCTAAAAAGTTGCTCTTTACCCCCATATAGGTGCCATGTCGGAACTTTTTGATTGGGTCTTACTGTTTCACTGTGAATAGAGGGCTCAAACCGGCATATAACGCGCGGTATTCACAAGATTTACCGAAAATTGCCATAACTCTTCCAAAAAATGTCAGGGCTTTTAAACCCATCGCATGACACTTTAACTAGCTCATTATTTATATGAGGAAAAAGCTGATTAGTTGCTCTTTAACCCCATATAGGTGCCATGTCGGAACTTTTTGATTGGGTCTTACTGTTGCAGTTTGAAGTTTGGGCTCAAACCGGCATATTACGCACCGCATGCGTAGGATTATCCGAAAATGGCCATAACTCTTCCAAAAATGTCAGGGCTTTTAAACCAATCGCATGACACTTTAACTAACTCGTAAATAGTATGAGGTCAAAGCTGAATAGTTGCTCTTTATCCCCATATAGGTCCCATGTCGGAACTTTTTGATTCAGTCTTACTGTTGCAGTTTTAATATAGGGCTCAAACCGACATATTACGCACGGTATTCACCAGATTTACCGAAAATTGCCATAACTCTTCCAAAAATGTAGGGGATTTTAAACCCATCGCATGACACTTTAACTAACTCATAAATAGTATGAGGTCAAAGCTGAATAGTTGCTCTTTATCCCCATATAGGTCCCATGTCGGAACTTTTTGATTCAGTCTTACTATTGCAATTTGAAGTTTGGGCTCAAACCGGCATATAACGCGCGGTATTCACAAGATTTACCGAAAATGGCCATAACTCTTCCAAAAATGTCAGGGCTTTTAAACCCATCGCATGACACTTTAACTAACTAACAAATAGTATGAGGTCAAAGCTGAATAGTTGCTCTTTACCCCCATATAGGTCCCATGTTGGAACTTTTTGATTGGGTCTTACTGTTGCAATTTGAATTCAGGGCTCAAACCGGCATATTACGCACCGCATGCGTAGGATTTTCCGAAAATGGCCATATCTCTTCCAAAAATGTCAGGGCTTTTAAACCAATCGCATGACACTTTAACTAACTAATAAATAGTATGAGATCAAAGCTGAATAGTTGCTCTTTATCCCCATATAGGTCCCATGTCGGAACTTTTTGAATGGGTCTTACTGTTTCAGTTTTAATATAGGGCTCAAACCGACATATTACGCACGGTATTCACCAGATTTACCGAAAATGGCCATAACCCTTCCAAAATGTAGGGGCTCCTAAAGCTATCGCATGACACTTTAACTAACTAATAAATAGTATGAGGTCAAAGCTGAATAGTTGCTCTTTACTCTCATATAAGTCCCATGTCGGAACTTTTTGATTCAGTCTTACTGTTCCACTTTGAATAGAGGGCTCAAACCGACATATAACGCGCGGTATTCACAAGATTTACCGAAAATTGCCATAACTCTTCCAAAAAATGTCAGGGCTTTTAAACCCATCGCATGACACTTTAACTAATTCATAAATAGTATGAGGTCAAAGCTGAATAGTTGCTCTTTACCCCCATATAGGTGCCATGTCGGAACTTTTTGATTGGGTCTTACTGTTGCAGTTTGAAGTTTGGGCTCAAACCGGCATTTCGGCCAATTTACGCACGGCATTATCAGAATTTACCGAGAACGGCCATACCTCTTCCAAAAATGTCAGGGCTTTTAAACATATCGCATGACACTTTAACTAGCTCATGGTTTATATGAGGTGAAAGCTGAATAGTTGCTCTTTACCCCCATATAGGTGCCATGTCGGAACTTTTTGATTGGGTCTTACTGTTTCACTGTGAATAGAGGGCTCAAACCGGCATATAACGCGCGGTATTCACAAGATTTACCGAAAATGGCCATAACTCTTCCAAAAAAGTTGGGGCTCCTAAACCTATCGCATGACACTTTAACTAACTAATAAATAGTATGAGGTCAAAGCTAAAAAGTTGCTCTTTACCCCCATATAGGTGCCATGTCGGAACTTTTTGATTCAGTCTTACTGTTGCAGTTTGAAAAGAGGGCTCAAACCGGCATATAACGCGCGGTATTCACAAGATTTACCGAAAATTGCCATAACTCTTCCAAAAAAGTAGGGGCTTCTAAACCTATCGCATGACACTTTAACTAGCTCATGGTTTATATGAGGTCAAAGCTGAATAGTTGCTCTTTATCCCCATATAGGTCCCATGTCGGAACTTTTTGATTCAGTCTTACTGTTCCACTTTGAATAGAGGGCTCAAACCGACATATAACGCGCGGTATTCACAAGATTTACCGAAAATTGCCATAACTCTTCCAAAAAATGTCAGGGCTTTTAAACCCATCGCATGACACTTTAACTAGCTCATTATTTATATGAGGAAAAAGCTGATTAGTTGCTCTTTAACCCCATATAGGTCCCATGTCGGAACTTTTTGATTCAGTCTTACTGTTTCACTTTGAATAGAGGGCTCAAACCGACATATAACGCGCGGTATTCACAAGATTTACCGAAAATTGCCATAACTCTTCCAAAAAATGTCAGGGCTTTTAAACCCATCGCATGACACTTTAACTAGCTCATTATTTATATGAGGAAAAAGCTGATTAGTTGCTCTTTAACCCCATATAGGTCCCATGTCGGAACTTTTTGATTCAGTCTTACTGTTGCAGTTTGAAGTTTGGGCTCAAACCGGCATTTCGGCCAATTTACGCACGGCATTATCAGAATTTACCGAGAACGGCCATACCTCTTCCAAAAATGTCAGGGCTTTTAAACATATCGCATGACACTTTAACTAGCTCATGGTTTATATGAGGTAAAAGCTGAATAGTTGCTCTTTACCCCCATATAGGTGCCATGTCGGAACTTTTTGATTCAGTCTTACTGTTGCAGTTTGAAGTTTGGGCTCAAACCGGCATTTCGGCCAATTTACGCACGGCATTATCAGAATTTACCGAGAACGGCCATACCTCTTCCAAAAATGTCAGGGCTTTTAAACCTATCGCATGACACTTTAACTAGCTCATGATTTATTTTAGGTGAAAGCTGAATAGTTGCTCTTTACCCCCATATAGGTGCCATGTCGGAACTTTTTGATTGGGTCTTACTGTTTCACTGTGAATAGAGGGCTCAAACCGGCATATAACGCGCGGTATTCACAAGATTTACCGAAAATGGCCATAACTCTTCCAAAAAAGTTGGGGCTCCTAAACCTATCGCATGACACTTTAACTAACTAATAAATAGTATGAGGTCAAAGCTAAAAAGTTGCTCTTTACCCCCATATAGGTGCCATGTCGGAACTTTTTGATTCAGTCTTACTGTTGCAGTTTGAAAAGAGGGCTCAAACCGGCATATAACGCGCGGTATTCACAAGATTTACCGAAAATTGCCATAACTCTTCCAAAAAAGTAGGGGCTTCTAAACCTATCGCATGACACTTTAACTAGCTCATGGTTTATATGAGGTCAAAGTTGAATAGTTGCTCTTTATCCCCATATAGGTCCCATGTCGGAACTTTTTGATTCAGTCTTACTGTTCCACTTTGAATAGAGGGCTCAAACCGACATATAACGCGCGGTATTCACAAGATTTACCGAAAATTGCCATAACTCTTCCAAAAAATGTCAGGGCTTTTAAACCCATCGCATGACACTTTAACTAGCTCATTATTTATATGAGGAAAAAGCTGATTAGTTGCTCTTTAACCCCATATAGGTCCCATGTCGGAACTTTTTGATTCAGTCTTACTGTTTCACTTTGAATAGAGGGCTCAAACCGACATATAACGCGCGGTATTCACAAGATTTACCGAAAATTGCCATAACTCTTCCAAAAAATGTCAGGGCTTTTAAACCCATCGCATGACACTTTAACTAGCTCATTATTTATATGAGGAAAAAGCTGATTAGTTGCTCTTTAACCCCATATAGGTCCCATGTCGGAACTTTTTGATTTAGTCTTACTGTTGCAAATACAATATAGGGCAGAAACCGGCATATTACGCACGGTATTCACAAGAATTTACCGAGAACGGCCATAACTCTTCTAAAAATGTCGGGGCTTTTAAACCCATCGCATGACACTTTAACTAACTAATAAATAGTATGAGGTCAAAGCTGAATAGTTGCCCTTTATCCCCATATAGGTGCCATGTCGGAACTTTTTGATTCAATCTTACTGTTGCAGTTTCAATATAGGGCTCAAACCGGCATATTACGCCCTTCTCGGTAAATTCTGATAATGCCGTGCGTACATTGGCCGAAATGCCGGTTTGAGCCCAAACTTCAAACTGCAACAGTAAGACTGAATCAAAAAGTTCCGACATGGGACCTATATGGGGGTAAAGAGCAACTATTTGACCTCATACTATTTATTAGTTAGTTAAAGTGTCATGCGATAGGTTTAAAAGCCCCGACATTGTTGGAAGAGTTATGGCCATTTTCGGTAAATCCTACGCATGCGGTGCGTAATATGCCGGTTTGAGCCCTGAATTCAAACTGCAACAGTAAGACTAAATCAAAAAGTTCCGACATGGCACCTATATGGGGGTAAAGAGCAACTTTTCAGCTTTGACCTCATATAAATCATGAGCTAGTTAAAGTGTCATGCGATAGGTTTAAAAGCCCCGACATTTTTGGAAGAGTTATGGCCATTTTCGGTAGATCTGGTGAATACCGTGCGTAATACGCCGGTTTAAGCCCTATATTCAAACTGCAACAGTAAGACTAAATCAAAAAGTTCCGACATGGGACCTATATGGGGGCAAAAAGCAAATATTCAGCTTTGACCTCATATAAATCATGAGCTAGTTAAAGTGTCATGCGATAGGTTTAAAAGCCCCAACATTTTTGGAAGAGTTATTACCATTTTCGGTAAATCTGGTGAATACCGTGCGTAATACGCCGGTTTAAGTCCTATATTCAAACTGCAACAGTAAGACTGAATCAAAAAGTTCCGACATGGCACCTATATGGGGGTAAAGAGCAACTATTCAGCTTTTACCTCATATAAACCATGAGCTAGTTAAAGTGTCATGCGATATGTTTAAAAGCCCTGACATTTTTGGAAGAGGTATGGCCGTTCTCGGTAAATTCTGATAATGCCGTGCGTAAATTGGCCGAAATGCCGGTTTGAGCCCAAACTTCAAACTGCAACAGTAAGACTGAATCAAAAAGTTCCGACATGGGACCTATATGGGGGTAAAGAGCAACTAATCAGCCTTTTCCTCATATAAATAATGAGCTAGTTAAAGTGTCATGCGATGGGTTTAAAAGCCCTGACATTTTTTGGAAGAGTTATGGCAATTTTCGGTAAATCTTGTGAATACTGCGCGTTATATGCCGGTTTGAGCCCTATATTCAAACTGCAACAGTAAGATTGAATCAAAAAGTTCCGACATGGGACCTATATTGGGGTAAAGAGCAACTATTCAGCTTTCACCTAAAATAAATCATGAGCTAGTTAAAGTGTCATGCGATAGTTTTTAAGGCCCCTACATTTTTCAAAGAGTTATGGCCGTTCTCGGTAAATTCTGATAATACCGTGCGTAAATTGGCCCAGATGCCGGTTTGAGCCCAAACTTCAAACTGCAACAGTAAGACTGAATCAAAAAGTTCCGACATGGGACCTATATGGGGGTAAAGAGCAACTATTTAGCTTTGACCTCATACTATTTATTAGTTAGTTTAAGTGTCATGCGATAGGTTTAAAAGCCCCTACATTTTTGGAAGAGTTATGGCAATTTTCGGTAAATCTTGTGAATACCGCGCGTCATATGCCGGTTTGAGCCCTTTATTCAAACTGCAACAGTAAGACTGAATCAAAAAGTTCCGACATGGGACCTATATGGGGATAAAGAGCAACTATTCAGATTTGACCTCATACTATTTATTAGTTAGTTAAAGTGTCATGCGAGAGGTTTAGAAGCCCCAACTTTTTTGGAAGAGTTATGGCAATTTTCGGTAAATCTTGTGAATACCGCGCGTCATATGCCGGTTTGAGCCCTATATTCAAACAGCAACAGTAAGACTGAATCAAAAAGTTCCGACATGGGACCTATATGGGGGTAAAGAGCAACTATTCAGCTTTTACCTCATATAAACCATGAGCTAGTTAAAGTGTCATGCGATAGGTTTAAAAGCCCTGACATTTTTGGAAGAGGTATGGCCGTTCTCGGTAAATTCTGATAATGCCGTGCGTAAATTGGCCGAGATGCCGGTTTGAGCCCAAACTTCAAACTGCAACAGTAAGACTGAATCAAAAAGTTCCGACATGGCACCTATATGGGGATAAAGAACAACTATTCAGCTTTGACCACATACTATTTATTACTTAGTTTAAGTGTCATGCGATAGGTTTAGAAGCCCCTTCTTTTTCGGAAGAGTTATGGCAATTTTCGGTAAATCTTGTGAATACCGTGCGTAATATGCCGGTTTGAGCCCTTTATTCAAACTGCAACAGTAAGACTGAATCAAAAAGTTCCGACATGAGACCTATATGGGGGTAAAGAGCAACTATTTAGCTTTTACCTCATACTATTTATTAGTTAGTTAAAGTGTCATGCGATGGGTTTAAAAACCCTGACATTTTTAAAAGAGTTATGGCCATTTTCGGTAAATCTGGTGAATACCGTGCGTAATATGCCGGTTTGAGCCCTATATTCAAACTGCAACAGTAAGACTAAATCAAAAAGTTCCGACATGGGACCTATATGGGGGTAAAAAACAATTATTCAGCTTTTACCTCATATAACTCATGAGTTAGTTAAAGTGTCATGCGATAGGTTTAGAAGCCCCTACATTTTTAGAAGAGTTATGGCAATTTTCAGTAAATCTTGTGAATACCGCGCGTCATATGCCGGTTTGAGCCCTATATTCAAACTGCAACAGTAAAATTGAATCAAAAAGTTCCGACATGGGACCTATATGGGGGTAAAGAACAACTATTCAGCTTTCACCTAAAATAAATCATGAGCTAGTTAAAGTGTCATGCGATAGTTTTTAAGGCCCCTATATTTTTCAATGAGTTATGGCCGTTCTCGGTAAATTCTGATAATGCCGTGCGTAAATTGGCCGAGATGCCGGTTTGAGCCCAAACTTCAAACTGCAACAGTAAGACTAAATCAAAAGGTTCTGACATGGGACCTATATGGGGGTAAAGAGCAACTATTCAGCTTTGACCTCATATAAACCATGAGCTAGTTAAAGTGTCATGCGATAGGTTTAAAAGCCCTGACATTTTTGGAAGAGTTTCGCCATTTTCGATAAATCTGGTGAATACCGTGCGTCATATGCCGGTTTGAGCCCTATATTCAAACTGCAACAGTAAGACTGAATCAAAAAGTTCCGACATGAGACCTATATGGGGGTAAAGAGCAACGATTCAGCTTTTACCTCATATAAACCATGAGCCAGTTAAAGTGTCATGCGATAGGTTTAAAAGCCCTGACATTTTTGGAAGAGTTATGGCCGTTCTTGGTAAATTCTGATAATGCCGTGCGTAAATTGGCCGAAATGCCGGTTTGAGCCCAAACTTCAAACTGCAACAGTAAGACTGAATCAAAAAGTTCCGACATGGCACCTATATGGGGGTAAAGAGCAACTATTCAGCTTTCACCTCATATAAACCATGAGCTAGTTAAAGTGTCATGCGATAGTTTTTAAAGCCCCGACATTTTTGGAAGAGTTGTGGCCATTTTCGATAAATCTGGTGAATACCGTGCGTCATATGCCGGTTTGAGCCCTATATTCAAACTGCAACAGTAAGATTAAATCAAAAAGTTCCGACATGGGACTTATATGGGGGTAAAGAGCAACTATTCAGCATTTACCTCATACTATTTATTAGTTAGTTAAAGTGTCATGCGATAGTATTTAAGGCCCCGACATTTTTGGAAGAGTTGTGGCCATTTTCGGTAAATCTGGTGAATACCGTTCGTATTGTGCTCGTTTGAGCCCTGAATTTAAATTGCAACAGGAAGATTGAATCAAAAAGTTCCGACATGGGACCTATATGGGGGTAAAGAGCAACTATTCAGCTTTCACCTCATATAAACCATGAGCTAGTTAAAGTGTCATGCGATAGTTTTTAAGGCCCCTACATTTTTGGAAAAATTACACGTGTTGCCATTGTCCTGTTTATGTCGCCCGTAAATTGGCCCGGTATACTTCCGAAGACCGTGCGTAATATGGCGGTATGAGCCCTGGGTTCAAACTGAAGTAATAAGACACAATAACAAAGTTCCAACATGCCACCTATATGAGAGTAAAGAGTAAATGTTCAGCTTTCATTTGATATCAGTTGTACATTAGTGAAAGTGTCATTTGATAGTTTTTACAGCCTCGACATCTTTCAAAATGTGGGTCAAATTGACGAACCTGCACGTCCTACGAATTCCGTGCGTAAATATATTATTACGCAGGTATCAAATTTGGAACAGTAAGACCTAAACAAAACGTTCTGGCAAGTGATTTATATGAAAATAAAGAGGAAATCCTAAGCTTTCACCTCATATAATTGTTATTCTTTTTACATGCCGTACAATTATCTTACAGAAAATATTTTTTTCCTTTTGTGTTTGACCCTTCGGACACCATAATCCCCCCTTATTGGTCGCGGCTCATTTGCATACTATTGGTCGCGCCCGCCAGTTTCAAGGAGCGTAGTTATGCTTTTCACAACATGAACTTTTCAAAGGTGAAGGCAGATCGCCTAAAGAGTGTGGATTTCAGTCGTAAAGGTGAAGTAGATGCTGGAATAGTCGAACTCATCAAACTGATAAATGATCATGACAGCTACTTTACCACTAGCTCCTGTTCCGGAAGGATCATTGTCCTGTGTGAGGCTGAGGTAATTGTTTTGTTATTTTCTTTTGCTATCTTGCCCCATATACCAAAATTCGTGTAGTCTAGTACAGACTCCAACTAGTGAACTACTTAGTTTAACTAAACTAGATCTCGAACTCTAAGCATAGATTCTGCCATCAAATACGACTTTTTAAGGAAGTTTCGTAAAATTGCATGTTTGAATGATGAAATGGTATGATGAAACTATATGATTAAATTATATGTATAAAGCTCAATGATATATCTGCTACATGTATGCCTAAACAGAGGGTTTATTTTAATTAAAACTTTTTAGACATTGAAATTTCGGACAAAGTCATGCAAAGTAGAGCCTGCAGTCAGAGTGAGCTCAGATCAACTCAGCCTCGTCCTTGACCTTAAGTCGCCGACTTCCTACTGTGCGATTGGCACACAGTAACACTACTAATGAATAACGTAAATTGTTTAAAAAGTTTAAAATGATATGCGCAATGAAACTAAAAATGGATCCTTCATTTTGATGTTTTTTGACACATACTGTATGTATGATTGGCAGCACCATTAAGAACTACATTACAGCTCAAAGGAATAAGCCAGTTCGTAATTACAATTTGCGCATGAGCAGATGAAGGTCATAGTGACCAAACCAGCTTGTTGGTTTTTAAATCACTGAGATAAGCATCATCATTAATAAGTTATTTTAGAATATGCTTGTTATCCAATTTATAAAAGAACACCAAGGTGTTCAATCATGGGGTATTTGACAACAGGCCAAACGACAACAATTAGTTTACAATAAACAAAGCTTTCAATGGAAGAAGGGAACTATCAGGAGAAAAAGGACAACCAATGCAAGAAGCTTTCCCAATTGTTCACAGGCCGTAGCCTACTATTCTTGTCACCTGTTTTGAGATGGTTCCTTTATTAGAGGTTGAATATCGCAAATTGCTATGTCGGGTAAGCACATTACGTAACATCTCCTTTTGAAATGATATATTAATCAACTGCCTATCCTAATGAAAAAGGGAAAGGTCATAGTGACCAAACTTGCTCCAGAGCTAATTACGAACTGGTGTATTGGCATAGGGAAAGGGAAGGAAGGGAAGAACCCACAGTTTTAAATCGTGGTATTTTTTGTCCAGTTCAGCATGAAACATGATGCTTTTTAGGCTAAAGCATCGTGTTTCATGCTGAACTGGACAAAATATACTGCGGTTTAAAACTGTGGGTCCTTCCCTTCCTTCCCTTTCCCTTTCCCCATGCCAATTCCTTTGAGCTGTTGTGTACATTGATTTAATAATGAAGTCTACATGTTGACAAAATATGCAAACACTCTTCGTTCCTTGTTACAGAAAGGGGATAATGCTGTTGCAGTGCGAAAGAAAGGCTGTCAATGGTTGCATGTCACTCATGACCTGGCATCCCCTGAAAAGATAGTAAGTACCCATTTTTAACTTTAAAAATATTGGAGCACCATATTCAAAGCAAAATTGTTACAAATGGCTTTATAAGTTTCAATGGAGTCCACTCCTCAAACGGCAAGCAAATTACAGAAAGCTGTTATATCTATATGTCAACCATACGTTAATATGTGATATTGTTGGCAGGGTTATAAAAATTGGTAACTCAATTTATGGCACAAATTTGATTTCTATCATAATTTTAAAGTTAAGCCTTGGGTCCAATGTGATGCTTTCATAATCATTTGTAATTCATAAACTCTGAAAAATAAAGCTGCAATCAATGCATAACTCTCAAAGTCTCTTCTGCAGCTATTATTATGTTACGGATAAAATCAGCAAGTGCTTTTACTCACCCGAACATTACCTAACTCTTTGTATGCCATGTGTGTTTTCTTGTCACTGGTAATGCACACAAATCTCATAGACCAGCAGTTTCGCTAGCACACAAAGGGGTAAAAAGTATTGAGTTACAAGGTTACCACACCCCAACAACAGTATACTTCTTTTTTAAAAGAAATTTTAGGAATAGACCCAGTAGAAGTAAATATAGCATGCTCCATCCTGTAAATGAATGAAAAACAAGTCAGAAAGTAAAATGTGGTTAAGCAGTAGACTGCCGTTTCAAATCCTTCTGGTTCCAAGATTTTTTTCTGACTTGTTTTTTCGTTCATTTACAGGATGGAGCACGCTACTCCAGAAACCGCTTTCACTAAAATGTAGCCGAATGGTCCTTAGGCGGACTGCTTATGAATATTAATGAGTCATATTGAATGAAACTCTTAGGTATTTGTTTCCATGTTTTTGTGTCTTGATCCGTGAACTATAAAGAGCTTGCGTGATTAAGTCGCTGCCCGGTAAGCAGTAGACTGCAGGTTGAAATCCTTCTGCTCCTAAGATTTTTTTCTGACTTGTTTTTTATTCATTTACAGGATGGAGCACACTATCCTAACTACTACTGGGTGTGCTCCTAAAATTTCTTTTCAAAATTGAAATTACCCCAGAGAGCCCTTCACTAATATATATATATATATATTGTTTAAAATGCACACAGTTCAGTGAGAACTTAACTTAAATACATGTTTCCAATGTGCTTTGGCAGATACAGGCAGTAGAAGAGTCTATAGGTGGAATGGCTGTTCTGAAGTTCGAGCCTTTCGTGCTTCATGTCCAGTGCTCAACAGCAGACAGAGCAAGACAAATGGTGAGAAGAGAAATGAAGAACCACTGCTAATGGCCAATTTATAAACTTGATTGATCATGAACCTAATGGAATAAAGGCAGAAAACTCAGAGAAACAGATTTGGAATGATTTGAGAAAAAAAATCAGAGGTATTGTTTGGGTTGAAAGATTACCATGCACTGAATCCCGTACATTAAACCAACCTTTATGGACACCTTTGGTCTGCAATCTCATGTGCAATGCATTAACAAGCCAATATCCGCCTGGAGCATTGAATTCCTTACATTGTGCTCTGTTGTGAAATGGTGACGATTTTGTATTAGAGTATAGTGTATCATATGGGTTTGTAAAGAAATTGTAAAGAACATACTGTAAATCTGACAGGTGATATTGAGTGTGCTGTGTGCTGTAATTTAAAATACCTACAGCTGCAATGTCACAATGTCCTTGGTTTCTATATAAATGAAAGTATTAGGGAAAAGTCCCATATCATATATTGTAGTGATTTGTTCCCTTTTCTTTCCCTCAGCATCAGAACGCAGTGGCTTCTGGATTCAGAAATTCTGGCATCACTCTTGGCAATGGAGGGAAAATCATGACAGTAAGAACTTCTTAGTATTTATATTTTTCTTGCAGAACATATCTGGGGTTTTTTCTTAACCTGTTGTTCATGGTTAGATTTTTTGGGCTTTGTGAACACTGGTCCAGTTCTCCAGAGTGCTGCTTAGTGTTTGAAAAAGAAAAAGCCATCCCACAGAAATATGGGCACAGTGAAGAATTGGTTAAACTGTCAAATGCATGGTGAAGTGCAGCTCCTTGAGTGTTACTGTTAAAAACATTTACAAATAAGAGATAGTAAATATAACATAGGAACATATAGCATAAAAGACAGAGTAGCCCATTTGCAAAATCCATGAAACTAGACAGGAATCAGCAGTCTACCCTAATGATTAGATGTATGAAATCTCTTTGTAGTAGCTTCACAAACTTTCTTTAAAACAGATTGATCAATCAATGGAGAAGAACAGCAAAACAAATATTACATCATCTTTCGTCTCTCCGCAAAACATTGCATTCTTTCAATAAATCAGGTGATTGTTTAAAACCCTTTTGATCCTCGTTATCAAGGCAGTCCGCAGTACACACGGCCTGGAGGTTCCTCTGACCTGTGAGGGCAGACTTCTGGTATCCAAGGAGTACCTGGAGTTTGTCGTCAACATTGCCAACTCAAAGATGAAGGAGAATGTTACAAGGATTGCAAGGTCAGTAAGACTGTGATCGTGGATGCTCTCAGATTTCTGATCTGTAAAGGAGAGGAGTGTGAATTATTATGTGGTGATAAGAGCATATTTTTTTCAAGCACATCCCATACCTATTTGGCATCCCATAAAATTAATCTAGGTTTAGTCCATATATTAAGTTAAATCACAGCTATGAATACAGATTATTCTGTCATTTCTGTGACTTGCATCTCACTTCACGACAGATTCCAGGAAGCCCTCAAGAGGCTCTTTGCTGAACCTAAAAAGGAGGGCGGGCTAAGAGCGCAGACAGGGAAAGCTGGCCGGAAACGTCATCGCCAGCACTCCTCAAAGAAACAAGACACTCAGACAGAAAGAGAAGAAGCAGACTTTGCTTCTGCAACGCAAGATAGCACCCTCTCAGGCATTCCTCGTCCAAGCGTTGAACAGACTGAAAATAGTTGCCATGGAAACGGCTCTAGTGATGCTTATTGCCTGAGGGATGAACAGGACCACAACGTGCGCGCAAATTTAGATTTTATAGATGGTTTTGCTGCCTTATTTGGTCCATCTGAGGAAAAGACGTGAACAGGTCAGAATATAGCAATCACAAAACTTTGCATTTCTTATGGAAGGGGCGTGGTGTAGAGGATCGTTCCTCTGTCTCTCGATCAGGAGGACATGGATTCAAACCCAGCTGCTGCCACTTGTGTTTTTCAGCATTAATGATTCACATAGCTGCTCTGTACAGCTATGAAGAAAATAGGGACCAGGGCCCCGTTGCATAAAACTTACCATTAATGGTAACTCTGCCATCGATGGTAACCGCCATGGTAACACTGCTCAACAGCCAATCAAATTCAAGGTTTCCATAGAAGTTGTCATTGAAAGCAAAGTTACTATCAATGGTAAGTTTTATGCAACAGGGCCCTGGGGAGTGTTTCACCAAGCTCCCAAAGGATGTTTATGCACGAAAGGGATGAACAGGGCCGTAACATATCTGGGGAGTGTTTCACCAAGCTGTTGTAAGACTTTACGCACGTATGGTGACCTATTCTTGTACTAAATGAGATACCTTGACGCATGAAATGGATGAACAGGACTGCAACGTACCTGGGGGGAGTTTCACCAAGCTATTGCAAGACTTGAAGCAGTTAGCTACAAGAATGTTAATTTACAAACATCAGATTCCAACTTTAGCTGATGGGAATCAAAATCATTGAGAATCTGATTGAGCACAAGAACAGGTCACCAGTCATGCGTAAAGTCGTTAGTAATTTATGGACAGCTTGGTGGTGAGGTGTTGTCTCGGCCTGAAGGCCTCAAGGTGCTTGAATCGTGTGGTCAACTTGTCAAGTGACCCAAGATTCCTTCCAGCAGAAACGATTCATTGCAGCTTACTCTCACTCTACACTAAAGTACAACTATTGTATCATTCTTGTGGATTCTAATGCAATACAATAAACCAGTTTGTAGTTACACCATGGTTGGACAATCTACTGAATCAAATACTATATACGGTAAGCCAATATGAAGGAGTTGCAATCATTTTCGTGGGTTGTTGTTTTCGCGAAGGACACCCAACGCTATAAAATGCATGCACTGGTCCCAGGCCTGCTATATATACACACACAGTTGGGAGAAAACAATCTGTACTTGCACATGTCATTGCGACGCTCAATTGTGCACGGCATGGCATGCTATGCAATCTAGCAAGCGAGCGACCGTATGTACCATCGGTACTCCATCATGAGATCGATAGTGCTGGTTCTATGTACGCGCGCAGCAGCGTGTAGTGTACGTGCTTTATAGCAATCAAGATATATGGCAACATATACGTTAAATTCACGAAAATAACATCCTCGTGAAAATACAATGTAACAGCTTATGCAGTACTACTAGAATGCAGACTGGGATTTGTGTTGGGTGATTGATGTGTTAACATTTTACAGCGAAACAACGATAAAAGCAGGTGCACAAGGTGGAATGTTCTTTCACTACCTTCATAGAGCTGAATAGGTGTTCTCATACCTGCATGATAATGGGTATGCATTTCGTCGACCATCTACGGTAATGAAATTTTACTTTGTGAGTGGTACGCTTGACCCTGAGGTCATTCCTACCAGCAATAATCTGCCTATCTGCACATTGCGATTACTAACTGGCTTATTGTGCATTCAAAATTTAGATGCTATGTACCGGTACATTTTAATGCCAAATTATGACCACTTCCTTGTATAAAAATTGTAATTTTTGGTGAAAAATATTTTCATTAGCATTTACAGCAAACTGCCAAGTGCAAATAAATATACCAACTCGTGTAACATTCAATGTGGCTGTTCTTTTTTTCTATCTCTCCCTCTCTCTCTCCCCCTCTCTCTCTCTCTCTCTCTCTCTCTCTCTCTCTCACCTGCTCACTCACCCACACACATTCATTGTACAAACATACGATTCAATCAAATTCAATATACTGGCACACACGACATATTTGACAAGCTGTATTACAGAAATTCAGACAAAATATTCTGATAGTAGATAATTATATTACTTCTTTTATTTCAATAAATTTGTTCTTGAGTACAAGATACATCCTGAATATACACGAGACTAATGTTAGGGCTAAAATGTTACAAGTAAAACAAAATATAGAAAAATATATATTTTGAAGACAATGTTTGAATTTGCTATGCATACATGACATAATTGTGTCATATAGTGATATACAATTAATAAATTAAAACAAGTTATAGTTTGTAATAATGGAAAATCTAGATATAAAATGGAGCTGCTAATATACAAGATGGAATTGCCAAAAAATAGAGAATATAGCATTCATACAAAGTTTGATGTAAACATTGCAATCTCTGCCTCTACCTTTGCAACTCTGCCAATAATGACTGAAAGATATTGATGAGTAAAGGAAACCTTGCCCAAATTGAACATTCCCGAGTAAAAAAACAACAACCCAATAATGCAAGGTATTCAAAAGTCCCATCAATTTGACAATTTGGATTTGGTTGATTTATTTCATTTCAACTGTTCTACACCTTACTGGTGTATAGTTACATCACTTTATTGTACATGTACATTTATTTATTTATCATGGTTTTACAGGAACATGTGCAATACCAGAATAAAATACAGACTTTTTAATAGTGATTATGAATTCTAGTTCGGGGCAAGTCCTTTTTACCACAAACTCATTTCGTATAAATACATGTCCTATACAAATTTAACATTCTTGGTAAAACGAAAGACTTCTTTTATTTAGATAACATAAATGCAGCCATATATCAATGCTACATACAAAAAATAATCTACAATTGCAATATAGGTATTTTTTTTTTTTTTTGGTAAAACGAAAGACTTCTTTTATTTAGATAACATAAATGCAGCCATATATCAATGCTACATACAAAAATAATCTACAATTGCAATATAGGTATTGCATATAAACATTCAAATGATTGTACAAGCAGCACATGGAAGACATCAAAACATGAAAGACATCAAAAATAACATTTGGAACTTGAAAGACAAAAAATATTACTGTCTTGCATAATGATAATGAAGAATTGAATACATGTTCTGTGAAGTCCATCAGTGGTCAGGGGATTAAGAAATGTATACTTTGTTTAAACTTTAATGTTTAATGTCTGAGAGACCTGACAGGAACCTTCCACAACGGTTCAAACAACTAAATGTATTTAACACATTTATTTTTTTTTACAAGAATACAGTACTACCAGTAGTATATATCAGGTATAATAAAACATACATATCAATTCCATTTTCATACAATCATATGGTACTACCAAAAGTGTTTTTATTGTGAAAAATAAAATAATACATAATGCTAAATAGTTCATAGTTAGCATTCTCATTTTGATAGAACATCAGATGGCACATCTTATAAAAAGTTGCAATTGTCATTCAATCAATCAAACATCTATTCTCTACTGTACAGAGTAACAATTGATAACACTCGCAAGGGAAGTTGCTATGTATTGCAACTCTTTATGAGACGGGGCCTATATTTAACATGTGACCCATGAAGGCACGTACCCAGCATGCCTCAGAGTTTTTCATTCCCCAAACTGATTCGCAATGCAGCGTTTTATGAAGTAAGCCATTAACAGTGATATATCCAATATTTTGATTGCACACGGTTTCATAATTATGGCAATCATCATCATCGATGCAATCCCTTGGATACACATATATCGCAAATACAAATGCATGGAATGTTTGGCTAAGGCTTTTTCTCCAAAGAAGGACACCTAAAGCTGTAGTTTTCCATTCCCAGAATCCTACATGTATAGCCGCCACTACTTCCCGAGTACAACGAAGCACATCACCAGCCAAGTGTTGGCCTATCGAATAAATCTTATTACAAACAATAAATCATTGTCTGCAAATTAATGCACAGACATGAATAAACAGAAGTTATTCCAGATGGACTCCTTATTTACTACTGTTGCAGTTTAGTACTGGTACCTGTCATAAACATCAATTATATAAGAGTTGAATGTAAATGTACAGATCATCATTTTTTGTTACCATATACATGACCCCTCACAAAATTGTGAATTATCCCTCTCATTACCATTGGCTCATTCACATTGTTTTACATCAACGCTCTTTTCATGCCATGGTACCAAGAGGGTTAACCCTCTCATTAACATAGGCTTATTCACATTGTTTTACATCAACGCTCTTTTCACGCCGCGATACCCAGAGGGTTAACCCTGGTAGGTTGCATGTTGAGTTGAGTTGTCTTAAAGAAGAAAGCGCATGGGAGGCTGATGACCGATCACGTGTCGCTCTCTTGTATCCCCCAGGGGACGTGGACGCGGGGGATCTGGAATGACCGCCTCTGAGGGGGCATGTCCGACACCTCGCTGCTCTGTAAGGGCCAATCAGGAAAGGGAGGAGAAAGAGAAGAGTCAAATTGACTTCCTTTACTCTTTATGCACCACTGACAGGCTTCCCAGCATTTCAAGAACACAAAATTCCCTGATTTTCCCCTAATTTTTCCCTAGATTTACTCCTGTTAAATTTTATCAAATTCCCTAACTTTGCCTTGACTGGAGAAAAGTAAAATAATTTCCCCTGATTTCCCTGATGGGCTGGGAACCCTGATGAGGCATTATTGTTCTTAGTACTGTATAAAACATTTGATGTATACATGATACATGTACATCCTGTATTGACCCTTTTACTTCTGTGTTTTTCCAGGAACCCAGTCCCTAGATACATACCCGACCTTAGCTTGCTTTACTTCTGTTTTAAGTACTTTTTAAATATTATTTAAATGTTGTTGTGCAATCTGTAGTTGAATTGTTTAGCTACCATTCAAAGTAAAAGTTGTGGAACATCTTTGGAGAAATGTTGCTCAAGATGGATTTTACTTCACACTTAACATCATTGAAGCACTGTATATTGCGTGCACTGGCGACATTGTTTCAATGACAATGTATAATCTCCAGTGGTTACAAAATGGCAATGCTTGCAAGCAACCAGTTGCAATTGATATTCACCCTTTGTTTAGCAATAGTGTGCAGATGCACAGTGGCTAGGTAGCCCGAAATGATCTGGTTGTAAGCTCTGAGCTCTGGGCCCTGTTGCATAAAACTTACCATTGATGGTAACTTTGCTATCAATGGTTACTTCTAGAGTAACCTTGAATTTGATTGGCTGTCGAGCGGTGTAACCATGGTAGTTACCAGAGTTACCATCAATGGTAAGTTTTATGCAACAGGGCCCTGGTCTAAAACTCTTTTAGCAAAAGGATTAAAGCAATAATCAAGCAGAACAATTATTTTTGCATTCATTTGATTATAACAATAGCACATTGAGATGAGCATAGACTGCAAGCAGATTAAACTGTAGTCCTATGACCTCTTTGAAAAGTGGGGATGGGCTACAAAGTCCTGGCAGGAACCTGTCACTTACCGTCGACAAAAATTCCGCCTCCCGACCAGTGGCAAGGTATGGACGGACAAACTCCGACCTTGGGGGAGCCCTTCGTCTCGAGGGTGGCTGATCGGCTATACTGGTTATCTGCGACCTCATGCGCTCCTATGGGGGAAAAGAAGAACACATATGATGACAATAGACCAGTTGGTACTTCCACTCCATGGTCAGAAATCCACTGAGTTAAATACTAGAAGAATGAGGGGGGGGGGGGGGAGGAGGGGTCATTAACATCTCTGCCACGGAAGGTTGTATTGATGCACAATTTTGCATGGAGGCTTGGGCACATATGTTTGTAGAAGTAAAAAGTATTACATTTTTGTTTTGATTTGAAGTATGAATTTTTGCAAGTTACATGTGAATTTTACATATTCATTCATCTTTTAAAACTTTTTATTACATCCTGAAAAGTTATTATCAACATTAACAAAAGACCTGGTATTTTTTTACTTTGCAAACAACTGAAAATAATTCCTTTTTTTTTTGCACAAGTGCAATGAAGAATACACTGAGTCAATGTACAGTGACCCCCGGGGTCAAGGGTCAAGGTGAAACTTACATTGAGGTATGGAGCCTGAGTGATGACCTCCGCTAGATGTCTCATCCTCCTATCCTCCTCCGTGTCGAAGCTGAAGTTGTTGAAGCTGTCCAAGTCGTCGCTCGTGCTGTACCCATCCCCCCAGAAGTGCTCGGCGCTCCGCTCCGTAATCGTGTCAAACTCAGAGTCCACCAGGTACGAGGGCAGCGACCACGGCGACCGCCCGTCCTCCGTGCGCCGGAAGCCCGAGCGCCCCGTGCCGCGGGAGAACGGGGCGTAGAATGCGGGGATAACGTTCGGGTCGCTGTACCCGGACGGGGGCGGCGCTCCCCGCAGAGGCTTAGCCGAGAGCATGAGCATGTTGTGGCGTCGACGGTATCGTATGGCCATGCTGCAGGTGCACAGGCAGAAGAGGAATACAACTACCAGGAAAGCGAGGGCGCCAAACACGATGCCCAGGATCTGGCCTTCGGAAAGACCGGCTGTGGATTGTCAGGTAAAGCACACATAATTACTTATTTTTTAATTTCTTCCTTTATCATATAAAATCGTTCCCTCAGCTGAAAATTTGTTTTCAGCGGAACCCTGTCTCAAATATACATTGAACACAATATAAGGAGCATGAAATTTACAATATGATAAAATATTAACAAAAGAGAAGTATAACATTCACATACAGTCATGAATTATGTAATTTGATACAATGACAATAAACTGTACATTAATTCACAAATACATTCAATGACGTACACATAAACTAATGGTATATGTGAGAGAAAATAAGTTGGATAGTGAAATCCCCATTAAAATGGTTTTATTATCATTCATTTATATTCAATCATTTACAAATCCATTTCTGGTATGAGGTTTCGTTGTCAAGGGGCATAAATTAAGTGCTTCATTCTAAATTGGCTGAAAGCCATGCAGGGACCAGGGCAGACTCGCTGAAGCATAACGTCGTGATAAACACCTCACCAGAATTTAAGCAGATCTGTCAAAACTTGGTTATGATGAGCTAAATCTCAAGTAAGTGATGGATGTTTCAAAATACTAATCAAAATCATTTATAACCAGGTGCAATACCACAGAACCCAGATTTACAGACTGAGGCCATGTACGGGGATAAAACTAGCAGATTCAAACAAGAATAAATCCGCATGTCCACTTTGATTTTACTTATAACCTATCTAACCTATCTAGATCCATATTTTTTTCTTCAAATTCATTCTAATCATACATTTGATTAAATACTGTAAGCATGAGATCTCCCAGAAATAAATGGTCCTAGCTCCCTTGTTTGAGGGTATCCCATTGTTTTTCCCTAAGTCTAAAAATTGGTTACAATTGTCACTTTCAAATGTGATACATCAAGCCAGAAACAGCAAAACTTTTGGTCTAAAACTCACTTTGTGGTACAGTAGGAACTGTGCTGTTACTAGTGGCAGTTTCCATGGTGATGCCAGTTGCTATGGTGGTATCCCCTGTTGATGAGGTTATGGTGGGAGGAATGATTTCACACAAGTCGCCAGTGTAGCCAGTTGGACATCTGTAAACCAAGGGTAGGATGTAGGTACATGTATCAAAGTAAAAGATGTTCTCTGATATGTGGGTTAATTCAGTGTCAATAATCTTGTAGATTGCATCGACCCATAGCTCTAAATGCAATAATGAATATAATACTAATAAAAATGATAATAGTAATCATAAGAACAATAAAAATCACAATAGTAGTAATAATAGCAATAATGTAATACTCTACAAATGTCTCATGGTCATGACGGAATCTATAAGCTCCTGAGGTGAATGGAAGGTGTTGGGAAAAGAGTATCCTTAAGATTCCACAAAGATCCTGAATAAGATCATGAAATATTTGTTTTATATCCTTCATTGATATATTCTTCAATCATGAACTGGACCCTCATCATGGAGCCTGTGGTAGTGTCCATGCTCTTACATCTACGTTAGATATAGATTCAGAGGAGCCATCAATTTATTTTCAATTTCCTGCGGCTTGAGCAAAACAACTGAAATTCATGTTGCGCCTCGGCCGCAACAATGTAGATGGCCGAGCGCACCACACAGCTTTCCACTACAATGCAAAAGAGCGGCTGAAAGCCATCTCACATAGATTTCTGCATGCCACACAGAGGGTAATGACGACTATCTTTCTGACATCACAAAATAAAGTCTTTTTTTCCCCTATGACTTCACAAATGAGTATTTTACCCCCTATTTTCTCTCTTTCTCGCAAATAGAACTATTCGTGGTCATGTTACATACTTTCAACCAATCAATGAACTGTTAATGAAGGATATAATTATCATAATAATATTGATAGTAATCATCATGATAATTATTACAGTATACTTTCAATGATACTGGCAAATAAGATGGACACTTCCAATGTCACTTCACTTCATGACAATATTTCTTGAAACAATAATGATGACGATTTAGTACTGCAACTATTTCTACATGAAATGACAACAGACATAACTAAAGATTGGCAAGCAGTTTATAAAATGACCAAAGATCCCACTCACAGGCATGATAGGAGTCCATTGGCTGCTTGGCAGGTTGCTCCGTTCTGACAGTGGCCTTCAGGGCAGCTCTCGATGATCACTAGCATGAAGGGACGAAGAATGAAAGTCACATACATAGATCATTATTTCACAATATAAAATGGTTATAAACAGAATCCCTGCAATTTCATTGATCAAACAACATGGAAGTTTTTTTTTTCTACTGACCAACTGTTTGCATCAGTAAAATGCTTCCAGTAAATTTTCCATGCACAAGCACACGGGTTGCCTGAATTTGGCATATTATTATGAACCAGAATTCACATGAAATCAGATTGCAGTTTTATGAGTGCTACCATCATGAATGTGAGATCTAGTTTTGTCTATGGCCTATATACGCCCGCTTACTCTCAGACAATTAATTTGGACAAATGATCAGTTGAGAGTCTGAAAAAGATCTACCATGTTGGATTGACGAGTGACTTGAACAGCACATGAAGGTTTCTCTAAAGTCAGCTACAGCTCCACTAACACACAAAAATCCTTCAATATAAACAAATGAAATGTCTGGGCCTCGATTAAAGATTGTCCGTTCCTTTTGCAAGCTTAAAATTTGAAATCGTCTATCACTATCGTAAATTGAAGAAAGTGTGATTCAAGACCATTTCTAAGAATATAGCATGTTAAAGCTTTCTGTATGTGTAAAAATTTCAGCCGTTAAATTTCAAACCGACTTTTTTCGTACTACGAAAAAAGTATTAGTCTTTGTTACAGTATCTATGTGGTTATTACGCATGTGTGAAATCCTAATTTTATGAGTAATTACCAAACCTTGGAGATGATGCCTTCTATAGAACAATTTTTTTCATAATGCGTTTTATAATTTAATAAACAGATTAATCAATAAAGCAGATATTTCAACACAAACTGCTAAGAACCTGAGGTAAAGACTATTAATCAGACATTCTTTATGTGCATTATTTGAATTTTACACTACGTATCAGTTTCAAATGAATATACAGCTTGCTAACACTTCTCTATATGTTTTGCCAATGTTTCAATGGTTTTGTGGTGATCTGCAAAAGGGACGGGCTGTCTTTAAGCCTTAGTATGCCATATTAACTACTGCCCAATGGGAGTGTTGTGTATCAATTGAGCAGAAATTCTCCAATGATGCATAAAGAGTTAACCCGTTTACAACAGGAACTAAGTCTACTGGTCCCCAGAAACGTACCACTTTCAGCTTGTTTTAAGTACTTTGTCATTATATTCAAATGCGATTGGTGTGTGTGCAATTAGTAGTTGAATTGTTTAGCTACTGGGCAAGATCATAGTTGTGGAAATTCCTTGAAGAAATATTGTTAGAGAAGGATTTTACTAAAAAGTTGTTTATCTGTCTCCGAAGGAAATAGTTATTCTACATTACACATTGCATGCTCTGGCGGTACCTTTTAGTTACAATGCGAACAATGGCAACGCTCGCGAGCAACGAGTTCATATTGATATTCACCCTTTGTTTAGCAATAGTGTGCAGATGCACAGTCTACACATGTACAGTGGCTGGGTAGCCCAAAACAGGCTGGCTGTGAGCACTGGGGGTGTTTCACCAAGCTATTCTTAAAGATTGTCCGTCCCTTTTGCAAGCTTAAAATTTGAAATCATCTATCACAATCGTAAATTGAAGAAAGTGTGATTCAAGATCATTTCTAAGAATATAGCATGTTGAAGCTTTCTGTATATGTAAAAAAATTCAGCCGTTAAATTTCAAACCGACTTTTTTCGTACTACGAAAAAAGTATTAGTCTTTGTTACAGCATTATGCATTATGCATTATTATGCATGTGTGAAATCCTAATTTTATGAGTTATTACCAAACTTTGGAGATGGTTCCTTCTATAGAACAATTTTTTTCATAATGCGTTTTATAATTTAATAAACAGATTAATCAATAAAGCAGATATTTCAACACAAACTGCTAAGAGCCTGAGGTAAAGACTATTAATCAGACGCTGTTAACATGCATTATTTGAATTTTACACCACGTATCAGTTTCAAATAATGAATATACAGCTTGCTAACACTTCTTTCTATGTTTTGCCAATGTTTCGATGGTTTTGTGGTGATCTGAAAAAGGGACGGGCTGTCTTTAAGCTAAGAACGATTTTATGCACGACAGGTGAACCTTTTTTGTGCTAAATCACATTCTCAATGAAAATTATAGCTTCAAATATTTATTGTTAACAATTGTCTGAATACAAAGTTTATGATATGTCATATTTGATTAGGATTATTGGAAATTACCTCCCAGTAGGTTAAAACAGGAACAAATTGGGGTATCTGATTTAGCACAAGAAAAGGTCACCAGTCATTAGCTTGGTGAACCCCCCCCCCCCCCCCCCCACCCCCACCCCGGTCTAAAAAAAAATTTGAACGAAGGAGGTTAAGGCTTTGGCCTGCCTGATAACTAGCAGCTACATTGGGGCTTACAGGTGCTTTGAACAGCAGACACCGTGGCGTTTCCTTGTTCGGGGATACCCGTCGTTAAGGCTGAATCCAGGACCAGGTTTTCCAGCTCAGACAGCGAAACGTTCCTACTAAAGCCCAGGTTCGCTACTGCCACAACGGAACCATTGAGGAATTCCATGAGCTCACAACCATAGTACGCTTCTTGGAGGATAGGCTGGGATACAATAAGGTATCGCAACTGAAAACGAAAAGGAAAACGTGCAACGAAAGTCATATATATTATGCCTCATCACTGTGAAATTCAAAATGATAATTCATGCTTAATATGTTACATGATAATGTTACATGATACAAGTTACATGATAATTCATGTTTCGAATAAAACTATAAACACAGTTATTACAACTGCAAGCAATGCGACAAATGCTAGAGACATAGGAATCTCAGATGCAAAACATTACTATTCAAAATCACGTATGTTAACAATACTATTCTTTATGTACAGGGTATGCAAATTGTAGGCCTATGCACATCTTTCTTACCATACATCACGGTATCCCCAAAGCTTGTCTGAGGTGTGTCGGACAAGCAAAAACTTAAAGATTCAGAGTGCATTCTGTCCAAATTAAGAGTGAATGTTATAAGCAGTCACTTTGCAGTTAAAGGGCATATACTGTACTGGGAAGGCAAAAAGCCTTCAAAAGGTAATTGTTAGCAATCTTCTTGCCATTGGTCTTAAATTCATGTATTGACCATTTTAGAAGCTTGCTGAAAGTTATTTGCCCTCAAATGATCCACATATGGAGTAATTAATTATTAATGATTAAACCTTCAAAAATCTTCTTGCCATTGGTCTTAAATTCATGTATTGACCATTTTAGAAGCTTGCTGAAAGTTATTTGCCCTCAAATGATCCACATATGGAGTAATTAATCATTAATGATTAAACCTTCAAAATGTTCGGCCCGAAAATTTTGAGGATTTGTGATTTAATCACTCATTACTCTAAAAGGTAGATCATTTGAGGGCAAATAACTTTCAGCAAGCTTCTAAAATAGACAATACATGAATTTAAGACCATTGGCAAGAAGATTGCTAACAATTACATTTTGAAGGCTTTTTTGCCTTCCCAGTACAGTATATGCCCTTTAACCCTTCTTCTGCCAGATAGAATGTTGATCTATGCAATTTGCATGCAATACTAGTGAAAGTACACATTGGCACATAAAGATTCAGGGGGAAAGATGTGTATACAATACAGTAGGCCTACCAAACCATTTTATTTGCATACATATTGAGAATGGTCTATTAGCAGATAGAAGGATGTGGGTTGGGCAAAGCTTGACAAACTGGCAGCACATCATTTGCGACGGTTAATGTAAGAAAGAACATCCCCTTCCGATGACTCAAGAGTAATGCTGAAACTCACTGCATTGCAGACGAAGAAGGCAAGAATCTGAAAGTCGAGGGTCGTCGGGTCAGCGAGGGCAGAAGAGTACTCTTGAGGCTGACCATTCAGCTCATCAATGGTCATCGCAAATTGAAATATGTAAACATCTGCGAGATGAAATAGAATGCACAGAGAATGAGATCATCATGCATTTACCTTTGAAAAAAGGATTCGCTCATTAAACATCTCAATGCCAATGGTTAATGAGAGAGATCAAGTTGAATGGAGTCAAAAACTAAGAGAAAAGGATGTCAATTTTTTTTTTTGCAGGGGGGGGGGGAGCAAACACAAAACAACATGACAATTTTAATAACAGCATTATAAGCATAAAAAAACAATGAAAATCATCAGAAAGGAAAAAAAATCAAAGCATCAAACTTCAACTTGACATCTGCTTGATATAATAAACTGGCATGTATGCATGTCATATAATATGTTGTCTTGTGTTGTGTATGCATGTTGTGTTGTGTGTGTATATGTTGTGCTGCTCAATAACCTTCTGTGGCCTGAATGGCAAACTTCTTGTCTATGGGATTTGTGTGTATTTCTTGTGCCAAATATGTACATGTGGTACACATGAAGTGTCCAGTTTCTAGACTTAGTTGTGAAATGTGTCATTCTTTGATTTGTTCCCACACGCGTATAAGCGACTGCGATACTGAAAACCACACCGGTAAGAAACCCTATTCACATCTTCATAGTGATGAGAACATCAATGAAAGGAATTCTACAAGAGGTTAAAAAAAACACCCTATTTTCATTTTCATAGTTGTTATAGAAGTAAAATAAGAGGTATTCAACAAGAGAGGGGAGCGCTAATGGATGACTTACATTTGCATTGGCCGTCGATCTTGAAGTAACTTCTCTCCAATATGCATTCGCACGCAAAGCTGCCTGGGCTGTTCACACAAAACTCCCCTTCTGATGTACAAGGATTCTGTAGGCAATCGTCCACATCTGACACACATGAGAGCAAAGCAAGAGAAACATAAAACATACCAATTAGTGCTCATTGCTTTAACACATTTCTTTTGTGAAGCTGGTATTCCCAGTCCTCAGAAAAGCACCTCCGCAAGTTTAGAACAACGTTTTAAAGTACATTACTGGAATATTTTAATGGCATTTATGTCAGTAGTTCAATAGTTTACATGTACCCTTCAGGTTCAAATTTGAAGCACATATTTGCAGAAACGTTGTTAAAGAAGGATTACACTAAACATTGGATATGCTTCCTTAAAAGAAATTTGTTCATATCACAGAGTAACACAGTGCAAAATCTTCAGTGGGTGCACAATGACCGTGTCTCAAGAGCTGCACTAGCCAATAAGCAAAAAATATGATGATTATTCACCCTAATGATTTGAAGTGACAAGTACTTCTTCTGTATTTCTTCGGTTATGTCTTAGGTATGCTGTGCAGCTAAAATTTCACTGGAGCTCTTTTCAGAGCTATGTTCATGCAACCTCTCACCCTCTCTACTTAAAGGGATAGTTCACCCTGAAATTATTTTGGTTTCAATAAAAAGAGGCATTTGACCTCGCACGCGACGTCACAAAATCAAAATGTTAAAATCAAATAACTTTCTTTTCCTTTGACCGATTTTCATCAAAATTTTACTAATGTTTTTTTCATGTGTCTCCTTTTATTGATACCAAATAATTTCAAGGTGAACTATCCCTTTAATCTGTGCTCACTCGCTCAGGAAGCAGCTCTTCTTGGAGCTATTCGGAAAGAATAGCGGAACAGTCCTACCGCAAAACCCATCAAATTCTCTACTTACCTGTGCAGTTTGTGTATCCATCTCCCACAAAGCCGTCTTGACACTGGCACGTGAAGTTGCCAGAGTTGCCCATGAAGATGCAGTCAGCATTGGCCGTGCAGTTATCCGTTCCCTCCACGCATGGGTCAATCACTGTACAAGTTGAAAATCATGCACATATTTACTAGTATTTCATTCCTGAGCGAAACAATAAACATTGCTATACATCAACTCGTACATGCACATGTTCATCATGACAACATGCTAGTAAAACATTAGGACAATGTTGCATATATGTTCTCAATTATCAGAAGTTAAACCATCCATGGTAACTACCATGGCAACAGGTGAAATAACAAGAGCTTGGTTGTTGCCATGGTCCTTACTATTGATGGCGATCATGTTTTAATTAAACTAGATATATACATGTGTGTATGTATTTGTTCGTGCATATTGGTTTATCTTGTAATGGAATGAATAAAAGAAACATACAAACAAACCAAAAACGTACCTGGCTCCCCGACAAATACCGACTCCACGAAAATGATGTTATCCGGTAGGATGACATTCTGGTCCTTGCCTGCGAGGGCGCTGTTGAACGTCGTCAGGATCTCATCGCCAGTCACCGTTGTCGAGACAAAGTCTAGGATGAAGGAGACCTCAATGCCTGTTGCTAGGGGGCGGGAGCTGGAGACGGAGAGGGAAACGTAGCCAGCTAGGCCTGATGCCTGGAAGACCGCATTCACCTAATAAGGAGAGGGAGGAGAGATGAGAGAGGATAGAAACATTAATGTGCTTCTGGGATGGGCAACATTTTTAAGATAAACACTTAGAAATGGGTCTAATATTAACCCTCCCCCCCCAAAAAAAAAAAAAAATAAATAAATAAATAAATGACCAGGGACATAAATGTAGAGTTAGCAGTAGTAGTGATTTAGGGAAACATTTGAAATTGAAATGGACTGGTCTTTTTTATACCAATATGTGTTATGGGTACTAGAAAATTAGTGGTATTTTCTTTTACAGCATTCATCAGGATTTAGAAAAAAAACTTGGAAATCAAAAAGGCCAGCTTTATTCATACAAAAATGTGTTATCCATATTGAGAAACAAGTATCATTTGTATGAGAATGAGGTAATTTTGCAGTTTTTTGCTTGCCTATAAAAACATTTGTCTTTTCTATCCTGGGCCATGTTGCATATAGGTTTTCAATTATTGTAACTTACCATCAATCGTAACTACCATGGCAACAGCCAATGAGCTCTCATCATTTTGGAAAATGTTGAAAACAAATAAATACAACGACCAAACTTACATCCTCTTCCAGCTGGGGGATGTAGGAGCTGAGGTCTGGATAGCTAAAGAAATCCCCGAAGACTTGCAGCCCTGCGATGTCCGTGAATACCCCCGTGAGAAGCATCGACATTCCAACTGAAATCAACACATGCAACAATGATCATTATCTAGCTTTCTGATGAATCATTATTCACTAGCACATATACCCATACACATATATAGGTACAACATCATGCCCAGCAAGTTCATGTACATAATCATTCATATTCACTCGATTTGGACTTATGATCATCACATTGGCAAAATTCTCTTTGTTAAAATTTGATTAGCGCTAGCCAAGTATACAGCTAGGCAAAACACACATATGTGACGCTGTGAAGGAAAGATTGGCTGTAGACAAGGAGTCACAATTTGCAGGTCAAAGCAGTTTCAATCATGCCACAATAAATACAGAAACAAAGATAATAAACCCCCTGTGGTAGCATTTTGACTATGGTTGCACAAAATTATATCTCCATTAAGGGGAGAATCATAGACAAAGACATATTTCAAATAAACAAAACTTTGGCCAAATCATAGAAGGAATTCATCATTAAACAATGCAGCATGGAACAAAATGAAGAAATGGAGCTATATATGAAAGACAACAGCAAAAAGAAGATGAGGCTTTTGAATACTCACGCTGGCACTCGGAGTTGACAGCGTAGAAGCCTGTTTGGCACGCACACTCATACGTGCCCGGGAGGTTCTCGCATCTCGAGTTGGCCTGATCCATGCATGGGCTACTGATGCACTCATCCACATCTGTAACGGGAGCACAATTCAATTCAGCTCTCTTACTAGTCCTAGACAGATTGTGTGATCTTCGACATGTTTAGTGCGTTTACATGCCTGGCAAATGCAATCACTTATTGAAGATTAACCCTTGACACGTCATGTGTGCATTTTTGCACAAATAATGCACACATATCCCATAGAGCAGTACTTCATCAAGCACACACATACTTACTTCAGTATTTCAAAGTCTCCTAACAAGACTACTTAAAAAAAAAATCCTTAAATGATGAATATAAAATTTAAACATGTACATGTAATGGTGGAATTGCATTACATTGCAAACATGCTTGGTGCATTTACATGTCTGGCAAGTGAAATCACTTACCCGGTATTAGAAATCAACTTATTTCAGTCTTCATTTTTTTTAAGGAGGCTCTTTACAAAAGAGTACAAGACAAACATTTCCTTAAATGATGAATACAAAATATAAACATGTAATGGTGGAACCACATTGCATTACAAACAGGTTTGGTGTGTTTACATGTCTAGCAATTGGAATTGCTTATTAAAAATAAACTTATTTCTGTGTTTATTGGGCTCTTTACAACAGAAAAACAAGAAAAAAATTCTCCTTAAATGATAAATATGAAATGTAAGCACGTAATAGTGAAATTGAATTGCAATTACACTGCATTTTCTCAAATCCTCATTGAGTATTGAGGACTCCATGTATGTGGGGTTTTTTTTTTCGCATTGAATATACAGCGATTGTTGGCTGAAAGCATCACTTTCATTTTAAACCTTTGACAGCCATTGACTCTAGCTCCCAAAAAGCCAATTTGAACAGGATCACAACCTTAAAGGTAGTGTGTCTCTTTTGCAAAAGTCATGAAACTTGGAAGGGGATCAGCAGTACATGCCAATGATAAGGTGTGTGAGTTCTCACAGTAACCTCACAAACCTTTTCAAAAGAGTGGAAAACTATCAATGTGCATGTTTCAAACATACGGCTGTGGTCTACTTCACCCTAACCACCGCTAGCTAACCGCCGCTAGTTATCACCATACCTAGGCACACGCCATTGCTGAGGGAGTAGCCATCGGCGCAGGCGCAGATGAAGGCGCCATAGGTGTTGAAGCACTGCTCAGACACAGGATCACATGTACTGATCCCTAAAGCACACTCGTCATAGTCTAAAAACATGTGTGGGAGAAATAAAACATGATCTGTCATCATCACACTCTTTTGACATCTTTATATATCATTGACGTTTGACGTTTAACCCAAGATGACAGAATGCACAGTCTTCTCACTATTTGGTTACATCATTGATATTATTTAGTACTTGGAGTTCAAAAAATCTTTTGAAAAAATGATAAAGAATAATTTTAGGACTTTGAATCAAGCTGAAATTGACGCATCACAAAGTCAAAGAATGTCACTCTTTTTTTACAAGCAGGTTTTGTGACATTTCATCAATAACTACTCTGGTAATAATCCAGTGAATATTTAATGAAATTCTCATTTTTTAATATATTTTGGACCTAAAAATGTGTGTGTGTGTCAGAGATTTAATTCAGAACACAACAATGATCCCAGTGTATCACATCTGTCAATCCCCTAGCAACTGCTATCACAGTGTCATTGATAATAAATGATGCTTCTGGCAGAAAAGATGTTAGAAGGTTGACATGGCAAACACTGTGTCATCTTCAGTGGCTTTTATGGAACTTTTTTTGTGTCTGGCAAGGCCAGAGAGAGAGAGAGAGAAGACAACGATACTGTATCATCTACAGTGGCTTTTATGGAACTTTTTATGGAACTTTTTTGGTGTCTGGCAAGGCCAGAGAGAGAGAGAGAGAAGACAACGATACTGTATCATCTAGAGTGGCTTTTATGGAACTTTTTATGGAACTTTTTTGGTGTCTGGCAAGGCCAGAGAGAGAGAGAGAGGGAGAGAGATAGATAGAGAGAGAGAGAGAGAGAGAGAGAGAGAGAGAGAGAGAGAGAAGACAGCGATTTAAAAGGAATGGAAACGGGAACTGACCTTCGCACTGTCGTCCATTGGACCCTGGTGAAGACAGAAATCCTGTGAAGCAGGTGCAGGTGAAGCTACCTATGGTATCCTCACAGTTTGCTATCGGGGAGCAGTCATTCAGCTCGGGCAATGAGCACTCATCGATGTCTGCAACGTCAACAAGGAATACGAGATATGAATGCCAGGCTTATGGCTGCTGTTTTGTTTAAAATCTGTCATTTTCATGCTACATTTATTTCCGCTCTTTTTGCACGACACAGAGCAAGCGTTAAGCTAACATCACTACAAATTTAAAAAAAAAAACAGGTAAGACACGCAAGTACATTAGGGATTCCGGAGTTAGCAGTTCTGGCAGTTAACTCACGCTTGTGTTGGATGCTGTGACATAGTCATAGGCTAAAACTGTTCATGACATTGCATATCTTTCCATTACAAAAGGAAAACGCACCAAAGATGAGATGCGTATGTTTCCATCATAAAAGTAAAAACACAACAGAAAAAAAAGGTGATAAAATACAACAAAATTTCTCAGCACTCACTAATGCAGTTGGTGCCATTTGACGTGTATCCCACATTACACGCGCACTCGTATCCGCCCATCACATTGTTGCAGCTGGCGTTTTCCTCGCAGATGTTCGGCGTCTCCTGGCACTCGTTGATGTCCGTGCAGTTGGACCGCGCGTCACCCCGGTAACCGCTCTCACACGTACACACGTACCCACCCACCGTGTTATTGCACAGGGAGTTGGCCACGCAGTCTGTGGTCGTCTCACACTCGTTGATGTCTAGGGAAGACACGTAAGAAACCCAGTTAAAAGGATGAATTACTCTTTGGCACAAAGTCACAAAGGCGTTTTAGATTTAGACAATAGTTTAAGCCAATTTCATGGCGTACAGGCACATGAGTAGTTTTTATATAAAGCACGCTTCAAGACGGTCCAATAATGAACGTGCATATTCCATGTAGGGTGCTAAATATACGCTTGTTAATATTGTTTTTAAAATGATAATTAATTCAAATTAATTTGGTTAAACCCTGGTCTAAACATTATGAATTTCGTCCCCTATGCAAAAGCGCATTTTTATTATTGGACCTTCTTGAAGTATACATGTTAAATCAAGAATACTTATCTGCTTATACGCCACGAAATCGTGGATTATATCTTAAACTCTCTTGTAAAATCGGGCCATTGAGTGCCCCATGTGACTTCTCCCACAAGTACTACACACAATTCCCAAAGAGCGAGAGTTTACCTTGCACACAAAGAGTTGATCGAGTTGATCTTCATCAATTTTCTCATGTTGATGATAATTAGCATCCTGGAAGGTGTTTCACCAAGCTGTTCGTAAGTTACGATCGACTTTACGAACGACTGGTGATCCCTTTTTGTGCTAAATGCGATACTTGCTTGGTGAAACAACCCCCCGTTGTGGTTTTAATTACCACTACAAAAACAACACAACTGCAGAAAGCTGATGAGTGATCTGTTTACGGACAATATTGCAAATTGGAATTGCTGAAAATTGTAATCACGGGCCAAGAATCATAATCAGTAATAATTAATGTTTCATACATACACTCACTCCAGTGTAAAGTTATTTCAGTGTAATATTTGTGCTTACTTGACCTTTGATATGTTGAATTTGAATTAGAAAATAAAAGAATATGTTCACATCTACCTATGATCTTCACAAATCAACATTGATGATCAGAATGAACCATACTCATATGAGCATCATATTACGCATATAAGATGAACAAACAGATAAAATGATGTAATACTTCAATGGTAATGAGTCAAATGTCATTAAAGGGCATATAATGTACTGGGAAGACAACAACCCTTCAAAAGGTGATCATGAGCAGTCTTCTTGCCAATGGTAATAAATACATTATTGTCTGTTTTAGAGACTTGCTGAAAGTTATTTACCCTCAAATGATCCACATTTGGAGTAATTAGTGATAAAATCACAATTCTCCAAATGTTTGGCCAGAACTATTTGAGAATGTGTGATTTAATCACTCATAACTGCAAATGTGGATCACTTCACAGCAAATAAGTTTCAGCAAGTCTCTAAAATAGACAATACTGTACATGAATTTAAGGCCATTGGCAAGAAGATTGCTCACGATCACCTTTTGAACGCTTTTTTGTCTTCCCAGTACAGTATATGCCCTTTAATAGTCTGGTCATGAACAGCCACCAGACATATGTGGTTTGAAACTGTAACTTTTGAGGTCACAACAAAAATACTAACTTTGTGGGAAAAAAACACAACATACATTACTGTAGAAGATGCATCGATTGTTTGCCATTCATTGATAATGTGTACATCAATGATCTTAAAAACCCCCAGAAAAATGTGAAATCAATCACACATATTCACATCACATTTAAGCTTTTTGAAATTGGCATTGTTACTGATCAAAATGGTAGATTTTGACACGTTTCTAATTCATAATGCAATATTGTTTGCTTACTTTCAGTTCTTACAAGAAGATATTAAATACTATTCAGCTAATAGTAAAAGTGTTGGTAACACTATGTGGTAGTATTCTCTTAAGATATTTGACCCATTAATAAACCAATGAAGGAAAATGACGGAGTAAAAAGAGCTATACAAGTTTTATATTTACAAATGGGGTTTGCATGATGGCCTTTTGTGTAGCAACTTTTGTTTAAAAGCAATGCGATGTTCTTATATGAGTTGTGGAAGTGAATAAACTTGAAACGTCAAACTGAGCACGCACCTTCACACAGGAAACCTGAACCGGTGTAGCCGTTCAGACACGAGCACTGGTACGATCCGGGCTGATCCACACACTGGGCATTAGCATCACACCGGTGTCTCCTCGTATCGTTAGCAGAGAGCAGACATTCATTGATGTCTACAAGGAACAGGAGGCAAACAAATCAAGAAAGGTTAAAGGGTATATACTGTACTGGGAAGACAAAAAAGAGCCTTCAAAAGGTGATCATGAGCAATCTTCTTCCCAATGGTCTTACATTCATGTATTGTCCATTTTAGAAGCTTGCTGAAAGTTATTTGCCCTCAAATGATCTACATTTGGAGTAATGAGTGATTAAATCACAAATCCTCAAAATGTGAGGGCTGAACAATTTCAGGATTTGTGATTTAATCACTAATTACTCAACATATGGATCATTTGAGGGCAAATAACTTTCAGCAAGTTTCTAAAATGGACAATACATGAATTTAAGACCATTTGCAAGAAGATTACTCGTGATCACCATTTGGAGGCTTTTTGTCTTCCCGTACAGTATATACCCTTTAAATATCTAATAAATCCAAGGGAAAGTCCACCCTGAAGTGAAGTTGATTTCATTGAAAGCAGAAAACATGAAAGCAACAGTGGAGGTTTAACGAAAATCCGTCAAAGGATGAGAAAGTAATGATCTTTTAACATTTTGATTTTTTGACATCACATGTTTGTGCTCTTTCATATATTGCAGTATGATTCCATGAATCAAGGAAAATGTGAAGTAGGCGAATGGGGTCTTCCAGTCCTGGTAATGTAAGGGGTTAACTCTCTCATTACCATTAGCCTGAAAATGTGAAGTAAGCCGATGCGGTGTTCAAGACCTAGTAATGTAAGGGTTAACTCTCTCAATATCATGAGCCTGAAAATGTGTAGTAAGCGGCCAATAGGGTTTTCAAGGCATGGTAATATAAGGGTTAACTCTCTCATTACCATTGGTATGAAGATGTGTAGTAAGCCAATAGGGTTTTCATGGCCTGGTATTGTAAAGGTCACTCTCTCTCAATATCATTTGCCTGGAAATGTGTAGTAAGCCAATGGGGCTCTCAAGGCCAGGTAAGGTAAGGGTAAAGCTATTCACTTACTGATGCAGCTGGTTCCCGTGGGGTCGTAGCCGTTTGGGCAGTCGCAAGCAAAGCTGCCGGGTGTGTCGCGGCACACCGCTGGCCCCACGCACGTCGCGTTATTGTCCAAGCATTCATCGATATCTGCATCAAAACAATCACAAAAAGTTAATCATCATATTATGTCCTTTTTTAAAAAAAAACCTCTACTTTTGTGATTTATCATACCATTTTTAACCCTTTTGTGTGCGATTGTGATCATCTTGCAGTACACCTATAAATGTACATACTGTGGAATATGATACTGACAAAGTAAACATTCAACCTATTTCAAACAGAACAATTAGGTTATAATGACAAACAGCGCCTGATGATAAATACTGACAATGGTAATAATAATAATAATACAGGCATATTTGTAGGTTTCCACATGGCCATGTCACTGCAAATTTGCTACTGTGCATAACATATTTGTGTATGCATGTACCATTGTCTCTGTATATTGTTTTATGTGCTTCACGTAGTGCAGACGAAATGAATTTCCTATCGACCAATGAATAATCTGAATCTGAATCTGAAGTGAATAAATGAATTTCTTCACAATTGTAAGCTGATTCGTGTAGCTTGTTGTCATGGGGGAAAACACATCTCAGATTCCCAAGGCTGCTGAGCTGATATTTGATACATGGTAGCTAGTAATGACAAAAGTTCTTCTCACTTTCACAGATTGTTCCGTTGCCCTGGTAACCACTCAGACAAGAGCAGTTGTACGATCCCTCTGTGTTGAAGCAGTCTGCAAACTCATGGCAGTCGTTTACAATCAAGCACTCATCAATATCTGAGGAAATAAAATAATACATCAGGTGCATAATAAAGGTAAATGCATGGCTATTATAGAAATGTTTTTGTCACCAAATTGGAAATGAGGAAAGTGATAAATAATCATCACCAATTTAGTCTATCATCACATTTTCTCTAATTCCTGTTTTGCCTACGAAGTTGATATTTAGGGGTTAGGGTTAAGGTGAAGGGTCAGGATTAGGGTTAAGGTATAGGTTTAGGACACATTCCTTCTCTGATACTCAATGGATGAAATGCATACTGACTACTTGTTGCAATAGTACACCTATTTTAATGATCAGCTGTTATTTCTATGAATCATGTGGGATGATTTTGCCATTGGAGTAGAAATGTTCATATTCAGTATGCCTAGTAATCATTGTCAATCTGATGTGAATCTGGTCTTTTGTTACACAGACAGCATTTCAAAGGGTCCATCCTTTCAAACTCTGTCCGGGTAACAAAAGACCACGGTCATAGTGAATGTATGGGAGCACTGTGGTATGGCAGGGAGAGCTTTCGACACAAAGAGACACAAAGAGACACATTTCATCTCATAAGATTAGATAAGCATATATATTTTCAATTACAGCAATTACAGAGAGGGAATCAATCAAGAGCTCACTGGTTCTTTCCACAGTAGCTACGAGAATTAAAACTCTACATGCAACATATGTGCTCGGGTTTAATCAACCCGTTCCTCACGGTTAGATTTTCTGGCTTCCAGAACCCTGGTAATTAGGATGTCAAAACCTGCCATGGAATATTAGTAACCAAATGAATGTGGTTTAATTGTGCCCTATAAGGAATTTGAAGTTTATTCATAGCCTCTTGTCTATTGTCCATACAGCAGATTATGTTGGAGTCGTGCTGCTTATTATCTGAGTGGAGGAAAGCCAGCCCGCATATATGCCGTTTCAGTATAGAAAGGGTTAACAAGCTTTTAACTCTTTGCTCGCTTCGTTCGACTTCGTTCACATACAGCGGGCTGCCAAGTTCGACTCAAGTCACAGTTCGCGCACAATGCATACGGAACGCATTTAATTGTATTGTGCGCACACACATACAATAGCGACGCGTGCATTGCATTGTTTACATATACACCCTATATAACAATAAGAGGATCAAAGTATCAATAGGCAGGAAGTCTCCCAAGACAGGAAGTCTATTGAGAAGTACCCAGGGTCACTTTCAATAGAGGAGTTTAGTTTATTGTTAGCTTACTCTTAATTGAATGCCACATTTAAATCCTAAATTGCTTGGCTCATTATTTCCATCAAGACATGGGTTTGGTATGTAATGAAAGCTAAAGAACACATCTTTTCTATGAACTAACTCAGATAATACCCATTTTTTTTTAGGAAATATTGAATATAAGAGGTATAAAATACCCTCCAAAACGATAATTTGGAGACAGAATATAAAGTTAAAATTCTCAGAATCTATGATATTATATATGACAAAATTTATACCATTGGCAAGAGTATTGATTTCCCTTAGGCTTTGCTACACATTTGTTTTCATCACGACAAACCAATAAAAAGTTATTGCGAGTTGAATAAGACAGTGCATGCAAAACCCCTCTGAATGTGGCACCCTGAATTTAATGTGGCGCAGGGGAGATAGTGTGCGTGGCGGGCAAAGAGTTAAGAAACAGCCCATAGCATATATTTGTAGGACCACCTCACTCTCTATGAGTTAAATACACTATACTGAGAAGCTAAAAGCAAGATATAACATTCCAAACTTACCTAGACAGGTGACCCCATCTCCATCATAACCATCCACACAGCTGCACATATAGCTACCCACGGTGTTGATGCAGATGGAGTTCGCACCACACTGAAATGAGTTGGCACACTCGTCCACATCTGTAAACAAAAAATACATTTCGTTGATCATTTTTAGCAGAATATCAGAGGATGGCATTTAAGCCAGATTTTTTCACAATAATGGAAAATTAACCTTGAGGAAAAAATATCATAATAGTGCATAAAATCACCCTCAAAGGGAATATACTGTACTGGGAAGACAAAAAAGCCTTCAAAAGGTGATCGTAAGCAATCTTCTAGCCAATGGTCTTAAATTAATTAATTGTACATTTTGGAAACTTGCTGATAGTTATTTGCCCTCAAATAATCCATAATTAGTGATAAAATCTCAAATCCATGAGATTTTAAGGATTTGTGATGTAATGAAGATAGCAGCACATGGTTTAAAAGTACTAAAGTTAATATAATTCAAGATAATGAATTGATTAATAATAATCAATAATTTGTATGACAGTTTAACATCCTAACATGTACAAACAGATGAAATACAACGACATATCATCTTGAGCATAAATACCACTTGTGTTGCCAATTTGCTAACCTTGACATGCAGTGCCGTTCTGGGTGAACCCTGGTAGGCACATGCACATAAAAGAGCCGTCCGTGTTGATACAGGTTTGAGAAGCGGCGTCACAGGTGTTGCTCCCATCACTGCATTCATTCACATCTGAAGTAGAAACATTTCACAGAGTTAGATAGGAATGGCGTGGGGGGGGGGTGTTCTGTTAGCATTTATTTATATCTTAGGTAGAAACATTTCACAGAATAAGATAGGAGTGGTGGGGGGGGGGGGGCTGGTGGGGGGTGTTCTGTTAGCATTTATTTATATCTGAGGGAGAAACATGTCACCGAGTAAGATAGGAGTGGGATGGGGGGGGGGGGGGGGGTGGAAGGCTGGTGGTGGTAGGGGGTGGGTGTTCTTTAAACATTTATTTATATCTCAGGGAGAAACATTTCACAGAGTAAGATAGGAGTTGGGGGGAGAAGGCTAGTGGGGGGGGGGGGGGGAGGGGTGGTGGGGGGTGTTCTGTCAGCATTTATTTATATCTGAGGTAGGAACATTTCACAGAGTAAGATAGGGATGGGGGTAAGGGGAGGTGGAGGGGCGTGGGGGAGGGTGTTCTGCCGGCATTCATTTATATTTCAGGTGGCAACACTTCATAAAACCATTGATGGTAACTTTGCTACCAATGCCAACTTCTATGGCAACCTTGAATTTCGTTGGCTGTCGAGCGACGCTACCATGGTAGCTACCATTGACGGCATGCAGTTACCATTAATGGTAAGTTTTATGCAGTGGGGTCCTGAACTGTGCCCTTACCGCTACACGTTCGCCCGTCGTCTCCTAGCACATAGCCGATGGAGCAGGAGCAGTTGTAATCTCCGACAGTGTTCACGCAGTCTTGGTCACACATGTTCAGCGCAGAGGACGAGCACTCATCCACATCTAGTGCAGACAGAAAAAACAAAGACCAACACAATAATTCAATTCATTTATTGATTTCATCCGTTCGATATGCACAATTGAAAATATTTGCATACATAATGTTGAACCATGTATAACATCAACATATGAATCAACACAGGAAAATATTCATGAAAAGAAACTGATTGGCCATAATGAAGATTAACAAGAATCGGTATAACACGAGTACTGTAGGAAATGTATACATGTATGTACAAGTATGAACAATGAAGAAAAAACTTCACTCTAAAAAGCCCCAGTGGCTTGATGAAATATAGCAAACCTTTTGAGACTTTATACATAATCAGGGTGCTGTTGAGAGCTGTTCCTCTAGAAATTACAGCACGCAGCCCGACCTGTACCACCCAGTTCCCATATAGATGAATCATATGTATCCATATGCGGCTGCTCTGATCATATATGTTGAAAGTATGTTGATATGTACTATAAAGCTTTTTAAGAAGCTCATTCCATAATCATTGAACACTATGTTTATATTACATGGAGCTAACACTACACTTGATATTTTGCTGATTACAGGAGCTGAGTAGGTCTCAGGACGAGTTCTATATGAATGACAGAATTCTTGCATCAACAGATTAATTTATTCAGATATGTATGACCATGTCTTACCTATACATACTGTGCTGCCTGTTGCATTTAGTGTGAAGCCATTGAAGCAGATGCACATCTCATCCCCATTTATATTCACACAGTCTGCGTTTGTGCACACAGTACTAATACAGCTTGTCTCCGCTGGAAAAATAGAAGAGGAAAAACAGGATAATGTTGGGTTTTAATTACTTGTAGATCCTACTGGAAATTTTCAACCTTGTCTTTGGCGCATTTATGGATATTTTGATTTGATTTGATCTGATATGATATGATTTAATTCGTTCCTATATTCATCATATTCCAAGTACAAATTAACCACAATTGTACATAAATTTTAATCATTTACAAATGTATAACAGTGTATATCAATATAAATTTGGACATAATCATGTATGCAAATATACCTGAGTTGAAATGACATCATTTTTTTCATTCATTTTGTGATTTCAAAAGTCTTCAATAACATAAAAAAAACATAATTACACACAAACAATAAAGAAACAAGAAATCAAACAGAGTAATAAATTGCATCGCTAGGCATAAAATGCCTGATCATTTCACAGTAAATTTTCTATGATTCAGAGACAAGAATACATGATTTCATTATTAAAAACTTTATGTACTTTTCTGAAATTGGAAAAGAAGTACTGTACGTTTGATGAAATCCAGGAGGCCATTTTACAATGCAGGTCCATAATATTCAAAAGTAGTTCTTGAGAATTCATATTTACAGAAAGGTTACTAATATTTTTTCTGATTGTCTGGCTTCACTTGTTGTTTACAAAGCTTACATATATGTGGGCTGGCTTTCTTCAACTCAGATACTGTACTAAGCAGCACAACTCCCACACAATCAACAGGCTATGAATTCATTTCAAATACCTTAAAAGACAACATTAAGCCATACCCCATTTGGTTACTGTAGTTCCATGGGAAAATTTGACACCCTAACTGGACCAGAATTCACCACGCCAGAAAATCTCAATGTGTGTAATAGGTTAATATGAAGTTGGCCCGTCCCTTTTGCAAACATTTGCAAACTTCATGAAAGTTTGCACATATTCAGCACGCATCTTTGCGATACCAACTATGAAATTTTAAGGTCAGAGGTACTATAACTCCCATAGAATACATGTTAATGAAAATTTAACTAGTTTTCACTGAGATTTGACTATTTTCGTGGTATGAAAAAAGAAAGCTCGATCAATTATCAAAGATTATTTCCTCAAACCCAAATATTACACTTTGTCGATTCCAGGGAAAGGTTATATAGCCACTCTCTCTAAAATGATGACAAAGTCAGGGAACTTTCAGAATTAGGTCTGCAAAGGGGACGGACTACCTTTAATCTGTTAATTTTGATAGGAGTATAATGTTGACAGGAATTTCTGCTATGATGTACTCACGGACGCAGTTGCCATCTACATCTTGGATGAAGCCATTGTAGCAGTAGCAGGAGAAGCCCGCAGGGTTCTGAGCAGGGGTGGTGTTGTTACACCCCTGAGGGCACCCGCTAATCCCCAGGGCGCACTCGTCTTGATCTGGAGGCGAGAAGAGGAACAAGAGTCACAAGGTCAACATTTACGTTGCGTGATGTGTGTCTGTCTAGAGCACAATCATCATAAGTTTTTCGTCATCTTCAGAATGTTACGTTATTGTAGAGTTATACTTCTTTGATAACTTATGATTTAACAAATTTTGTTTAAAATAAAATACCATGTTCCCATGAGTTGTAGAGATCAATTAACGTGAAACTTGCATGACAGTTAGCTTTTACAGAGTTAACCAATTAGGTCAGGTTGTACTGACATGCCTGAATGGTTAAGAACTACAAACTTGAATGACAATAGATGTGACAGAACTACATGTGCTATAGGATTTACACAGTATGGTGTTATTGCAATATGAATTAACCCATGAACTATGGGAACCGTGGTATACCCGTTTCCCAAATGTCCCACTCAAAAATGGGTACTGGATGCAGAAGGGAGTGCGATCTACCGAATAAAGAACTAATTTCAGAGCCAAGGGATATGTAGGTTAATTGTTCATCAGTGACATACCTAAGCACATGTTGGGAGTAGGTGGGTTAATCCTCTATCTTTCCTATCCTTTATTTTCTGATTGTCTGGCCTCACCTGTTTAATAAGCTTACATATATGTGGGCAGGCTTTCTTCAACTCAGATACCGTCCTAAGCAGCACAACTCCCACACAATCAACAGGCTATGAATTAATTTCAAATACCTTAAAAGACACCATTAAGCCATACCCCATACTGTCATATAAAGAACTAATCTCAGAGCCAAGGGATATGTAGGTTAATTGCTCATCAGGGACATACCTAAGCACATGTTGGGAACAGGTGGGTTAATCCTATATCCAGGATCACAGGAGCACTCAAAGCTGCCAACCGTGTTGGTGCACCGCTGCTCACAGTCATCAGTTGATGAAATACACTCGTCAATATCTGCCAAAAAACAGAGGAAAGCAATAGATTATTTTGTCATCTAAATCCAAACCATTAACCACTCCCATGCCTCAAATCATGTTTCCCAAGTTTAGGACACTTTCCAGAAGCCCAATTCCTGTGAAGGTTAAAGGTGACCCTACCATTTAATGGGGCTAGTCCATAAATAACATTGATTGGGAATCCAGGACCTGTGATGTAGTTATAAGCTTCACTTTCTGTGTAATGAGTCATTGTACATCCACGAAACTGACCCTCTCAAGGAGTTTCACTTTAATTGTTTACTTTAATCTTATGAGACATCCATTATATATTCAGAGATATCAGTGTTGGAATCACAGATACACAACCTTCAGGATGTGATAGAGACCAGATTTATCAGAGCTATACTACCATCTTAAAAACACATTGAGCCTGCAAGTCCTTCTTCGACCTAAGAATTAGGTAGAACTATTATAGCACTATGAAAGAAGCAACTACACAACACAACATTATAAAGATGCAAGGACATACATATCCCAATGTCAGTTTAACCCTCTCAGTCCCATAGGTTATAAACTGTGTTGTATTTTGCACTGCTGGGCCATGTTTCATATAGGTTTTCAATTATTGTAACTTACCATCAATGGTAACTACCGTGGCAATCGGTGCAATAATGACAGCTCATTGGCTGTAGCCATGGTAGTTACAATAATTGGAAACCTATATGCAACATGGACCAGGTCCCGAGAGGGTTCCAAGCGACGTACCTTGGCAGGATTTCCCATCGCCCTCATAGCCCATGAGACAAGAACAGTTATAGGATCCCACAGTGTTGGTGCAGATACCCAGGGTTGAGTTGCAGTCGTCCAGACCCAGGCTGCATTCATTGATGTCTGGTCATATCAACAAAGATGATCAAAGGACATGAAATAGCATTTTTATTCATCATTTTTTGGCTTTCCTTTCCGCAGGGCACTTAATTTTGACTTACATCATAGGCATGGATCAATAATAGCATATCAAGTTAATTACAAATTGATTTGAGAGCATTCCTATGTGAAATGAAATTGTCAGAATCATGACATTTATCTGTCCACTTTCAATGGACTCTCGATCTATCGGTTGTAAAAAGTCTAACAAACCTCAGACAAGCTTTGGGTTACCAGGAGTAATGCATCGTTTGAAACAGCCACATAGGATTGGAATACCTGATACAAATTATACTTAATGAGTACTGAATTGTTATGCTATTTCAACTTTAATGAGTTTTGTTCTTTTCTTTGCACAGGGTACACTGCTTCAAGTAAAATACACAAATCAAGAAAAACATCAAAGCTGATCACTAATTGCAAATTATACAACTTTACAAGTTACAACATCCACCTTTCATAGGTGGAATGCACTCTGAACCTATCAGTTGTTGCTAGTCCGACAAACCTTGGACAAGTTTTCAGGTTACCATGAGCAACGCATTGGTTGCAAAAACATGCATACAATTTTGACTGCATATTAAAAGTCTATTGCAAAGGGAAGAGAGAAAATGACAAAATGATATTCGGACAAAAACCCCTAAAATGCCTTCAATATGTCACACTGTCCTTCACACATATTACAAAGAGTGTATTGCATACCATACAAGAAATGTTTATGTTTCCAGATTATTTAAGATAAAAAATGAAAAAAGATTTCTTACCGACGCACGTCACACCATCTCCAGCAAAGCCCGGCCTGCACTCACAGGCATAGGAGCCAACTATGTTGTCACATATGGCATTAACGGAGCACACGGCTGTGAAGGACGCGCACTCATTCACATCTGTGAGTTGGTGAGACGGGAGAGAACATGTGACAAAGACACCGTTATGGAATATGTCCACAGTACAGAGTGATTCAGTCAGTTTCAATGGGTGGATGGATCAACATGAGTAACATTGTTGTCACATATATCATTCAATGGAAAACTCCTCTCTGAGGTTCAGTTGGTTTTAATAAAAACAAAAACATGAAAGAAATATGTGAGTGAAGGTTTCATGAAAATCTGTTCAAGGATAAGTAATTAATGTTCTTTCAAAAATTTTATTTTGTGATGTCACATGCAGGGTGCTCTCCAATACATTCTGTGCTGGATAATTCCGTGAGTTGCTTTTTTTCCCACATCAGCAATAGATTTAACAGTTCACAGCAATGGGTCAGTTGCATAATAACTTGCCATTTGATTGGTTTATTTACAATTGTTACAATGATATCTGTTTTATTATTGTTCTTGTAATGTTATACAATTATTTATTTCTTGTGTGATTGCTGCTGTTTAACCCTTAGCCTGCCTCAATGAATAGAGCCCAGTGCCACGCCACTAATCCCCACTGTGCCCGCCCCAAATCCGCCCTCGCTGTGCCAAGTTTATTTTGAGGCCTATTCAGTTGCGCTTTATTTTTTGTGTTGGCATTTTCAAACCACTATATTTTGAAACCTATACCCTTTTACAGCAAAACTTGTACAGCTTCATCATGATACAGCAAATTTACTTTGCTCATCTTTTTTAAACTAATAATAAACGTTTCGTTGCACAGGATCAGGCAGAAGATCAGGATTGATGAAGCAACTCCGTTTTTTGCAAGGGGGAGGCATATTGATGATATGATATCAAATATAAAACTCTACAGGAAGACGAGCGAAAGCCGATTATCTGGTGCATGCAAAGCGATGAACAATAGCGCGTGCGAATTGTTCAGTAACAGTGCAATAACCATGAACAATGACTGCTCTTACAAATGCTTGCAAGCACGCTCATGGCACTGTAGCAGCGGCTCACTCACGTGTACAAAGCAGCCGATTGATAACACGCTAGCGTGAATAAAGCACCATAACAATAGCGCATGGAGCCCTGTGGCACTGTGAGAGTTGATATAGAAAATGTTGAATATCAATATAATTGTTTAACAAAAAAGATTTAAAGGGCATATACTGTACTGGGAAGGAAAAAAAGCCTTCATAATGTAATTGTTAGCAATCTTCTTGCCAACGGTCTTAAATTCAATTTCTATTTTAGAAGCTTGCTAAAAGTTATTTGCCCTCAAATGATCTACATTTGGAGTAATGAGTGATTAAATCACAAATCCTCAAAGTGTTCGGCCCGAACATTTTGAGGATTTAATCATTAATCATTAATTACTCCATATGTGGATCATTTGAGGGCAAATAACTTTCAGCAAGCTTCTAAAATGGACAATACATGAATTTAAGACCATTGGCAAGAAGATTGCTAACAATTATATTTTGAAGGCTTTTTTTCCTTCCCAGTACAGTATATGCCCTTTAAAAACAAACTTACCAGTACAAGTGAATCCATCGCCAGTGTATCCCATGTTGCAGCGGCAGTCATAAGAGCCCTGTGTGTTCAAACAGGAGCTCACGCCCTCCGCACATTCAGCAAGGTTTGTTGCGCACTCGTCAATATCTGCACAAGAAGGGGAGATAAAGCGTTATAAAAACCAGTGTTGCCAACAATCCACAGTGGAAATTTAGAATGTCACCGGAGTAAATCATATGGTTATAAGATGTGGGAAATTTTTTCTTTCTCTGATACACCTACTATTGTGTGTGTACGTGCATATTGAACAGCTATTGAAACCTGGGTGTCATAAATCTGAAGTTCAGAGTTGCGCTGCCCGATCCACAAAGGCTGATTTTTGCGATTAACGGGCCACAACGTTTTGGAAAATGACATTTTTGCCTCACTTGCCTCATTTAGATTAAACAATGGTATGTAGTAATTACAACTTAAAAATGATTCTATACATTTCTCTGATTTTCTTGTTTTTCCATTCAATCAACTAACAATCCAACAATCCAACTTGTTATCATTCATTCCAACTAAGGTTGATTCTTTTGTTTTCCCTTCCGTCGTGCAGCAAAAACAATCCAGCCAACTTACCGACGCATGAGACGCCGTCGCCCACCAGCCCCTCGGGACAGGTGCACACATACCCCCCCTGGGTGTCTTCACAGGAGGCCCTGGGGTGACAGGGCAGGGTGTCCAGCAGGCACTCGTTGATGTTGGAGCAGGTCACGCCGTTACCTTCCCACCCATCCAGGCAGGTGCAGCCAAAGCTCCCAGCGGTGTTGGTGCAGCTCGCCTGAGCGTCACAGTTGTCCAGGTTTCGCGAGCACTCGTCGATGTCTGGTGGTCAATGGATCAAGTAGAATCAGAGTTAATGAGAAAGCCAACCTTAAAGTTACATTGGTTTTAATAAAAGCAGAAACATGAATGATACATATTAGTGAAGGTTTGATGAAAATCTGTCAAAGGAAAAAGAAAGTTATGTCGTTTGAAAGATTCGCGGTTAGGAGAATTACAAATAGCTGACTGCATTGCAATGGAATGGATTGGAATGGAATACAGGCTCATCTGCAATATTTATGTTTCAGGAACATTTGTGCTGACAAAGTTATCAAAAAATTGAAGCTATGAAAGGCCAAAAATTTGAATCATTTGTCTCCATTCAGTATATTTCAAATGAATCAGTGAACAACTGAGTTCTGTATGGGGTAAATGGATGGAGCTATGATCGACGCTTCACTCATGCAGGAAATAACACTACATAAATCTCCATGCAGTCAAAATGTTTACCAGTAGTTTCATGACGAAGTATCTTCATTGCAGCCTTTATGCATGCAGTAATTTCATGACAAATTATCTTCATTGCGGCCTTTAAGCATGCATTCATGGATTTAACTTTAACTTAACACTTTATGTGCCATTTGCATGAATTCGGTCATGTGACCCACACAAATCTCACAGAGCAATGATTTATATGGCATGTTATAGGGGGAAAAAAAGACTTTCGGATAGAATCTATGTTGCTCTCACCATCGCAGGATTGTCCCGTGCCTTCAAAACCAGAGATGCATTCGCAGATGTATGAGCCAGGGATGTTAGTGCAGTCTGCATTGAAGTCACAGACTGGATCCAAACACTCGTTGATATCTGTTGGACAAGAGCATGGTGGATGTCTCAACATATGGATTGCTTTTGATTAGGAGATCATCTTCAATGCACTACCACCATCATGTACTATTGATGTCTTTATTATCACCATGACCACCACCTTTATCATATTGCACCATCATCGATCATCACCACTGGGATCGCTAGGACCACCCTCACCACATCGTCATAGCACCACCAGAAGTACGTAAACTGACTCTCATTACCACCATCACCACCACCATCACCACCACCATCCCCATCACCATCCCCACCACCATCACCACCACCATCACCACCACCATCACCACCAGCATCCCCATCACTATCCCCACCACCATCACCACCACCATCACCTCCACCACCACTACCACCACCACCCACCATCAACACCACTTCTCAGCATCACCAGTATCACCAGAATCACCACAATCATCACCACCACCACCACACCACCACCACCACTACCAGCATCATCTCCACCAACAATCACCACCACCACCACTACCACCACCACCACCACCACCACCATCGCCATCACCATCATCACTACTTACTACTATACCACCACCACCACCACCACCATCGCCATCACCATCACCATCATCACTACTTACTACTATAGCACCACCACCACCTCCACCCTCTCTACCATCACCACAATCACCATCACCACCATCACCTCTACCACCCTCACCACCACCTTCACCACTACCATCACCACCACCACCACCATCATCACCAACCACCAACCACCATCATCCCCACCCAAACCACCATCATCACCACCACCATATCACCCCCATGACCACCACCATCACTGTCACCAGGAGGCTCACCTGTGCAAGTCACGCCGTCTCCTCTGTAGCCCTCCCAGCAGGTGCAGGAGAAGGATCCGGCAGTGTTCACACAATCAGCAGATGCGCTGCAGTCATCTGTCTGCAGGTCACACTCATCCAGATCTGTGAGAAGTCAAGATGTCACTGTGTCATATCGCATTAAAGGGCATATACTATACTGGGAAGGCAAAAAAGCCTTCAAAATGTAATTGTTAGCAACCAATGGTCTTAAATTCATGTATTGTCTATTTTAGAAGCTTGCTGAAAGTTATTTGCCCTCAAATGATCTACATTTGGAGTAATGAGTGATTAAATCACAAATCCTCAAAATGTTTGGGCCGAACATTTTGAGGATTTAATCATTAATCATTAATTACTCCATATGTGGATCACTTGAGGGCAAATAACTTTCAGCAAGCTTCTAAAATAGACAATACATGAATTTAAGACCATTGGCAAGAAGATTGCTAACAATTACATTTTGAAGGCTTTTTGCCTTCCCAGTACGGTATATGCCCTTTAACCCTCTCACTATCATTGGCATACATGTAATAATGCATGGTAAGTCAATGTTAAGTTCAAAGCTTAGTAACATGAGGATTAAAGCTCGCATACAGTCAGCATTAATGGATGCTCTGAACCGTGTCCTAGTCTTCATAGAACAAATTGTGATTGCATATCAGTTTAAATCCAGCTTTGAAGTTATATGTGTTGCGGTTATTGGTTTGTAGCTCATACTCTTCCCGGGCCACATTTCAAAAAGGGTTTCAATTATTGTAACTTACCAACAAAAGTGACTACCATGGTAACAGGTACAATATTGGGAGCTCAATGGCTGTTGCCATGGTAGTTTACATTGATGGTTAGTTACAATAATTGAAAACCTATCTGCAACATGGCCCAGATCTGTAAAAATTCCAGACGTGGCAGGACCAGTACCATTTACGGTTGTAGCATACATTAGTCAACATCAATAAACAATTGATTTGGCATGATTATGGCTATGAATTGCTTTCCACTCGTGCGTATTGTACCTTATTTTGTTTTTTTTTAAATCATCATTTCCCTGCAGGTGGCAGAATTTATTTTGCCTGAAACCCCTGTCCTGGGTTCTATTTAACTTCTTTATTTATATATGCTGTTTTGTGTTGAAAGAAATAAAGATGAATGAAAATATACAGTAAAGAATGGGTTAACCAGGGGCCCATTTCATAAAAAAGTTACTATGATAGCAACTCTTGCTGGAATGACAACTTTCATTGAAAGAGCCAATCAGGAAGCAGAATTTTCACTGTTGTCATAGTAGTTGACATTACAGCAAGAGTTGCTATCATAGCAACTTTTTATGAAATGGGCCCCTGATGATTGATACATGATCTTCTGAACACAGAGAGATCACTTGGTTCCTAGAGGCTGAGGGTGACCCACTCACCAATGCAGGACTTTAGATCAGGGTGCAGGGTATACCCTGGGTTGCAGCTACATGAGTAGGAGCCCAGAAGGTTGGTGCACAGCTGCTCGCAGGCCGGTCCGCCATCAGCAGCCGGGCGGTCAGCCCACTCCACACACTCATCAAAGTCTGTGAGGGGAATAGACGGCCAGAAGATGATCAAAAGGTTTCCATCCACTTAAAGGTTTCATTTAAACCTAGTTTTAAAAGTTTAATTTAAACCTACATGTTGGTTCACTTAAACCTAAGTTTAACTTTAAACCTATGTTTAAAGGTTTTACTCAAACCTAGGTTTAAAGATTAGATTCTGAACCCACTGGTCTTATTGAATGCAATATGATATCAACCTCATTATTTTCATTAACTACACATACTCATCAAAGTCCCCAAGGGGATGAGACGATCAAAGGATGATCAAAAGTCTTCTACCTCCCATCTTAAGGTTTTATTTAAACCTAGGTTTAAAGTTTTTATTTACAGGCTTAGTAAAGAACGGGTTAACTGGCTAATTACCTGCACATTTAAAGCCGTTGCCCACTAGTCCGTTAGGACAGGTGCCCTGGCCGCAGAGGTTGCCCTCAGCGGGGGCCACATTATCCAGGCAGGTGACCCCTGGGAAGCAGGGGTTGTCTGCACAAGCGTCAAAATCCAGCTGACAGAAGTCACCCCCCCAGGCTGGGTCGCACTCGCACACAACCACCTTTTGCAAGGGAAGAAAACAATTCTCGTTATTGCAAATCACTTAAAAACATGCATGACGCTCTAACACTTTTCAGATTTTTGATGTGTAAAGTAGAGAACTGGGCACATCTGATTTCATTAGTACACCAGTGCAAAACTATCTCAGAAGAAAACTTTCAAATTACCTCATTCCCATACTAGAAATACTAATTTCTTAGAATACATAGCACATACCTGTATCAATAAAACTGGTCTTTTTTTTATTCCAAGCGCTTCCTAAATCCAAATCAATGCTAATGATAATACCACTCATTTTCTGATACCCATAACACACATTTCTATCAATAGAAGTGGTCTTATTGAAGTTCAATCGTTTCCTAAATCCTAAATACCACTCATTTTCTGGTACCCACCCATATTTGTTTCAATCAGTCCATTTCAATTTCAAGCATTCCTAAATCACTTTGACCACTAACTGTACGCTCAAAGCAGTTACATCCATGCACTTACTGCAAACTTGTCGTTGACAATGTTGGAGTCTTCGGTGTACTGGTCGTAGCGGCAGGTCCCATTGTTCTGACAGTCGCAGACCTTGACCACTGGCTGGAAGGGGCTGAAGGCTTGACCGTCCGATGCGCGAATGACCAGACTGACCGGGGAGGTGGACTCTGGGGTCCACATGAACACACCGGCTACGAGACAAAACATGGAAGATGGTGATTGTTATTGTAACTTTTTGACTCGACCATAAAAAGAAGCATTACGTTAGAATATCGCAATACCATTCTGTAGAGATTCATACTTAAAACACCTTTGCAATACCCTTTTGTAGAGATGATGGTGAAGAACTTGTAATATTTGGTTTGGAGCAAAAACAGCGAGCAGAAGTAAGCCTCACACAAACTTACTCATATCATTGATCTCTGCACCCGGCACGCTGTTCAAAAGGTCATAGGTCACTGCGCTGCCCTCGGGGTCAGTTGCTGTGACCGTGAAGTTGATGGGAGTTCCCACGGAAACGTTCAGCGTGGTACTAACGTCGCTGATATTGGGCGGGAAGTTTACTGCAATGAATTAAAAGTGCAAATTTATACATTTCATTTCAATGTTTAGTGCCATTCATAAAAATAAGCCTGAGTCATATCGATTTTTTCAGAAACCGGTGTTCGATGGCTTTGCGCCGATCGAACATCGATGCATCGATACATGACGTCACCCAGCCACTGCCAAGAGCCAATTTATGAATGAAAATATAGTAAGCATACGCAGTGCAATCCTTCCATTTCCCCACATAGTATTCCACCAAAACAAGCGTGCAATTCTCTATCACCTCGTACCAAAATCGACCTAGAATTTCACTTTCCTTTATTTTATATGAATTATGAAAGGTATTCTCGGAGAATCTATTTTCTCACCAATACTGCACATGTAAGCGAATTTCGATTACTTCTTGTTTTTCCGTCAAAATCTTACAAATTAGCGTCAATATGGCATCGTATACATGTATGTAGGTTGGAATCTGTAGAGTCTATATTGCAACGGGCAGAAAGTCAATCAGCTTCCGGGTTGCGATTTTTTTTTCCGTAACCCTAATGCGTCGAAAAATCGCTTCCGGGTTTCGGACAACGTGACCGGATATCGTTATCACTATTTTGGCGACCACGTGGTTATGACGTGATCTACGCGATGCACCAATCAGTGGTCTCCGAATCGCTGTACGGAGACGCTCTGTACGTCGGCAGCGTGTATGCAAATGAGCCTTACGCACGATTGCCACTGTATTTCCGGGTTTTCACAACACACGATGCTATCCGTTGTACAAAGTCTATGGACAATTGTTTGTTGTGGCGTTGCGCTGTATTAACGAATCAAATCCAAGTAGTATGTAGTAGCTGCTTGATCATCAAGCGACCTGTTCATTCTCTTGATGCGTTACCTGCAAAACTCACAAAAGAGAGTAGGAACCAAGTAAGCAAATTAAGATTGTGAAAATATGAAGATAAATTGTGTATAACAGGACTATCAAACAAAAGATTTTGTGTTTTCTAGTCAATTTGGTAATTTCATCGATGCATCGAATTCATCAAAACGAAATCGGAGTTCGACTTCTTCGATCGAACACCGGCTTAATAATCGATTCGACTCAGGCCTACATAAAAACATACATAATGTGAACCAATATACAAATATGCACTGATAAAGTGGCAGAGTCAATACAAAAATATTACACAATACATTACATTGTAATGCAACAAACTGATGTGATTCATGTGATTTTTTTTTACATATCACCATGCATGGAGCCAGTAAAATTATATTCAGTCTATTCTTGTAATGCACAGTTCATTTAATAAGTTATTCATGAAATGATAACAGATAAATTGGCTCATATGAAGATCTAAAATCTTGAATAGAAGCATGTACTGGTAAACTTGTATTGGTAAATATGTAGTGGTCAAAATCCTGAGTGAAGTTATAAAAACGCCAATCTCTTTCTTATATTATGATTACACTGTCAATGAAGAAGAAATAAAAGCAAATCACAAAAGAAGTGTGAAGCAGATGAAACAGCACAAAGACACAACAAACAATAGAGAAGGAATGAGAGAAATGAAGAGAAGAAAACTAATAAGAGGGAAAACAACAAAGAATAAGGAGAAGATGGAGAAAAGAGAGGAAAAGAGGAAAAAAAACAGACCACAAATCTGAACAACAATACCTAATAGCAAATGGGAAGGAGATATTTGATGACGATAATGAAAATCAAACATACACAAGACATCGTTATTCGAGATAAACTGCTCCTCTGTCCGTTTTGTTGACAGGCCGACCTGGCTATCCCTGGTTGCTAGGGTGTCGTACAGACACTCCATGCTGTTACCACACGTGTCTAGAGCCGTTGCTAGGAACGTAGGGTCATTCTGCTGGGCGTCGGCTGTCAGGTCGTCAAGGAAGCGAGGGGTGAAGCTGACGTCGTTGAATGTCATCCAGCTCTGATTGGTGCGGCTGTAGTTGAACAGCGAGTCCTCAGCAGCCACCCGCCCTGTCATGAAAATAACTCAATCAAATTTTTCTTTTTTCTTCTGAACATTTTAATATGAAAACAGCACTTATCAAATACATGTAACATATAAATGAAAATGTGTACATGTACATGTATGAGCGCATAATGCTTGAGGAAAAATAGTTGAAATGAAGTCGAAAGGAACACAAAATTTTAAGTATGTGAAATGCATATTATAATATCTCTCTCTGTCACACTCATTCTCCTGATGCTTTTTACATTACTTTTTCCTTAATATTTCTAGCCACAGCCAATGAGTTGTTTTATATCTAGTGTAGATAGCGGCGAGGGAGAGGTGTATTCCATAAATGTGTGAGCTCTTGTTAAGAGTAGAATGCCAGGGTGGCACAGAGCTTATCCAGATATTACATGGCTATAAGGCTCTCCCAACATTGCAAAACTATAATAGAGAATATCGTAAAACATCATGAGAATGATAGAAAAAAATTGCTTTTCATATAAAAATAATAGGTTCATGAGGAGCGATAAAAACCCCCACAAGATTTTGGAAGAAACATGCTTGGGCTCTGTTGCATAAAACTTACCATTGATAGTAGCTTTGCCACTACTGGCAACTTCTATCAAACAATTGAATTTGATTGGCTGTTGAGCAATGTTACCATGGTAGTTACCATTGATGACAGATATACCATACATGCATATGCTAATTTTTATGCAATGGGCCCAGAAAAAAAACTTACAGGATTCTCCAAAGGAGAACAGGTCGCTGTCTGTGTAGTTGCCTGCATCTCCTGTCGCCGGCTGCAAGGAGCTGTCGGATCTCAGGAAGTCATTAGTGCTGTCTCCATCCCACACACCTGGAGACGAGGAGCAAAATAAGGGAGATATCTCAAGTCATAAACAATCCTCGGTACCTTGAATAAGGATTAGCTCAGAATCCCATTGAAATTCCACAAACAAGCAGAGAATTGTGGGATTGCTTTTTGACATACATACTTCAGTACAGTCCAACACGGTGTACCTTTCACTCAGAAAGCTTGTGGTCACAATCATTTCTGAAAAGAGATTTACTACCTTTTCTTTTCCTTTCCACTTTTACTGCAATATTCTGGTTAAGTTGTAAGTACCAGAAAAGAGTATGAGGACCCTCAAAGTGGGAAATAATCTGGTCTCACACGAATTTCAAGTTTTTCGGGCTTTTATCTATCAATTTGTAATTCTATAATCTATAATTTTTACAAACCAAAGAGTCCCCTTGTGATTCCGGTCTTGAAGCTCTCGGGAGCGTAGAAGACGACATCGAGGATTCCCTCGATCACACCGACGTTGATCGACATCCCGATGCTCCAGTAAGCGACCACCCTTGTTGATTCGTTGCTCACCCTCTCTTGCAGAGAGAAACCTCCTGCAACATAAGTCCCTGCAAGACAAACACAAACACAGGCAACACATTGAGTTAGGAGTGCTCACACAGGAAATGAAAATATTGCTGTGTAAGAACTACCCTCAAAATATCAGAATACGCATGACTTTTAGCACGACTGGTGACCTGTTCTTGGGTACCCAGATTCTCAATCACTTTGATTCCCATCAGCCTTAAGTTCAAATCGGATCTTTATAAATCAAAATTCTTGTAATACAAATAGTAATATAATACAAAGTTGAGGATTTGTCAAATTAAAGTAGGATTGCACTCCCACTATGTTAAAACAGGAGCAAATTTGGGGTATTTCATTGCATTGCTGACCTGGGGGGCGTTTCATCAAAGGACTTGTCGGATATTTTATCCGACAAGTTTGCTCTCGGCCAATAAGATGCAAGCATTTCAGTAGCTTATAACAGTTTGTCGGATAAAACGTCCGACAAGTCCTTTGATGAAATGCCCCCCAGGAGGGCATTTCATGAAAGTTGTCTTTCTCTGACAGTTACCATAGTAACAGTCAGAGGCTAGTGCCTCCCAGCCGATCAAACCTGAGGACTTAACTGAAATTGTTGGCACTGACTACTGAGTCAGTGCTGACAACTTTCATGAAATGCCCCCCTGGGCAATAGGATACTGGTGTAGGAATGTGAAATATATAGTCAATATGAAACAGATGTTAGAATAAAAACGAGTATAGTTTTTTAACTTTTTCCGAAAAGGTTTGTGGGGTCATGAGAGAGATTTCAGATTACTGCTGATCCACACTGAGTGTAGAGAATGTAGCAAAAGGATGACACTACATTCACCCTACAACAATATTCACCACAAACAATACTGTCATATATGGCAAATATAAACAAATGGTTACAGGCACTATTACGAACCATCGGCTAATGAAGACTTGTTGAAGAGCACACCATCCACGTAGACATCAAAGTCGGTTGCCATGGCGTTGAGCTCCATCTCAACCTATAAGATGATAGAGGATGATTAACTCTTTGCGAGGCAAATAAGCTACAGCTCTCTGGGGTTTTGCATGTGTTACTCATGCAAATATGAATCAATGGCAGTCAAAGTCTTTACCCATCGGGCCATGTTGCATGTAGGTCTGCAATTATTGTAACTCACCATCAATGGTAACTACATGTACCATGGCGACAGGTACGATAAAGAGAGCTTGTCAGCTGTTGCCACGGTAGTTACCACTGATGGTAAGTTAAAATAACTGAAAAAATATATGCAACATGGCCCTGGTGTGCCTTCATTAGAACTGGTGTCATTGATCTGTGTGCATTCCTGGGGAAAAATACTTTAAAAGCACTAAGAGACTGAGGCGGTGAGGTGAAGGTACATTAAACAAAGCGTTCATGCTTTCACATTTCATTTATGTGGAGTAGGTCAGTCCAAGTTTTTATAAAGCTTACAGTGCATTAACATCGCTCATCTCAAAATATATTTTCTTTCAGTTCTGTACTTTACAAAGTGAGTTCCCTAGATCTGTCATGCTTCAGTCTTCATGCTGAAATTTTTTGTATTTTGTGTTTTCTTTTATCAATAAACCAAAATGAATGAATAAGTTACTTCATTAACAGATCCCTTTTTGCATTTTTAAACAAGTTTAGAGTCACGCATGTTCCTTTCTCTCGCTTCACCGTCTTACCAGGGTTGAATTTGCTGCCTGGGCCGCAAACGCGACAAAGAACGTTGCGTCCGTCAACGTCTGGGTTACAGAGTCTAGCGCCCTCATTGTTCGCCCCTGAAGAGTGAAGAGGGCTCCCACGGACTGTGGGATGGTGACCAGTGTGTATTCGCCTAGGCCGTTGAAGGTGTAGCTGTACCCATCTAGGGTAGTGATGTGAGGGTCTCCAAGCATCCAACCTGAGAGGGGGATTTTTTAATTTTTAAATTTGGGCATGGTATGGAGTACTGCCTCTTCTTCCCTAGTAGTATTTCTAAGTGTAATTGTATATGCATGTATTGTTTGATATTAGTCATCTTTTTTATAATGCATTTTATTGTATTGTATATTATTGTTTACTAGTTATAATAATCCTATGATTATTAAATGATGAAACAAGTTTAGATATTATGTGCTATAGAAGCATCCACTATTCTCATTATATTTAGAACATATTTGCAAGAATAAGAAAATTAAGGTTTGACAAGCAAGCTTTGCATTTGGTGAAAAAAAAGACACCCACATACAAACACCAAGAACAATGTTACTTTTCAAATAAAAAATACATTAACAAATGTGTTTAAAGAGAGGGAAAGGCCAAAGAGAGTTGGTATTCACTCCTGCAGTAACTATACATCACATTATTGTTATGTAGCAGTTCATCTACCTTTAAATCCTCACCTTCCCCCCCCATCCACTATTTGATTTATACCAGTCTCCGTTTTGTCTCTCCCGCTCTGACCACATCATTAAGGTCTTCTAAACATCCTCTCACTCACCCAAACCACACTTGATCCACATTCCATCTTCACAAACAATTCCAAGTACTTTCTCTTTGTCTATTAGTCATGCCACCAGGCAGAGGTCACACCCCATATTCTCCCATACTCTCCCATATGCTACATGTAATTGCTACCCCCAAAAGTTAGGCCACACCCCCAAAGGTGGTATCTCACTCGGCTATAGCTGAGGAGGGGAGCTTCTTGAAAGGAGAAGAGTTGAGACCATCACCAAGCGAAGACTTATATTTTGCCACTACTTGTATTTTGTGAATCACTGGACGATGTGATCTGTTCTTTGTACATAATAAACGCATACTCCCATACTCAACTCAAAATTTATATCTCTGATGTTCGTTATTCGTGCTGTACCTCTCGACACTGCAATAACATTCAAACTACACACACACACCGATCCCAAACACAACATGGTGGAGAACCACGGCTTTTGTTTTCACCCTTCAATTTGACATCTTAATTGGAGACTTTTGACCTGTGAAACTGGACATCGACATGACAATTGCACTGAAATTGTCAAAGAGCCCGTTTTGAGAGCCGACTACACCCTGAAATGCACGACGACTACATGACGAATGATCGACGAACTTTGCCATCCGAGCTTGACTACTATCTGATCAAGCGCCACTACGACTTTCACTGACGGGTTCGACGATGACACCGACAACCCCTATCGGAAGGATGACGAGAAGGATGACCATCTAACACCAGGACGCCAATCACCCACAGACCTCGAACAGATGACTCCGATGCTGCGACGCTGAGGACCGCCACGACATCGACATCGACACCGAAAACAAACCCAGCTGACTACACTAGCACGACCAGCCAACACCCAAGAGAAGCTCCTTGATGACATAAATAGGACGCTTTGCCGACCTCTATTAGGAAATTAACAGTGACTTTTAGTGACTGATTTGAAGATTTTAATTTTTCCCTTTATTTTGGATTGGAACCCCTTCACACTATCTCAATCCCGATACTCAAGAACCGGTAAGTGAAACCAGAATTTATTGTTCCACTGGCGAGTGAGTGTGCGTGAGAGAAATATAATTAGTCGTTTTTTATTGTTTCTGAGGAGGATAATTTACAGTTAAGTTTTTGTCATATCAACATTGTTTGGTAGTATCTTGTTTTTAATTCATAGTAACGTGATAATTTGTCTATCTCTTTCATATCACCAATAATTTGCATACCCTCATTATACCTGTTCTAACCATGACTTCGACCCAAACTGCCCCTAACACCCGACACGCCCTACGACAAACCGACTTCCTCCCATCCCGTTTTTCTGGTGACCGACTTGATAGGGATGACTCGACAGCCCACTTTTTGACTTTTGACGACTACTTGGACGCACATGACATTGACACGTCGGACCGGAGACAATTCCCGACGATACTTAAAACATTTCGACGGACTTTACAGGGACAGGCAAGACTCTGGATTGACGGACTCCAATTTCACTCGTACAGTGACCTGAAGGACAGTTTTGTTAGGAGGTTTAGCCCTGCGAAAACCTCATTTAGTCATGTTAGGGACTTTAATAACATGACTATGACGGACGGAGAAAGCGCAGAAGCGTACCTCCAGCGACTTCGGACCACGGCGAACTTCATCGACTATGGAGAGACCCAAATTAAACATCGACTCCTTGACTCACTACCGTTAGACTGCCGTGCCGCCATCCTAATGTCAGCATCGGCAACTGACCTAACGGCCGACAAGATAGCTGCAAAGGCACAGCCATTTCTTGATTTGCGCCAAGACTCGACCAGACAGACGAAAGAACTGACTTTCTCTGCCCAGTCAGAGATAGACGAATTAAGGGAGCAAATCAGCTCTCTTAAGATGACTGCCGACGATGACCGTGGTCGTACTCGACATCGACGACCATCGACACCATCACGCACGAGCCGTAGCGCGAGTGCTGACAGATCCCATAACCCCAGACCCCATCGCGACCACTATCAACACCGACAGGACCGGAGTCATGATCGACATCGTGGTTCCAGTTCAGAACGACGTGGTAGAAGCCTATACCGCAGTGACCGAAACTATACGGGCCAACGACCACGGCCTAAAATAGTATGTCACTACTGCCACATCCCTGGGCATGTTTGGCGGGAATGTCGACGACGACTGAGAGACACGTCAGAACCTCAACCACGACAACCCTACCATAACTACCACCAACCACAACAACAACAACTGCATCAACGCCAGCAGTACAGTAACTACAGGCAACAATACTACCCACAACAAACACATTATGGACCGCAGCCACAGGATTTTTGAATAGGGAAGAACTAAACAGTGCTCGTTGCCCTTCTTCCCATGCTAAAAATCCACCTAGGCCTGATGTGAACTTGACTTCGACTTATTTAGGGACTGATGAAGTAGACTTGCAATTGACTGAAAGAAACTTTGTGAAAGGACGCCTACCAACCGGCAAGAACGTCTTCATTTTATTTGACAGTGGTGCAACAAAATCCATTGTCTCTGCAACTTATGTGAAGTCGTCCTCCTACCTCTCTAACCTCCCTCAGCAGAAAGTAAAACCTGTTAGATTTAGAATAGGGAACGGCCAGTTCCTAATGGCCTCTTCTAGTATCAAGATGCGAGTTATGATACAGGGTCATAAATTCGAAATTTCTGCTCTGGTAGTCGAAAATCTTGTGGGAGTCGATATGATTTTAGGTAACAACACACTTTCTGATTTGAATGGTACCCTCCACTTCAGAGATCACAGGTTTAAGATTAAGTCAAGGAAGATTTCATTTGCCCCCACTACCAACATGACCATTGAGCCAGGCACTTCCAAATTTGTGTCTATACACGGCAGGACCCCACCCCGCTTACGCAACTCTGATGTTGTGTTGACTGCGAATAATTACTTAGCCCGACACTGTCCATCTACCATGATAGTTAAGTTGAATAAAGGACGGACCCAACTCCTAGTATCCAACTCTACGGACAAGCCAGTCCATTTGACAAAAGGTAGGCCGATTGCCTTTTTGGACACTAATGATCTCATAAGCGTGACCCATGAACTGCCAATAGACAGCATACACATGACATTGAACTCAGATGGTCTGAAAGTATCTCCAACTCACCTCGATAAGCCCCGCGACAACAGAACTAGACTTGAAAACTTGAGGAAATATCCCCACCTCGACCCTAGTGACCCCATTGTTGATATGACAGAAGCCGAGATAATACAGAAACATATTGACTTGACAGGGAGTATTTTGTCTCAAGATGAAAGACAGGAGATCGTTCGTACTTTGATGGATAATAGAGATGCATTTTCTCTATATGGCGAACTATCTAGTTGTCCGAGCTTCGAAGTAGATATTGAGCTGACAGACGACGAGCCATTCTTCATACGACCTTACTTTGCAACAGAAACCGACAAGGCTAGGATAGAACATGAACTGACTAAACTTGTCAAACTGGGAATTTTAGAAGTAGGACATCAATCATACACCTCACCTGTCCTCCTTCTTTCCAAAAAGAACAGCCCCGACAAGAGAGTAGTCACCGATTTTCGGTATCTCAATTCACGAATCAAACGGATCAATCACCCCTTTCCCCTACTTTCGGAAACCCTCAAGCGAATTGGCAATGCTAACACCAAAGTCCTAAGTGTAATTGATTTGAAATCAGCTTTTCATTGCATTCCCTTATCCAAATCAGCTCAGAAGTTCACAGGCATTGCCTCATACCATGGTGGGAAACATTATTTTTATAAACGGTTGGCTCAAGGCTTAAATGTTTCACCCGCTATCTTTCAGGCAAAAATTGACGATATCTTGGGTTCAATTCCCAATTCTAGGCAATTTTGTATAGCTCACCATGACGACATTATACTATTCAGCCATGACAAGACCTCCCATCGCGCCCACTTAATACATGTGCTAAAGGCCCTCGCTGACAATGGACTTAAAGTCAGCCCGAAAAAGTGCAAGCTCTTCCGCACTGATGTCGATTACATGGGCCACCAAATCACTATCAATAAGCTGGGAGAGGCATGTTTTCAATCCCTTCGTGACAGGTGTGCTGCTATCCATAGCATGCCCAGACCAAAGACGCCCAGACAGGTTAGGAGACTAGTGGGAGCAGTTAATTATGTAGCTGGATTTTTCCCCAACATACAGAATATCTTAAAGCCCCTACATCAACTAACAAGAAAGAAAAACAAATTTGTATGGACTGACGAACACGAGACTGCCTTAAACAGAGTTAAGGAGCTCATGACTAATCCACCCGTCTTACACATGCCCCATTCTACTGGACGTTTTACACTCTACAGCGACACTTCACGGACTGCAACTGGCTCCTACCTGACACAAATCATACAAGGTAAAGAGCAAATAATTGGCTACTATTCAAAAGTACTCCCAGAAGCATGCAAACGTTACAGTGTAACAGAGTTAGAACTATTTGGCTTACTCATCAACATCACAGCCTTCAAACATTTGTTAAAAGGATGTGAATTCAATGCCTTTGTCGACCACAGTTCAATTGTTCAAATTCTGAAATCCAAAGAAGCCCCATGTACAAACAGATTAGAGAAACTGGTAATGAAACTTTCTGAATACTCATTCAAGATTGGGTACAAAAAGGGAACCGAATTAGTTTTGGCGGATTTTCTTTCCAGAGCACCAACCACAGGTGAATCTGAAATAGACAGAGTCATACCAGTAGCCTATTCTTTGTTTGACGAGAGTGATTTGATTGACATGGACACCCTAAACCCAGCACAACAAACTGAACGGACAGTGACTCGAGCCTATGCCAAGAAAATGGGCATTACTGTCCCCGAAATCTACCCCAAGAGACCTGACAAGCGTGAACAGATCCCTTCAACTACCAATCTCCCTACACAAAGGCAAGCCGACCACCCAAAACAGACCAAATCCCCATCACTACAACGTGAAACTATCCCACCATCACCAACCAATCAAAGGCCTCCTAGACAAGACACACCTCTTACACGCCCACAACAAGCCCACCATTCCTTCCCTCCACAGAATCGAGACTTCACTACTCCTCATATCAGACAAACACCACCTGTTCCCAACCCAGAACCCCGACCTGTTGATAGATGCAACGACACCGATAATGACAACTACCGTGAAGTACCCACTGAACTCTTTGTTCCCCCGAGACCACTGACCTCAAAAGTAAACAACATCGTTGGAAGGCATATTCCCAAGCAAGCTAAGCTGGACAGAACCACAGAGCTCATAAAACGAAAGATCATTAGGGACTACAATCTACCAATTGACATGACAAAACTGAAAGCAGAACAGGAAACCTCACCATTCTTCAAGCCTGTTTATGACTTTCTTGCTCATGACATTTTGCCAAGTGACAAGAAAGCCGCAAGATCAGTCAAAATAAAGGCAGAGGAATATATCCTTTGTGACGGTATACTATTCAGACTTTTCTTCACCAAAGATGACGACTTTAGGCTACAACTTGCAATCCCCGAGACTTTGACTAACATGATCATTTCCCAATACCATGACACGCTACTTAGCAACCACCAAGGCACGCAACGGACATACTTGACCATCAGACGTAACTATTACATGCCCAACATGTTCCAACGTATCCATGGATACATCGCCTCATGCCTGCGATGCCAGCAATTTAAGGGAAAACCAGACAGACTAAGACCCTTTCACACTCGAATACCCGACTCTTACAGACCATTTGACCGCATTAGTCTTGACTTAAATACAATGCCGACCTCAGGTACCGGATTTAGACACTTGATGGTTATCTGCGATGAAATTACGAGATTTGTAATTTGCGTACCTCTCAAATCACTCGATGCCGAGACATTTTGTGAGGCCCTCATCCAAAAAGTCATTTGCATTTTTGGACCACCATCAGTTCTAGTGACGGACGCTGCAGCTTCCCTGACTGGTAAGCTTGTGACTGCATTATGCACGACTTTGAACATCGACCGCAAGGTGATCAGTGTAGAAAATCATGGGAGTCTGCACACAGAGAGACACATTCAGACCCTCTCTAACTTCCTCAAAGTCAACCTCAATCAATTTGGCACCGATTGGGTTAGATTTATTTCCACGACATGCTATGCATACAATTCTTTCTCTTCCCCTCATCTCGGAGACCACAGCCCATACGAGCTTGTGTTCTGCCGACAACCCCCAAATCTATCCAATTTGTCATTCAACCCCATGTCGGGTCTCGCATCTTCATATGATGAATATGTAGCCCATCTCAAAAAGAAGTTCGACCAATTATCTCGAACAATGCTGTCATTACAAAGAAAGCAGCAAGACAAACAAAACACAAAGATCTCAAACAAATTGACCAAAACCCCAATCTACTCCACTGGTCAACTTGTTTACCTCTACAAACCCACATCTTCATCGCTGACTGCAAATTCCAGAAAAATTGCAGCAGAATGGGTTGGCCCTCTCGTTATTCATGACGTACTTGACAGGACGCATTACACCCTAGCCACAATAAAAGGAGAAATCCTTCGTGACGTATTTAACTACAACCGACTGAAACCTTGCTTCATGAGAGCTTCGGATGAGAAGAAAAACATCACTCATATACAGAAGCTGAAGGAAGCATTAGGGAGAACCACTACTGACAGTGACAAGGAACAAGGGTGCACAAACACAATACATTTCATTGATGAAAACAATGAACAATTGCCCGAGGTCCAGGTTACACAAGTAGAATGTTCTCAAACTACCGACACCGTAGACACTTCTGACTATTTGCATGCCATGACAGAAAATAACGGATTAGCCTCTCCCACCCCCCTAGTCAAGTCGAACTTGAATAGACAACTTGACCTACTTCTGACTGCCCCTCATACCAAGCACATGACAATCCACAGAGGACGATTTAAAGACGGACAATTACAAGTCTTGACGTCCTATGACAAAGTATGTGATGATAGGACACAACAAATTAGATTTTGAGTTGAGTATGGGAGTATGCGTTTATTATGTACAAAGAACAGATCACATCGTCCAGTGATTCACAAAATACAAGTAGTGGCAAAATATAAGTCTTCGCTTGGTGATGGTCTCAACTCTTCTCCTTTCAAGAAGCTCCCCTCCTCAGCTATAGCCGAGTGAGATACCACCTTTGGGGGTGTGGCCTAACTTTTGGGGGTAGCAATTACATGTAGCATATGGGAGAGTATGGGAGAATATGGGGTGTGACCTCTGCCTGGTGGCATGACTAATAGACAAAGAGAAAGTACTTGGAATTGTTTGTGAAGATGGAATGTGGATCAAGTGTGGTTTGGGTGAGTGAGAGGATGTTTAGAAGACCTTAATGATGTGGTCAGAGCGAGAGAGACAAAACGGAGACTGGTATAAATCAAATAGTGGATGGGGGGAAGGTGAGGATTTAAAGGTAGATGTGTTGTGATCTTGTGTAGACTCAGATAGGATGACTCGAACAAGGCTTCTACGTTGTAGTAACTTTAATGCAGCAGACTATACGTGTGTGTGTTGATACAGTTGCCATCTTGAGAAGTGCTGTAGTCTTGTCTCAAGACTTACTATCATTACACCTCCCTTTCTTTTAAAAAGAAGGTTTACATTCTTTCCATTAAAGTAAACTTATTCTCATCACATCCTTTGTATCAGTTTCCAAATATGTCAGACAGTCAATTTATATACTTTTCTTTGAAACACTAACTGTACTATAACTAGTACATGTATCTTATAATAGTCAACGTATATTGTGGATCCGGTTGCAGATCTATAAAGAATATTTATCCAGTCCTTTGTATTAAGAGTTCAGTTCCATCACTGGTTCGCGTTGAAGATAATCAGCTGCTTATCCAAATCTTGCTGATGAAACATAAAACATAGTTACATTCATGCTATCAAGTTTTTCTAGATTACTTCAACTTGATCTCTTTACTAATTCTACATAAAACGCGACTAATTCTTCATAAAAGCGCGAAAGTTCTTTTAGTATTCGCTTTACAAGTCCATGCGTTCGGGTGGTTTGCTAATTCTTCCATGTCGGGTTGTTCGGAACGAGGACGCGGATTGCTCTGCAGCTTCAGCTGGTTGCGCTGGGAATTCTGCGTCGTCATCCAGATCGCTGTCCATCTGCGTAGGATGTTGGATGTGCTCGGCTCGTTGTGTCGGTGGTGCAGGTCTGAGATGGCGTCTATTTCTGCGACGGATCTCACCCCTGTCAGTCTCTACCAAGTATGATCTGTTTGGTAGCTTCGACGTGATGGTACCGCGTTGAGCCCATCGGTTGTTGTGCATGTCTTGGAGTCTGACATGGTCACCTACGTTGAACTCTGGTAGGTCTTGAGCGTGTTTGTCGTAACGCTCTTTCTGCTTCACTTTCTGCCTTTCCTTCCTCTCTTTCACCGAACGAGGATCGATGTGCTGGGGATCTAGTAGTTTGTCTACCATGGGCAGGTTTGATCTCATGCGCCGATTGTACAGCAGTTCTGCAGGCGATTTTCCACATTCCAGTGGTGAGCTTCTGTACACTTGCAAAGCTCTGTAGACATCTTGCCCACTGTGTTCACACTTGCGGATGAGATTCTTGACGATCTTCACCGCAGTTTCCGCTAGTCCATTGGACTGTGGGTGATACGGGCTTGTTGTTGTGTGACCAAAGTCCCATTCACTTGCAAAGCTCTTGAATTCTTGACTTGCAAACTGTGGACCGTTGTCAGTTACAAGCTCGCATGGAGTGCCTTGACGGGAGAATACCGCTTTCATGTGTTTGATCACTGCTTTGCTTGTAGTTGTAGTCATGTTACAGACTTCAACAAACTGCGAATAGTAGTCAACGATCACCATGTACTCCTTGTTGTTCAACGTGAACAAATCTGCAGCGATCTTTTCCCATGGTCTGTTCGGTACTGCATGGGGTTGTAGACTCTCCGTCTGCTGTCTAGGCTTGTACATCAGGCATGAGTTGCAGTCTTGTACCATTGCAGCTATGTCTTGATTGATCCTGGGCCAGTACAAGACTTCACGTGCACGTTTCTTGCACTTTTCTATGCCCAGGTGTCCTTCATGGATTTTGCGCAACATCAACGGTCTCATTGTAGCTGGTACTACTATCTTGCTGCCTTTCAGGATCATGCCTTCAGCTTCTGACAGCTCGCTTCTGATGTTCCAGTATTCTCTGACTGCTACTGGACACTGCTGTTTTGTATTAGGCCATCCATCTCTGATGATGCCTAATAGCTCTTGTAGCGTGTTGTCTTTCTTTGTCTCTTCGACAAACTGGCTGCGTCTGTTGGACGTAACTGGTAGATTCATCATCACAGCATCGACATGGACTTTGATGTCTTCTTCTCTGTCAACATTCGTCTCGGCCTCTGGATCTACCGCTCTGGACAATGCATCTGCAGTGTGCATGTACTTGCCAGGTGTGTATGACACTTTCAAATCATATCGCTGCACCCTGATGAGTAGGCGTTGAATACGAAGAGGACAGTCGCAGAGTGGTTTGATGAACAACGGTATGAGTGGTTTGTGGTCAGTCTCCACTTCAACCTGTTGTCCATAGATGTACTGGTGAAATCGTTCGCATGCGTACGTTATTGCCAGCAGTTCTTTTTCTATTTGTGCATAGCGTGTCTCTGCATCGGTCATTGCTCTTGATGCATATGCTACGGGAACCCATTCGTGATCATGTTGCTGCAGTAGCACTGCACCGAGGCCATTCTTTGAAGCATCTGCTGATACTTTTGTTGGTTTTGCGCAGTCATAGAAGTGTAGCACTGGTTGCTCTGTCAGAGCTTCTTTGAGTTGATGCCAGGCTTTCTCTTGTGCGTCTTGCCACATCCACTCATTTTTCTTGTCAAGTAGACTTCTGAGAGGGGCTGACTTCGTGGCTAAGTCTGGTATGAACTTCCCTTGGTAGTTGACCATACCCAAGAACCTTTGGACGTCTTGTTTGCATTGTGGCCTTTCCATGTTTCTGATGGCTGCCACCTTCTTCGGGTCCGGCTGGACTCCCTGTTCGCTGATCAAGTCGCCGATGAATGTCAGCTTTCCAACGTCAAACTCACACTTGTCTTTGTTGAGTTTCAGGTTCACTTTCCGGGCTATGTCAAGGACCTGTGTCAGCCTTGCATCATGCTCTTCTTGTGTGTTTCCCCATACGACTATGTCATCCATCATTGTGTTGACACCGGGAATGTGTGCAAACAGATTATGCACTATCTTGTGAAACACTTCTGGAGCACTGCAAACGCCAAATGGGAGTCTCAGAAATCTGTACCGTCCGTACGGAGTGATGAAAGTGCATAGCTTTGAGCTTTCTTCATCTAGTTCGATCTGCCAAAATCCACTGGACGCATCGAGTTTGCTGAAATGTTTTGCTCCAGCAAAATGCGCTGTGATTTCCTCCCTGGATGGCAGTTGATAGTGCTCTCTTTTGACCGCTCTGTTTAGATCTCTTGGATCTAGGCACACGCGGAGTTGACCGTTTTTCTTTTTCACAACCACGAGCGATGATACCCAATCAGTTGGTTCATCCACTGGTGTGATGACTTTCATGCGTTCCATTTTGTCTAATTCATCTTTGAGCTGACCTCGAAGTGCAAATGGAACTTTCCGGCATGCGTGTTGTACAGGTTGGGCATTATCTTTCAGTGTGATGTGATGTTTCCCTGGAACACATCCTAACCCTTCGAACACGTCTGGGTAGCTGTCTGCTACTCGCTTGTTTGTTTCTTTGACATTCAACACTCTTTTTACAAGCTTCAATTTGTCACATGCTTGTAACCCTAGCAATGGTTGGCGTTTACCTGGAGTGACTAGAAACGTCATGTTGTGAGTTGACCCCTTGTACTTGACCTGTACAAAGCAACGACCCTTCACCGGGATGGCTACCCCACTATAGCCTGTCAACTTCACTTTAGCTGAATGCAGCTTTGGTTTGGGTTTCAACATCTGATACACCGAGTCTGGAAGGAGGTTAGTCTGAGCACCAGTATCTAACTTGAAATCCACTGGCCTTTCATTCACCACAAGATTGACCATCCATTCATCAGGAGAATCTGCTGACTCAACAACATCAACCACAAAACCGTCATTCCCTTCCTCCATATGTTGCAGTTCGTTTACTACTTTAGCAACTGGAGTCCGACAACACTTTGCAAAATGATTCTCTCTACCGCATTTCTTGCAGATTTGACCTTGTGCTGGACATGCATTTCTACTGTGCCTATATCCGCATCTACCACAAGCATATTTTGATTTCTGACTTTGTTGTTTTGGACCTTTGTGTGATGTTGAATTGAACGACTGTTTCTTACTCCCTAGAGCATCAACTGAGACTCTCTCACCGGTGGAACTCAGCTCGTGGGCCTGAGCTCGAGTGGTTTCAGCAGCACGACAAAGCTGCAACGCCTTCTCTAGCGTCAAATCATCCTGCCTCAGCAAACGTTCACGAACACCATTGTCCAAAATACCACAGATGATTCTGTCCCGTATCAGACTGTTAGTCAACTCTCCGAACTCACACGACTGTGCGCGATTGCGCAATTCTGTTGCATAGTGATCAATGTTCTCACCGACCTCTTGTGACCTTGTGAAAAATTTGTGCCTCTCATACGTCACATTTCGTTTTGGCATGCAATAGCTCTCAAATTTTTCCATCACTTTCTCAAGTCTCATCTCATCACCCGAAGCGGCAAATGTGAATGTATTGTATATGTCAAGAGCTTTGTCTCCTATGACATGCAGAAGCATGGATGTCTGTGTTTTTTCATCTTTCTTCGACAGACCACTAGCTACATTGTACAGTTCAAACCTCTGTTTGAAACGTTTCCAGTTTTCTGCTACATTTCCTGTCAAGTCTAATGGCGCTGGCTGGCTTAGATAGGTTGCCATATTTGCAATCTTTTTTTCAGTAAATCGCTCTCTGAACAAAGCTTTAATCTCTTATTCTACTCTAGTGGTATCTTTTCAACCCGTCAGAACAACGAGATAAACAATTTCATTGAGCAGTATGCCGTACGCACTATGCGATGTCTCTACACGCACATAGCCATAACATGTACACAGTAGAGTGCACTGTGTGCTGTACATTCGATGCACCATACATCAATGCACTGGCTAGCCAGTCTAATACACACGTAATTCACACTCAATATCGGAATGTCTGCACCTGTTTGGGGCCTTGATCCTCGGAAATGGACATTTTCTGAGCTGGTTCTTGGACTTCTGACACCATGTTGTGATCTTGTGTAGACTCAGATAGGATGACTCGAACAAGGCTTCTACGTTGTAGTAACTTTAATGCAGCAGACTATACGTGTGTGTGTTGATACAGTTGCCATCTTGAGAAGTGCTGTAGTCTTGTCTCAAGACTTACTATCATTACAGATGAACTGCTACATAACATCCCCTTTCTTTGGAAAATGAGGCTCCCTCCCTTCTTTTTGAATTTCTTAAGAGGGGTTGTGGTTACTACATATAATACATATTGTGGGAAGTGAAACCAGGGTGTTAAATTCATTGTCCACTAACTCTTTTCCTCTCTCTCACATACAAACAAATTTAGTTAAGAATAGCATGATCAAAGCAACTGCTTTTAAGATAACTTAGCAATTGGAATTAGGGAACAAAAATCTGAGTACAAACTTATCTAAAGAAGTATAAAGCTATTTACACTAACTTGTGCAGACTTATGCATCTTCTATTCATTGAAACTTTTAACATTTGTGCAGACTTTTGCACAACAAATTTACATGAAAGTTATGTGCAGAACTTATGCACTATAAATAATTTCGTAACGAATGTAAAACGTTTGGCAATTATCAATAATGTATGATTTTACCAAACAAGAAATCGTCATCACAGTATATGAACACAAGTATCGCCATATACGATAAATTCATAGATGCAATTCTAACATCTTAACAGCATGATTATAAATGAGAAGGCAAACGGGTGTGCTCTAGGCATTGAAAGTGTGTCCATGTTAAATTGGCCATAATGTACTTCGTATGAAGCATCAACACAGAATACAAGTCACTAACAAACCTAACCCGTTAAAGAATCCTTTCCATATTCATAAACAAGCATAAGTGTAACAAATAATGAACAAGTAATTTCAACTTGTTTAATTGTCATATAACAAGTGTACATTCAAACCTTGTAAAATCATCAAATTGATGAACTATGATATATTATTCATTTGTGAACAAGTACATTCAACTTGTGTAAAATTCAACTACAAATTGCCTGTAGACTTATACAGGATAATTTGATATACATCAAAGATATCATGACTCATAACATTTCAAATAGCAAAGTTATCAAATGCTTCTAGACTTATAAAAGCATTGATACAGACAATTTATCATAGGGCATACACAATGAGATGCAGATTAATTTACACATACAAAGATTTGTAAAATCTTCCTGGGGTGCCTGTTATTGGTATCTTTCTGTCATTCAGTATGTTATGTACTAACTTCTCTGTGTCCTTATATAGACTAACATTCCACCAAAATCTAATTTGTTGTGTCCTATCATCACATACTTTGTCATAGGACGTCAAGACTTGTAATTGTCCGTCTTTAAATCGTCCTCTGTGGATTGTCATGTGCTTGGTATGTACTCAAACACAACATTATATATGTACACTCTTAAGAACTTGATGTAAAATAAATACTTTATCTAATATTTTTCATATATCAAAGTTATTTAAATGTTTCACACACATCTTTGGTTAAAGACGTAGTCTGATGAGAACAATTCTTTGGTGGTATTTTGACATTTGTATTGAATGATCAACACTGGCATCCCTGTTTTGCTGAGCATACCTGAATTTGGAGGCAGATAGCCGTTGCAACTTCCCGCAGGGCGTTTCTCGGTGTAGAGATCGCAGAAGGCTTCATCATTGGACTGGCCACAGCAGAAATGTCGGGGTGCCAGGTCAAAATCTGCAAACCAAACCAAATATGCATCATTAAAATGATTTGCCCACAACAGCAATAAGAGTGATTAAAAACAAAATACCAGAAATATGATTTGCGAGAAAAGGTTTAAAAATGGAAATAATGAAGATCAAGATATGCATATGCAAAATATGCATCATGAAACTGATACAATAGCAATATTAGTGATCAAGAACAAAGTCCCAGAAATGTGGTTTGGGAGGAAAAGCTTCAAAAAAAGAGAAAAAAACAGTGATCAAATTATGCATTGTGAAAATGATTTGCCTACAATAGCAATAATAGTGATCAAAATAGAATACCAGAAATGTCATTTGTGAGGAAAGGCTTAAACAGAGAGAGAAAAAAGGTGATCAAGATATGCATGTGCAAAATATGCATCATGAAACTGAATTTCCTATGATGGCAATAATAGTTTGTTTGTTTGTTTGTTTATTTATTTCACCATGCATAATAAACAATCACATTGACAAGAACAGCGTATTACATCAAAATAGAATACATAGTAGGAACAAAGCATAAACATAAATGTTTGAAGCGCAGAGTCCCTAGAATAACATAGTAGGTAATAAATTCGTTTCGTAAAACATGGCTTGAAATAAAACATTCACGATTTCATTTAATTGACAGAAATAAAACAAATAAAATAAGAAAAAAAATGGTAATCGTGCCCTTATATCGTACTATACCTCCTTACCCTGTCATAAAAGGACAGAAACACTTAAGTGTACCTCAAAAGCTATTATGATGAATATTTGGAGAGGATTAATTCTTTCATATTCCTTTTAAATGATATAATAGTGCTACAATTTCGTATATGAGATGGTAATACATTCCAAATGTCAGGTCCTACATATCTAATTGATTTATGTGCTAAAGCAGTTCTTGGTGTAAACAAATGAAAATCAGAAGAATGTCTAGTTGGATAGTTATGAATGTCTCTATTTAAAGTGAAATCGTCACAAAATGATACAGGCAATTCGTTTTTGTTTAAGCGGTACATGAACACTGCAATTTGCATGAAATGAATATCAGTAATTTTCAATGTTTTTAGTCTAGAAAATAAAGGATCAGTATGATCAAAGTATCCAGACCCAGTACAGAGCCGTACGGCTCTCTTTTGCAGTCTTAAAATAGTATCAGTATTTGCTTTGCAATTTGCCCACTCTATGTTACAGTAAGAGATGCGAGAATGAATAAAAGAATTGTAAATAATAAGCAAAACACGAAGCGGGACAAATGACCGCAGCTTGTACATTACACCAATATACCGAGACAAACTTCGGGAAAGGTCACGTACGTGCTCATGCCAAGAGAGGCACTCATCGATTAGAATTCCTAAGAATTTGGTGTTTTTCTTTTGTTGGATGGAAATGCTTTTTATCTTTAATGTAATACTTATTTCTTCTTTCTGAGCACGACTTTTAAAATATATGAAGTTGGTTTTATCCAAATTTAACGACAGTTTATTACATTTAAACCAATTTGATAATTTGGGCAGTTCAGTATTCAACATATGAACAAGAGTTTGTAAGTTTGGATTGGAACAAAAAATATTGGTATCATCCGCAAATAATATATATTGCAATGAGGTGGAGACATTAGGAATATCATTAACATAAATCAAAAAAAGAAGCGGACCTAAAATAGAGCCCTGCGGCACACCACATGTGATTGATGACATAGATGATTTTGCATTATTGAAGGTTGTATATTGACTTCTACAAGAGAGATAACTACGGAACCAATCCAATGGTATGCCACGAATCCCATAATGGTAAAGCTTCTTTAAAAGTATACTATGATCAAGGGTATCAAATGCCTTACTTAAATCCATAAAAACTCCTATGACATGTTCATGATTGGTTAAGGCAGATGATACCCTATCATATAACTTCACAATAGCATATTCAGTTGAATGAAATTTCCTGAATCCATATTGATCATTATTAAGTAACTTATTGGCAATCAAAAATGTATATAACCTATCATAAACGAGTCGTTCTAATATTTTTGAAAAACATGAAAGTATAGAAATGGGCCGATAATTGGTAAATGAGCTAGCATCACCTTTCTTATAGATGGGTATTACTTTTGAAATTTTCATCATTGAGGGAAAACTACCAGAGGATAATGACAAGTTAAAAATGTAAACGAGAGGTTTAATTATACTTCCAATAATATTCTTTAGCAAATGTGTATTCATCTCGTCATGTCCAGTTGAATGACTGGAATTAAGTGATGCAACAATCCTCGTGACCTCAACTGCATTTGTTGAGTCAAAAAATATACTATTTACGGAGGGATTAAATAGAGAGTCTTGGAAATTTTGACTACATCCCTTAACTTTAGAGGCCTGTTCGGCACCTATGTTTGCAAAGAAATTATTGAAACCATTTGCAATTTCATGTGGATCACTTACAATTCTATCACCTTGTTTAAACTGAGTTGAATGGGAAACATTACCCCTTTTCAGAATATCGTTTACTATTTTCCACTTTGAAGAAGAGTCATTAGCCTGTACAAACTGTTTAGTGTAATACATTCTTTTGGATGTACGTATAACATGAGTTAGTTTATTTCTGTATTGCCTATATTCCAGTTTCTTCAGGTCGGTAGGATTACAAAGGCTTTTTTTATAAAGCCTATTTCTATGTTTAATAGATTTTAAGATTCCTTTAGTAATCCAAGGATGTTTTGGTACATTTTTCCGAGCTTTGATTGAACTTTTGGTATATTGACATTCAAATAGTTTGTTAATGTTTCTATGAACCTTTGATAAGCAACATCGATGTTATTGCTATTGAAAACATCATTCCAGGTTTCCGACATTAAATCGGTTTTAAACTTTTCTATATTTTCTCCTGTGAATTTACGAGTTTCGATGGCATTCCTATTAGTTCTTTTTTTTATATAACTGGGAAGAAACAAGAAAATAGGCAAGTGATCAGAAACTTCAGAATAAATAAGACCTGATTCAATATCGTAGTCAGAAACATTGGTAAATATATTATCAATTAAGGTACTAGTATTTTTATCTATTCTTGTTGGTTTAGTAATTGTCGAGAACATAGCATGAACATTTAATAACGTATTTAAATCATCAGTAATATCATTGTCAGAAAGCAAATCAATATTGAAATCCCCCATAAGATGCATGTTTTTATTTTCTTGATTCAAGTCATGTAAGAGGTTATCGAGATCGTCCAAAAACATTTTCTTGTCCTTGCTTGGGGGTCTATATATGATACAAATTACATCATTTTTGCCAGAAAGACAAGAATCAATTTCAATAGAAAGTAGTTCAGCACTGTCATTACGAAGAGAGAGATCAGAGCGAAGTTTAAATGACAGAGCGTTGTTAACATAAAAAGCTACCCCTCCTCCTCTACCCTCTAGTCTGTCAGAACGTATCAATGAATAATTAGGAATGTCATACAGAGGAGGTGAATTACTATGTAACCACGTTTCGCTGACACCTACTACAGAAAATGTGCAGTCGAGAGAATCTAACAGCAGTTGTACATTGTCAAAATTCCTAGCGAGACTACGAGCATTCATATGCAAATAAGTTTGCCGTCGACCTTTTTTCTGGAATCTTGTCTTAAACTCAGCAGGTAAATAATATTCACACCTAACATTTGGAGATATGATGGGATCAATGTCACTCATAGTTAAAACCACACATCTCAGAGTAGTAATACTTGCTGAGGTACAAGTGTTGCTGAATAATTATAGTCATTTGAGGTACATACTCATAGGAGTAGTAAAATACGATGGGGCAACATGAAAAAATAAGAACAAAAATCATTTCTATCAAAATACATGTACGTTTAGCGTATAGTGGCATTTGAACGAAACATGAAGTATCTGCCATTTATACCCAAGCTAGAATTTTCAATAGAAGGTAACAACAATATGAGCACAATTAAATAATTTGTACAAAGGAGTAAGGATATCAGCATTTCTAACTTTTTACCCCTTATCATCAATACTATGTGGTTTTTTTTCAGTTTTTTTTCAGTTCTGATCAGTAGTGATCAAGAACAAAGTCCCAGAAATATGATTTAATATCTATCTTGCAAGGAAGGGGATCTACTGGGATCAAAGTTAAGTGGCCACTATACAGGCAATATGAGGTCTTTTCTCATGGGTTGGGGTTCCACTGTTGTTTAAAAAGTAAAGTAGAGACTCATCTTCTGGGCCTTGTTGCATAAAACTTACCATTGATGGTAACTTTGCTACCAATGGCAATGTCTAAGGAAACCTTGAATTTGATTGGCTGTCAAGCGATATTACTAAGGTAGTTACCACTGCTGGCAGAGATACCACTAATGGTACATTCTATGCAACGGTGCCCCAGCCACGGGACTGCTCCCGCGAACCTTTTCGGGTATGTATTTGACGTAAATGTGTGCAATAGATTTGAGTTTAGAGTTACAGAATTGCTGAAACCAACTAATATAATCACTGCTAATCTCGACTTCCTTGCTTCAAAGCTCCATGCTACGCAGCCCGCACACTGCGTGAGTGGGCTGGTCGCAGTAAGGGGCAACCCATGAATGTAGCTACACTTCTACTCACACAGCCAGTTGTAGAACGCTACTGGATCCCATGAACCACCAAGGTTGAACTGGTAACGCTCCTCGAAGCTGCTCGCAAAGTCTCCGCCATACCCCTCGATGAGAGACTGGTCACCACGGTAACAGCAGAACATGCCCGCTCCGTTTCCCAGAGGTGATATGGTGGTTTGGAGACAAAATGGTTCCCCTGTAAAGAAAGAAAGTACCTTACAACACACACTGCTCAATATGCATATTAAGCACTCGTAGATTCTTTGGATAATTCAAAGTTTAGCTGAAAGTGTAGAGAAAGTGGTACATTTCTTTTTCCTGAGAGTTTTTCGTGCATATTTTCTAAAAACACATGACACAAAGCCTGATTTCATGGATCGGTAGGCTTGAATGCACTCGTTGAACTTTGGAAACGGCATAAAACACTTTAAACTGTTAACTTGTGCATCCTGACCGTTAATTCCAACATTGTGGGCTGATCGAAAGGGGCAATGCTATTATGAATGTAGACTATGGTCAGCGTGTGTCAAACGTAAACAAGGATTGTTTTTCACTTTTCCTTAAAATGTTTGTGAAGCTATGACTGTGAGATTTCATACACGTTATTGTCACGGTATACTGCTGAGATCCTGCCGAGTATCACAACTTTTGCAAACGGGACACCCTGTCTGTAACAAAATACTCTGAGGTATCTTACCATCCAAGTCGTTGATCTCCTGGAGTAGAGTCTCGTCCAAAGCGCGGGCCGGGGTGACGTCGCGGGCCCGCCTCCTGCCTTTGCTGTAGGCCCCGTCCTCGCCCCCCTGGCTGAAGGAGCAGGGGCAGGTGCCCAGGTAGCGGTCCCAGGTGGCCGGGTCAGGCTGCTGGTCATACCAGTCCAGGCAGAACTGCTTGGCGTTGACCGTGCGGGCGGTGTTGCTCTCTAGGCGGTAGATCCACCGGCCTTTTAGGCCCGTGTTCCCGACAAACCTGCCAATTGCAAATAAAAATTATAACTTTGTCTATGCCCTTCATGCATTTCTGAATACTGTATAATATGCCATCTATTCCACAGGGTTTTTATTTTCACAAATTTTCTAACAAGCAATAATATTAAAGGGATAGTTCACCCTGAAGATAAGTTGATTTCATTTAAGCAGAAACATGAAAGAAACTTATCAATGAAGGCTTGACGAAAATCGGTCAAAGGAAAAGAAAGTTATTAGATTTTGAAATTCAATTTTGCGACGTCACGTGTGAGGTGCTCTCCCATATGTTGTGTATATAAATTGCATAAATAATTACATAAATTGTTTTAGAAAATGCAGTGATGTTCTTACATTCAGGTATGTGTGTAGAAATGTCTCAATGATGATGTATCAAATGCACAGGTAGAAGGATGCATTTTTTTTTAGAGAAAATGCACATTTTCCACAAAAATTTTTTTTTACACAACATATGGGAGAGCCCTTGCAAGTGACGTCAGAAAATCAAAACTTTCAAAGATCATAACTTTCTTCTCCTCTGTTTCCTTATCCATACTAAGAGCCACCATGCAAACTCACTGATCAGGTCGAAATTGCTCCTCCGTTCCCGCAAACGGTGGATTGCTGAGATGCGTATTCACATACTGGCCGTTGCCAAGGTTATAGCCGATGATCAGATTCTTGCTGGCCAGCGTGGCGACGTCCCAGCCCATGTCCTGCTCCTGGTAGTTGAAGAGCACGAAGCTGTAGCGAGAGTCCGTCACCAAGGCGGCCTGGAATGTGTTTGTCTGCGGGGAAATAGAGAGGGATCGATATTTACCTGATCTTTACTGAACCCGGGTATTTGCGGACTGGGTTTTTTCCACTCAGATACTGTGAAGTGAGACTTCTCCCGTTATATGCTTTACAGACAATAGGACTAACGGCCCATTCACAGTCAAACCGTTTGCAGTTTGACAGCAGTGTTTTTCCACTGCGGCAAAGTAAAAAACCTTTTCATTCCCCGATTTGCAAATGCAAGGATGGTCAAACGTTTTATCTGGGGGAGGAATTAACTCCACGTAGGGCCCGATAAAAGGGCCAGTTTGGCAGGTGGCAGCGTGCAAGAAATTATTCTTGACCCTGTTGCATAAAACCTACCATTGATGGTAACTTTGCTATCAATGCCAACTTCTATGGAAACCTTGAATTCGATTGGCTCTTGAGCAAAGTTACCATGGTAGTTACCAATGATGTTACCATTAATGACAGAGTTTTAATCAATGGTAAGTTTTATGCCTTGGGGCCCTGGTCCGAATGGGTGAGAGTTATACCCACATTGGTGGACGTAAAGGCTGGCAGGTTACTCCAGGTTATGATCAGCATCCATGTTGCATTAAAACCGGGGAGATCAGTATCAAAAGCTCGTATCCGATTGCTGGCATCATCAAGCGTAGCAGTCTGATTGGGTGAGTTCGACACTGAGCGTTCGTAGACCTGTCAAAGAGGAAAGATTAAAAATAAGTTTCAAAGCTAGAATCTACACTGCTGACCTAAATGGCACACAAACATTTTTGGTACTCAAACTTGTACATGATTGTTTTATTGATCACGTTGTGACTTTCATATATCCCCAAAGTTTTTATTTATTCATTCTTATATCCATCTTTATAATATTTACAAACTAATATTCATTTCAACCACAAGAGAAATTTCATTTTGGGACAATTTTCCTGGAGATTGTACCTGATAAAAGACCTCTCCAGCTCCGTCGCTGATGTCCACATCGGCCCAGAACGGCGCCACCATCGGGATTGACGTAGCATTGGAGAAGCCGCCCGGAAACGGATTCGGGAATCCAAATTTATCTTCATTCTCCTTGATGAAGACAATGAGACCATTGTCCATAAACTGTGAACGAAGGAAAATAAGAATTTCATTTTTTTTTTACCTTCTTTTGTAATAGTGGTGAACAGTTGCACCAAAACTGCAGACAAAAATACATTTCTCTGTGCTAGTTGTTCACACTTACACTATCAATACACATTTATCCCATAATTAATAAACTGTTGAGTGAGAGCATACTTTCCAGAGAAGTGGAAACTTTTGGAGTAATCTTTGGAGAAGTGAGCGAAAGTATACTAAATATGTCTTTAGGCTGGAAAAGAGATCTGCACTGTACCATGACCATACCGTCAAACACATTGCTTTTCACATTTTTTTTTTAAAGGCAAACTATTTTCGGAACTGCAAGAGCTATCCCATAGTGCATAGCGACTGCCCCATGAAGATTGTATCAGAGTACTTTAATTTTGTTGTTTTGGCGATAGCAATCACATGGTTCCAAAATTCTTCCGACGGAGTGGGATGGGACATATTTTGCATGGGATGGCTCTTTCTATTCTTGCAGTGGTATACTATACTCACATAGAGACTGTAGAAGAACGTGTCGCCAAACGGAAACCCTGTGGGGGGTCTGATGGTTGGGGAAATCTCCTCGTTGCTAGGGTTACGGCTCCCGTCGGACGTTGCTGACTCAGAGGTAATGGAGAGCTTGCTGTCACCGTTAGGAGGCGAGTATGGGAACAGAATCACTTCTGCACTCGGAGGAAACAACAGAATGGAAACCAAAAATTCAGACACATTGATAACCCTCCCCAATTAAAAAAAAAATATACAAAAACAGAGTAAACACATGATTGATTTGAGATCATCAAACAGTGGTGATGAGTGCAAAATCACGTTTCTGTAATGAGCTTCCTCTATCAAATCCTCCTAGAATTTGACCAAATTCCATTTTGCAAGCTGATACAAATGATCATGCATGATGTCTAAGCATGCATACACACTTCAACCCCCAAACAAAGAAGGGGGCTACTGCTCACAAGTATTTTACTTTTTTGTAACTTCCTATTCCATTATCTGTATTTATATGATTGATACATGACATGTATTTTATTGTTGTTTTTATGATTTGGAATTAATAAAATGAACTGAACTGAACTGAACTGAACAAAGAGTGAAAGACAGGTCAAAACAATTGATTCAGGGAAGTAAGAATCTAATGATAACAAGTTTAACTGTATAATGAAAGCAGAAGTATCAGAAAAAAAAAGTCACACTCGTCACAAAATGTGAATTTCTGAAAATCATAATAAACAACTAGCATTCAAGTCTGATCATTTATCTTCATGGGCAACTTTATTACATAAGGCTACATGTTACATAACATAATGCTTCCATCGGTCATGACAGGGTAAATGAAAGTTCACTTTTCTCACTCTCACCAATGCAAGAGACTCCGTCTCCTGTATACCCTTGGTTACAGCTACAAATGAAGCTACCGTTGGTATTAGTACACAAGGCAAAGGGACTGCAGTCGTTCAGGGTGGCATCTTCACACTCATTGATATCTGATCAGAAAAAAATGACAAAAGTAATGGTAAAAGTCTATAAAATGTGTTTCAAATTCCCACATAAACAGTCAAATTTATATTTTGATCTTTACATATGACCTTTGACATTTGACCTAGCTGACCAAAAATATAACTAAATTGTTCTGTTATTCTTGTACATAAAGTTTGGTCAAATATTTTATACACATTATCAAGTAAATGGTGAAAACAATCTAATATAATCAAACAAAATTAAGCTAGAAAGAAGAACCTAAGTATTTTTTCAGAAATAGTTGGTCTTTACCTTGCTCGCAGTAGGTTCCAGTCCAGCCAGAGGCACACTCACAGGTGAACCGGTTGAGCTCGTTGAAACATGTCCCGTTGTTCCGACACGGAGAACTGGAACACTCATCGATATCTGCAAGAAAACGCCCAGACTCAAATGATTATTTAATCTTTAAGGCATTGGGTGTAACATTACAAGCTGGTCTCACAAAAAGTTTCCCCCGATTTTTGCTTATTTGATTTTCTTATTTCTTGTACCAAGAATTTTAGATGCACATCAATTTGCGTTTTAGTGTTTCAGAAAGTTTTATACATATAGCTGGTGTTCACATAGATTTGGTTGTCTTATTCATGTGCTAGTGAATTTTGTTCAAATCTACTTGTTTTGGGGGGGTTGAATAACGTTTCATGAAACTCATTTGATTTTCTTATTCTTGTACCGAGAATTTTAGAGGCACATTAATTTGTGTTTTAGTGTAGCTGGAGTTTACATAGATTTGGTTGTCTTATTCATGTGCTAGTGAATTTTGTTCAAATCTACTTGTTTTTTTTTTTGTTTTTTTTGAGGGGGTTGAAGAACGTTTCATCAAACTAAAATTTTAATAGATGCTCAGCTCACCAGAGCAGATTGGCACTGCACCAAGAGTGGTTCCATTGTCACATCGTAGAATGGCGCCCTCTGGAATGAGCTGGTAGCCAGTGTCGCACGTGAAGCCAATGACATCGCTGTGGTTGAAGGCCATGCTGTTCAGAGCGCCGTGGTTAGGCGGGGCTGGTAGGATGCAGCTCGCTGGGATGAAACAGAAATATTGAAGAAAAAAAAAACTTCTTTAGCAAGCAAAATGTAGAGTTTATAAATATATAACGCTTTGAGAGGTGCCAGGCTACACCCATGATGTAACTTCGAAGGAATCAGTGAAGATCAAAGAAGAGGATTATATACATTCATGAGGGATACAAAAAAAAAGTACACAAATGATATTTCCCCCATGAGCAACATTTCTCCCTTGAGCAGTTTTTATACTGATTTCAGTGAATAATGTCTTATTTCCAAACGATGGGATTTGTGTGTATTGGTCAGAAATACACATGTGGGACACAAAGAGTTAATCTTCGTGTAAGTGCTTTCTGGGGTAATTTCAATTTTGACAAGAATTTTAAAGGCATATATACTCAGTAGTAGTAAGGATAGAATGCTCTATCCTGTAAAAGAATGACAACTACAGGATATGCGTTATATCCCTTCTATGAATATTCATGAGTATAGTAGGAATGTGATTGGTCAATTGATGCTTGCAGAATACAAAATAATTTCACTAGAAACTAAAATCTCTGCCTCGGCTCGGGGAGCACGGGGAGCACTGCACATGCTGTATTTACTAATTTCTACCTTGGCACTACTACGAAAGCTCTACCTGGCAAGAAATTGTTTTTTTTACTGCAATCAGACAACCCACTGTGCACTATAATTTACGCCCGCTCAGTTCCGACTGAGATTGTAATCAAACATGGCGACCTTTCTTGTTCCTTTTTTGTTAATGTTTTAAGGCATATATAACAAATATACCAATCATTGAGTTCGAAAGTATAGTATACTAAATATACCAAGCTGTGAGATTGTATAGTGGAGATTATCTGGCATAGAACTATTTTTAGAGCAACAGTCTATCAGGCACACAGGAGGCTGATACTTACCAAAGCATTGAGGGAGGACGACGTCGAAAGTAGCATTCTGGCACACACCGGTGCTTTGGCCAATCAGAGAGTATCCCTGGTTGCAGGCAAAGATGACCGCAGACCCGTTGGGGTACACCGTCTGGAAAGGGGAAACTGACCCCTGGTCAGGCACGCCTGGATTGGAGCACAGCCCTGTTTGACCGAAACAGACAGACATTCATTTGTAAGCTTTACCTGAACATTTTAAAAGGGAATCAAAATGTGGGGTGGTATTTGAAATGAATAAAATCATAATTTGGCTACAAATCATAGCCCCCAAACTGCTAAATTTCAGTCTGGACACTCTTCTTAGGATTATTATCAAATTAGGATTTAAAAAAATGGCAATATCAAATTTTTTCTTATGTATTTCATTGTCTTTTTGATGGAAATCGTTGGCAACACTATCTCAGTCATAAATAACATGATCTGTAAAAAAAAAAATGTGATACATTTACGAATTTTGGCTAGATACAGAATTTGCATTGGATTTCTACATTAAATCACATTTTTGAGCAATTTTTGGTCAGACATGCACTTACAAAATGTTACGTAACTTCTGAACTGTGTACCCCCGCATCGCAAATTTGGTCTTAAATGGTGCATGAGACTTGGAGGAAAAAAATCATGAAATGTTGCTGAATGATCTGTGATAACAAATTTATCGCGAAAAAAGGCCAAGGGGGGGGGCTGTTTTTGCCCACCCCCCAGGCAAGGATACGGTTAAACAAAAGAAAACCATTTTGTATACAAAGCATTTGTCTCTTGAAAGGAAACATGCACAACTAATTAAATATAAGTCATAGTGATAGAGTTAATAGATCTAAGAGTTTTACCTGTGCAGAGTTCTGGGGACTCGTCATAATTGTCCAGGCAGTCATATGGCCAGTCGTCGCACACGTAGGCAAACGGAATGTACACGCCATCCGGGCAACGGAAATGGTTGGGCTTGGGGCAGAAGGCCGTCACATTCCTGATGTCTGTTTTGAGAAGGAGGCAGATAAGGGAGACGATACAGTAAAACCGTATAACACGACCGTGCATGCAAGGTAAACAAGGAACGTGGTCTTTAAAAACAGGTGGTCTTTATGTTAAGGTTTCTTTTAGACATCTTTCAATGGGAGCACTTTTCAAGGAAAATAAAACATGAGGTTTTTATTATAGACAGATTGTCTTGTAATACAAGTGGTCACTATATACCTCATGGTGATAACTCATGATACTTCATATTAATATAATCCCTTTACATAATTGCATGGTTGACAATTATGACACAGATTTAACCATCCTGCTTTTCAGCGGGCAATAAATTAGCATAAACACGAATCACATTTTATGTTCTGTAAATGATTTGCAGTGATGTCACCATCTCCAATGCAGCATGCCACGATATATACTTTGTTGGTGCGCCTTGTGCTCACAAAAATGTTCATGCAATCTAGAATCAGAGATGTTGATTTATGAAAGACGAGTCTCCCGACTTACCGCAGCACAATTCTTCAGAGTCGTCATAGCTGTTAAGGCAATCCCCAGGGAACTCGTCACACACGTAGAGCTCAGGAATGCATGTCCCCTCCGGACACTGGAAGTAGCTCTCCTGGCATTGCACTGTGGGAACAGATCAAGTCATAGGTCATCCGCATCCTAAATTATCATTATCATCATCCTCACCATTACCATATGTTCGATCATAGCACTGGTTCGTCCCAATTTGAGGATTTGAGGTAGGAGTTATAATTTCCCTTTCTCACACCATTGCTCACATCTAGATTTTCAGGCTTTGTGAACCCTGGTCCAGTTAAGATGTCAACATTTTGCCATGGAACTGCAGCAACCAAAGGAGTGCGGCTGAATTATGTCCTATAAGGAATTAAGTTTACTCATAGCCTGTTGTCTATTGTCTGAACAGCAGATTGTATGGGAGTTGTGCTGCTTACACTAGTACCTGAGTGAAAAAAAAAAGCCAGCCCGCATGTATGCAGGATCACTAAAGAATGGGTTAATCACGGCTCTTCTTATGTTAACTGGTCTGTGGCATTGAGACTGTTTTAGACAAACAGATATTTTATCAATCTGCAGGCACGGGCTGTTATTATTTTTAACAAGGTGGTTCGCGAACCACGAGTCTCGCCTGATTTCGCATTCCATAAACAGTGCTAAATATTTTTTCAAATATTTTTTTTCCAACCTTTTGTCCCCTAGATGACCTTTGACCCCATCAGCCTCATAAAGAGACACATGTGGTATTACCCAAGGATCATATGTACCAAGTGTGATCACAACTGATGCAGAAATAAAGAAATGAAACCAAGTCAAATGAAAACTTTGAGAAAAATAATGCACAATGCCTCATATCATTTGACCTTTTGACCCCTAGATGACCTTTGACTCCATCATCCTCATAAGGACACATGTGGTATTACCCAAGGATCATTTGTACCAAGTTTGATTACAATTGATACAGAAATAAAGAAATGAGAGCAAGTTACAGAGAAATTTTTGTAACAGACCAACAGACTAACAGACCAACAGACTAACAGGAAAAGTGATTACTATAGGTCTCTACTGAACTTCGTTCAGGCGAGACAAAAATGTGTATTCATTTTCTTATTTGTGATTTGGTAATTGACTTATATATCATTGTTAATAAATTTTTAGATGAAATTAAAAAAGCCAACAAAAAAAAAAAAACACTTTCCAGCTTTCACCCTTAAGTTTAAAGTTGCTAATTATTTTGTTTCTTCTAAGTGTAAATCTACTTTCTTATTTGTGAGTTGGCAATCAATCTTTCTGTTAAACTAGAGCAATTCGACTGCCACGCAGTCGATAAATATGCCTCCGCCTCTTTGCTAGCTCTATTCAGATTATTTTCAGACAATCTGTTTGTTTGGTTGGGAATGTTCCAGTGAATTCCTATGTGAAATGAAAATACCATTTATTCTGTTTTTCCATGTTTAGCGAAGTTTGGCAATGTTCATTTGACCTTTGACCTCTTACTTCTATGACTTCCAATCTCACCAGTCTGTCTTTTACGTTTCTTGAAATGCATAATTGGATTGGAATTTATTGTGAAAAATATCAATTTGGGGGCAATATTTTCAGCAAATTTTGGCCAAGTTCATAAACCTTTTATCTCTGGCCTTTCAGGAATTTTACCCAAACTTTCACCAGTCTACCTTCATGAAGTGACACATCACTGTACCATGTTTGTTTTGAATTGAATCATTAGATTTGGGTTCAATGTGAAAAATAACCAATTTTGGCAAAGTGCATTGACCTTTGACCTCTGACCTTTGAGAAATTTCACCAAAAATGTTATCAGTCTAGCCCCAAGTAGTGATCCATCTTTGCACCATGTTTAATTGGTAATGTACCACTGGATTGGGATTTACTTTGAAAAATATCCCTTTAGTGGCAATTTTTAGGTAATTTTTGGCAAAGTTCATTGACCTTAGAACTCTGAACTTTGAGAAATTTCACCAAAAATGTCACCAGTCTAGCCCCAAGTAGTGATCCATCTTTGCACCATGTTTAGTTGGTAATGTACCATTGGATTTGGATTTATTGCGAAAAATATAAAGTTTGGGGCAGTTTTTAGCCAATTTTGGCAAAGTTCATTGACCTTTGACCTCTGACCTTTCAGGAATTTTACCAAAAATTTCATCAGTCTATCCCCAATTAGTGATCCATCCGTGTACCATGTTTAATGAGAACTTCATCCTTGGACTTGGATTTATTGTGAAAAAGGTCAAATTTTTGCAATTTTCACAAAGTTCATCGACCTTTGACCTCTAACCTTTCAGGAATTTTACCCAAAATGTCACCAGTCTACCTCCAAGTAGTGATCCATCTTTGTACCACGTTTGATGAGAATTGTATCCTTATATTTGGATTTAATGTGAAAAAGGTCAATTTTGGGCAATTTTTCACAATGTTTATTGACCTTTGACCTTTGACCTCGATCAGATTTGACCCCAATTTTACACACTTCATTGGTTTTGTGCAATACACACATGTACCAAGTTTGAAGCAAATCTGGTTCACGGTTCTCAAGGTATTGCCTAAACGGATTCGGGACGGACGTACGGACGGACGGACGGACGGACGGACGGACGGACAACCCGAAAACATAATGCCTCCGGCCACTTCGTGGCGGAGGCATAAAAAATAAATCAAATTACAGAGGACAAAAAAATCACAGCAACTTTTACCCATCACTTTACAACAAGTGAATTCACACCTTTGAAATAGCTCTTGGATAATCAAAGAGTATCACTTATTCAACTTACACAAGCATTTCACTCCATCGCCATCGTAGCCCTCCCGGCAGAAGCAGCCGTGGGCACCGCCCCGAATTTCACAGACCGAAAACTCACTGCAGGTCAATACCTCGCAGACGGACGTACCGTTGGAGAAACAGGTACACTGCTCACCACAGCCAGACATTACCCATGATTCCCCAGCCTGATAGATACAAAGGCATAGATTATTGCTAGCTATAAGAGGGATATAGTCCACCCTGAAATTAAGTTGGTTTCAATCAAAAGCAGAAACATAGAAGAAACATATTAGTGAAGGTTTGACGAAAATCCGTCAATGGATAAGGAAGTTATGATCTTTTGAAATTTCAATGGTGTGATGTCACCTGCGAGGTGCCCTAGAGCTGTTATGGTTTTCATAATTTGCTCTTTTTATGGTTTTAATGGAGGAGTAATTGAGAACATGTTTCTAATGATGGATCAAATGTATGGGTTAAATGATGCATATCCTTTTGGGAAGATCAACATTTTCAAAAAAATTAGGAAGCGACATCTCGCAGCATCTCGCTCGTGACGTCACAAAATCAAATTTTAAACAATCCTAACTTTCTTATCCTCTGACAGATTGTCATCAAACATTCACTTATGTTTCTTTCATATTTCTGCTTTAACTATCAATCATTGCACAACCATAAAAGCTGAATTAAAAATGGTATGCAGGAGTGTCAAATTAATACAAATAGTTTTTTAAGAACCTGAAATTATTACACAAATTGCACACCCATCAGAATATTCATGTTAAGATGAGAATGCAGAGGAAATGAGCAAGAGGAACAAAGAAGCTGATAGAGAAAACGAAGGAGACCATTCAACAGATAGGGTAAATGTGCTCACCCTATGGTAGAATCCCTCGTAGACGCAACCACACGTCTCTGCCGCCACACACTCTGTCCCCTCCAGCACAAAGCCAGCGTCACAAAAACACCCCTCTGCGCAAGTGGTCACACCCGAGCAGTGGAGGTCCGCCGTCGGTGCACGGACATCGAAGCAGGTGGGCGGACAAGCTGGACCACACGAGCTGTAAGTTGAGTCTGCTGAGCACTGGAGAGCTGGTGTTAGGAAGGAGAAGAAGAAGAGGAGGAAAGACATTTGTTGCATTTTGTTTAGATATCAAATAACATAAAAAAATGATATATTTGTTATAATGATATGTTTTTGTTTGATTTTCACACTTCATAGTACTAAGATTGATTTATTGATCAAGCTGTAAATTTAAAAAAACTAGCAGAAAGTATAGAAGACCATGCACCCACTGCTTCAGATAATGAAACAGGAATTAACACCCAAGGATTCCATTATCTTGCTAATTTATTTTCATCAGTCCCCAGTCCGACAAGTGTCTATTAAAAAGATTGATTACATTTGAACTTGATGTTTATGATATAAAATCTCTGGAATCTCTGGAATCTCCAACCGTGAAACTATACTATAACTCCCGTAGAATAGATGAAAATGTAACTAGTTTTCACTGAGATTTGACTATTTTCAAGGTACGAAAAAAGAAAGCTTGATCAATTATCAAAGATTATAAAAATATTATGCTTTGTCAATTCCAGGGAAAGGTTATATAGCCATTCTCTCTCAAATCTCAACATAGAAGAAGAATATATAACAGTATCTAATGTTGTACCTGAAGGTGTTTAAATCATTCAAATGATAGATTTACATATAATGGAAACAAGAAGAAAAGGAATCAAATCAAATGAAACAAACTCACAGCAGAAACTGTCGGAGCGCCATCCGTTGATGGGGTATCCTTGGATGCGACACTCCCTCGCTGCGGTTAAGAAGACATCACAGATGCCTTCCGCGAGCGGGTAGGTAACGCAGAAGTCATAGAGACAGCTCTGATAGAAGACAGAGAGCGCTGGAACCACCCTCATACAATCCGCAAAGGGGCCTGTTCATGTGTAGCAGAGAGAATGGAACCTTGTAACTGTAGTCTAAACACTTGCTTCTCAGTGAACATATTATACAAATATACCAAGCTGTGAGATTGTGTAGTGGAAATTATCTATCTGAGGAGGGAGTGGCATAGAACTATTTTTTCCAAGGGGCGAAGCCCCCGAGGAAAAAATAGTAACTTATGCCAGTCCCTCCGAAGATGGATAATTTTCTATATACTTTCGAACTCAATGCTTGGTATATTTGTTTTATATTCCTTTTGTAAAACAGTAACAGAACAAAAATAGTCGCCTTTTTTTCTCTGTCTCGATATTGGTTCATCCCAGGTAAATGCGCAACTCGCCGCGCACTGCATTCACTGCGCACTAATTTACGCTTGCTCAGGTAGAGAGCATGCGCAGTAGTCCCAAGGAAGAAAATAGTAAATAGAGCATGCGCAGTCCTCCCCAGGAAAAAATAGTGAAAACTATCCGGAGCTCTTTGAGCATCAATTGACCAATCACGTTCCTAGAATACTCATGAATATTCATAGAAGGGATATAATAATTTCTTTATATTCCTCTCAATAGTGGATATATCACTTTGTAACATATTCCTCAATGAATATATTCTTTTGTTAATTCATATGCCTCAATGAATAAACGCTTTTACAAATTCATCTTCCTTAATGAATGAATATTCTTTTGTCAATTCATATTCCTCAAAGAAAAAACTCTGTTATACATTCATCGTCCTTAAAGGTGGCCCGTCCCTTTTACAAATATCTACAAGCTTCATGAAAGTTTGCACATATTTAGCACGTATCTTCAGAATACCAACTGTGAAACTATACTATAACTCCCGTAGAATAAATGAAAATCTAACTAGTTTTCACAGAGATTTGACTATTTTCAAGGTACGAAAAAAGAAAGCTCGATCAATTATCAAAGATTATTTCCTCAAAACCGAATACTATGCTTTGTCAATTCCAGGGAAAGGTTTAAAGGCCCTCTCTCTCAAATCATGACCAAGTCAGGGAACAGAATTAGGTCTGCAAAAGAGACGGGCTACATTTAATGAATAAAAGTATTCTTTTATGACTTTACCTACTTGTTTGCGTCAATGTTTATCACTCTGCACAAGTTACGTGTTTATACAATTGTGATGTAAAAGACTAATATGATGTAATATAATGAATGTATCACAGGCTAATATTAATTCACACATCTTAAAAAAAATGAGAACATGATCAACAAAAATATGCTGTGGGATTCCTTCATATTATTTCTCTTCATCTAATTTTTTACTTTGCAAAGAGTAACAACTAAGTACTGGTTGAATTCATGTCCTTGGCCATGTTGCATATAGGTTTTCAATTATTGTAACTTACAGTCAATGGTTTGTAGCTTGGCAACTGCCAATGACCTCTTGTTTTTCCACCTGTTGCCATGGTAGTTACCATTGATGGTAAGTTACAATAATTGAAAACCTATATGCAACAAGGCCCTCATTGTATTTGGTTATAAGATTATGAAGGGCATTGAGATGTGCTCTTATTACAAAATGTATTGTGCTATATCAAATTCATATCTCATTATTATCATCCTCAGCCCATAATAAAATAACATACAAAGGAAGAAATATTTACCCGTCTGATCGACAAGCATGTTGCAGGCAGTGGCAGCACTAGAAGTAACTGATGCATTGTGGGTAGCACACGGGTCACTAGGGGGCGCCACATAGGCAGGGCAACTGCCAGGATTCTCAGTGTAGCTGGTCGCAAATTGGATGACAGAAGCCTGTATTGAAGGAAATCGTGTTTATGAATGTTCATGTTATGTTCTTGTATGATGTAACTACGCATACTGACAGGGTTACTCTGGATAAAGAGCACTCCATAAATGAACAAATCAAAAAGAACAAATCAATATATTTACATTTATAATGGTACAGTAGGGTCAAAAGACTCATTTTCTGATAAAACAATATATCAGTATTGGATTTTTACAATACAAAACATATAAATCAATTATTTTAATTTAAATATTAAAATGAAAAAAGAGAACTTGAATAAAGCCAAATAAGGCCTTGTGAGGTAAGTTCTTTTAGACACATAACTTATACATTAGATAATTGACTTAAAGACAAAAGTAAACATGGGCAGACAAAAAACAAACAAAACAAAACACGACAGTAAGTAAAACTACACAGTAAGTTGACCACATTTGGAGCATCATTCAAAAATTCATTGTTATCAATGGATGTTGTCTCTGCCCTTCAATGTCTCACTCACCACTGTGCCACTGGCTGTCCTGGTGTCGTCGTCTGGGTTACCATCGTAGTCGCCAGCCAGCCCGCACATCAACCCCTCAAAGGTGGAGTTGAGGATGAGGGTCAGGGAGGAGGAGATACCCCACTCCAGGTCCAAGCCAAAGTCACTAGAGATGGCCTGCAGGGATGGATGGGATCAAAACAAAGTAAAATTACTCCGTTGCTCACGGTTAGATTTTCTGGCTTCGTGAGCCCCGGTCCAATTATGATGTCAACATTTGCTATGGAACTGCAGTAATTAAAGGGGTTTGGCTAATTAATTGCACCCTCCAAGGAATTTGAACTTTATTAATTCATTTAAAATCATACTAATGGTAATGGGATAACAGCAAAGACCATTTTCTGGCTAGGTGAACCCTGGTCCAGTAAGGATGTCAAAATTTGCCATGGAACTGCAGTATCCAAAGGGGAGTGGTTTAATTGTGTCTTTAAGTTAAGTTAAGTTTAAGTTAAGTTTATATATATAGGGTGGCGCACATAAGTATGCATACCTCATGGCATTAACCTGACAAAAGTGTTCATAACTTCAATACAGCAAATTGTATGGGACTCGTGCTGCTTAGTAGCTGAGTGGAAAAAGGCTAACCCATATCGGGCTCAGAAAAAAAATAGGTCAAATGTTGTGTGTATGCTTTCGTGAGAATTAATGTACAAATAAATACTTTTCAGAAAAAAAGTACAACTTTCAGTAACATCATGACCTTTTTTTTTCAGAATATATGACCTACATATGGGTGGAGGAAAGGCGAAGATAGGAAAGAGTGAAAAGAGGAGAGATGGACTTTTATTTTATTCTATATAACACTAATAAAAGACCATGTTTTGTCTTTCATTTTCAGTGCTTAAACCAAATACTAATGACATGAAATTAGAAGAGGGTGGTGATAAGAGTTCTGAACTATAGCCACAAAGTAGTTACACAGAAAGGAGTATAGAGAAAGAGAGAAGTATGCAGGAAATGTGGTCAGTTTTGCAAAAAAAATATAGGTTTCTGTCAATATCAGTACATGTAATTTGAAAATAGGCATGCACCCAGTTGGAAGGATAGTGTGCTCCATCCTGTTAAAATAAAGTCAGAATTAGTCACTGGGCCATTCCTGGTTGACAGAAAAGACATATACCTACGAGCCTCATTGGTGAAATTAGCAATGTTAAGGAGAACAAATATTTTGAAAATAACACACAAACACAAAGACACTCTCATAATCATGTTTGTACAGATGCACACACATATTTAGAAAGCGAAGAGGGGTAAAGATCGAAATTAGTAACATTAAGTTTTAAAAATATATACACTTTGAAAATAACACACAAACATACACACTACCGCTCAAAGGAATTAGCATAGGAAAAGGGAATGGGAAGAAAGGGAAGGAGCTGCAGTTTTAAACAGTGGTATATTTTGTCTAGTTCAGCATGAAACATGATGCTTTAGCCTAAAAAGAATTGTGTTTCATGCTGAACTGGACAAAATATACCGCTGTTTAAAACTGCAACTCATCCTTCCCGTTCTTCCCTTTCCCTATGCCAATTCCTTTGAGCTGGAGTGTATGCATGCATGCTTGAACATACACACACACGCAGACTGGGATAGGGGAAAAGACTGAAATTAGTCATGTTACAGTGGAGCCTGATATCAATTAATGCACAGTGATTGCAATCAAATGCAATCAGCTCCATACATTGACTGCAATCTGACTGCAATCAGCTGTGATGTTGATCTCAGGCCCAACTGTCAGTACACTTGCACGATTGCACACAAACACATAATACTGGGAAGAGGGAAGGGACAAATCAGAACTTACAATGACAGCACCAGCATTTCGGACACTGAGGCCAGGCAATGGACTTGCTGGTAGAACGACATTGACGCCATCCACTGCGACAGCAGTGCTTCCAGCCAGGGAGATGATCTGTCAAGGTCAAGGACAGAAGAACATTTCTGGGGTAATTTCAATTTACAAAGAAATTTTAGGCATATACAGCCAGTAGTAAGGATATAGCGTGCTCCATCCTGTAAATGAATGAAAAACAAGTCAGAAAAAAATCTTGGAGCCAGACTGGATTTGAACCTGCAATCTAATGCTTACTGGGCAGTGACTTAACCATGCAAGGTATTTCTAGTATACGGATGAAGACACGACAACATGGAAACAAAGAGTCTCATTTAATCTGACTCATTGATACTCATATAGTCCGCCGTAAAAATCATTTGGCTAGATTTTAGTGAAAGGGCTAGCTACTGGGTGTATGCCTAACATTTCTATGTAACTTAACCCTTTCGTCGAGTAGACATTTTTGACATCTGGACATTGTAATATTAAGTACAATGTTTCTTTACGAAATCGTGTTCCAGATGAGATCTAGGTCTCCTCTGCAATGTCTCAAGACTTTGTGATAATCTCAGACATAATGCTTACCACATTGTTGACTGTGATGTCGACACCAACCACTTGCCCATAATCGGGAGAGCTGGCCACTTTATCGTTCTTGATGACGACTTCGAAACTGGACGAAGCAGCCAGGCAGTCTGCAGCCATCAGGTATTCACAGTCTCCCTCAAAGTCATATGCACGGCCATCAAGGGTCAGGAAATGAGGGTCACCGTAGGCATGGGCAGTCCCTTCAGAAACATCAAGTAGAATTAAGTAAACGAAAGTGGTCTGAGATTTGGCTTTCCTGGTCAATTTTAGAGAGGTCCATGACCTTGTTCTTTGTGTTTGACCCATTACAACAAAAGACATGATTGAATTTGTAGTGTACTGCAGCTTCTCCCAATTCAAATTTCAGCTCATATTTGATGCACAACATGACAATATCATGGACTTCATTCTTAGAAAACGTAGAAAGAGTCAAATGCATTTAAATGCGGATCATTTCAGACAAGCAATTTTTCTTCACATAACAGTTTTAATTTGCTTCTTGATCAAATGGCAAAGGAATTAACAGTAATGATACATCAACTTTAATAGTAAGCAAATCAGCGAAACAGATATGGAAAGGGTTTAAGAAATGAAACAAGCTATTTGTGGCTGTGTTTGCTATAATTACGGGAAGCACTTGTTATTCTGAAGGTTCGTTATTCCGAACATTACGCAACAAATGTTCAGATTAATGAACATTTTTTCGTTTTTGGACTAACGAGCATCGAGGTATAGGCAATTTACGTGTTTCGGAATTACGAACCTTCGGAAGAACGAACCCTCGAAATAAACGAACCTTCAGAATATCGAGCTGTAACCATAATTACAAGCCTTGCAACCTTGCTCCCTGAAGTAGAGGTAGACAAGCAGTATTCTTGGTATTTATTTGTTTATGCATGGTACACCCAAATAACAAGTCGGTACATTGCCAATCAATATTAATGAACAGCAGTCACATGACAATGGTAGAAATAAAAGCATGGGATTGTACAGGTACCGCTGGGTCAAGAATGATTTTTGCAATATGTAGCCACAAGGTATCTGAATTAGTAGACATTGACAGAGAGCGAAACTGTTATGCTAGCTAGCTTACCAATGAGAATTGGAGTGGCTTGAGTGGTTTGGTATGTTGTAGATGCACTCTCCTCAGTGGTCTGTTGTCCACTTGTTGGTCTGGCAGTACTATTGGCTTGAAATGTTGTCAGTAAGACCGTGCTAGATTGATCTTGGACGGTCGACACAGCTGCAGTTGTACTTTGATCCATGGTGGTGATATCTCGAGTGGCTCCACCTTCAGACGTAGAGACTGTTGTACCCGATTCACCACTTGTTGCAGCAGACGAGAGGTTGTCGCCCACTGCTGTGGTAAGCACCGTGGTTACAGAAGTTCCATCTGAAGTCATGACTTCCGATGTAGCCTTTGTTGTAGATTCTGTTGGAACTGATGAAATGTAGACCTCTGTGGTCATATTTGACGAGTTAGAGGTTGATGCCTGTGTAGTTGTCTTTGGGCTGGTTGTGACATCTGTGATGACCTCAGTTAGTTCTGTGGTTCCTTTTCCTGTTGTTACGATTGTTTCAATAGTTGTAATGGGCACAGATGTAGTTTGCACTGTAGTTCGTTTTAATGTTGTAGCATCTTCACCTGATTTTTCTGAAGTGGTAGCTTGCTTTGAAGTAGCTCCTTCCGAGGTTATTTCTTTTGTAATAATTGCAGATGAAGGCATCACTGTTGAATCAGATTCTGATGTAAGTGGAATACTTGTTTGTTCTGTAGTAGAGGAAACACTTGTTGCATCATCAGTCATATCCGTCGACCTTCCAGAAGTTGCATCTTGCCTTGTTGTACCTACTTCTGAGGTAACTTCTTCTGTACTAATTGCAGATGAAGGCATCGCTGTTGAACCAGATTTTGATGTAAGTGGAGTAGTTGTTCGTTCTGTAGTAGAGGAAACACTTGTTGCACCATCAGTCATTTCCGCCGACCTTACAGAAGTTGCATCTTGCCTTGTTGTACCTACTTCTGATGTAACTTCTTCTGTACTAATTGCAGATGAAGGCATCGCTGTTGAACCAGTTTTTGATGTAAGTGGAGTAGTTGTTCGTTCTGTAGTAGAGGAAACACTTGTTGCACCATCAGTCATTTCCGTCGACCTTACAGAAGTTGCATCTTGCCTTGCTGTACCTACTTCTGAGGTAACTTCTTCTGTACTAAATGTAGATGAAGGCATCGCTGTTGAACCAGATTTTGATGTAAGTGGAGTAGTTGTTTGTTCTGTAGTAGAGGAAACATTTGTTGCACCATCAGTCATTTCCGTCGACCTTACAGAAGTTGCATCTTGCCTTGTTGTACCTACTTCTGAGGTAACTTCTTCTGTACTAATTGCAGATGAAGGCATCGCTGTTGAACCAGATTTTGATGTAAGTGGAGTAGTTGTTTGTTCTGTAGTAGAGGAAACACTTGTTGCACCATCAGTCATTTCCGTTGAACTTACAGAAGTTGTATCTTGCCTTGTTGTACCTACTTCTGATGTAACTTCTTCTGTACTAATTGCAGATGAAGGCATCGCTGTTGAACCAGATTCTGATGTAAGTGGAGTAGTTGTTTGTTCTGTAGTAGAGGAAACACTTGTTGCACCATCAGTCATTTCCGTCGACCTTACAGAAGTTGCATCTTGCCTTGTTGTACCTACTTCTGAGGTAACTTCTTCTGTACTAATTGCAGATGAAGGCATCGCTGTTGAACCAGATTTTGATGTAAGTGGAGTAGTTGTTTGTTCTGTAGTAGAGGAAACACTTGTTGCACCATCAGTCATTTCCGTTGAACTTACAGAAGTTGTATCTTGCCTTGTTGTACCTACTTCTGATGTAACTTCTTCTGTACTAATTGCAGATGAAGGCATCGCTGTTGAACCAGATTTTGATGTAAGTGGAGTAGTTGTTTGTTCTGTAGTAGAGGAAACACTTGTTGCACCATCAGTCATTTCCGTCGACCTTACAGAAGTTGCATCTTGCCTTGTTGTACTTACTTCTGAGGTAACTTCTTCTGTACTAATTGCAGATGAAGGCATCGCTGTTGAACCAGATTTTGATGTAAGTGGAGTAGTTGTTTGTTCTGTAGTAGAGGAAACACTTGTTGCACCATCAGTCATTTCCGTTGAACTTACAGAAGTTGTATCTTGCCTTGTTGTACCTACTTCTGATGTAACTTCTTCTGTACTAATTGCAGATGAAGGCATCGCTGTTGAACCAGATTTTGATGTAAGTGGAGTAGTTGTTTGTTCTGTAGTAGAGGAAACACTTGTTGCACCATCAGTCATTTCCGTTGAACTTACAGAAGTTGTATCTTGCCTTGTTGTACCTACTTCTGATGTAACTTCTTCTGTACTAATTGCAGATGAACGCATCGCTGTTGAACCAGATTTTGATGTAAGTGGAGTAGTTGTTTCTTCTGTAGTAGAGGAAACACTTGTTGCATCATCAGTCTTTTCTGTTGACCTTCCAGAAGTTGCATCTTTCCTTGTTGTACCTCCTTCTGTGGGAACTTCTGTAATAATTGCAGATGAAGGCATCACTGTCGAACCAGATTCTGATGTAAGTGGAGTAGTCATTTGTTCTGTAGTAGAGGAAACACTTGTTGCATCATCAGTCTTCTCTGTCAATCTAACAGAAGTGGCAGCTTGGCTTGTAGGACCTCTTTCTGAGGTAAGTTCAACTGTTTGACCTTCTGTTGTCTCTTGTGCAGTGCGTAATTCCTCTGTAGAAGCTTGGGATGACACAGCACTTGATGCCATTTCAGAAGTGATGCCATCTGATTTGCCCGCATAGGTAGTTTCTGGAGCAGTGGTAAATTTTAGAGTTGCATCACTAGTAACTCCAACAGATGTGGAGTCAGTTGATGCTCTGTTTGTTAACACTGTAGTCACATAGGTAGTTGAGCCAGGCTCAGATGTCTGCAAAAGAGTGGAGTCCAAAGATGTAGTTAAGGCTTGTGTTGTTATTTCATTTGTCAATGCAGAAGTTGTGAGTATCTCTGAAGAAGCACGCTCAGTACTTTGTTCAACAGTGCTAAATAACTTGTGTGATGTGGGACCCTCTGTGCTAGCTACAGGTGTAAGTTTTGTTGTTGCAGGTACTGTTGAGCCAGAACTAGATGTTAAACTTGCAGTTGTTTGAATATCAGAAGTAGTAAATGCCACAGATGTTGCCCCTCCTGTAGATTTTTTAACAGATGTGGCCCCTTCTGTTGTTTCTGGAGCAGAGCTTAATCCCTCGGATGTTATACCTGCAGATGTCACACCCTCTGTAGTTTCTAAAGATGTTAGCTCTGTTGTCACAGGTGCAGTCGAGCCAAGTTCTGATGTTAACCGCTCCGTGGTTAGGAGCTCTGTAGAAAGTCCTGGAGTCGTGAACTTCTCAGATGTTGCTTCTTCGGTAGTTTCTGCAACAGATGTGGCCCTTTCTGTGGTTTCTGGAGCAGAGCTTAATCCCTCCGATGTCATACCTGCGGATGTCACACCCTCTGTAGTTTCTAAAGATGTTAGCACTGTTGTCACAGGTGCAGTCGACCCAAGTTCTGATGTTAACCGCTCAGTGGTTAGGAGCTCTGTAGAAAGTCCTGGAGTCGTGAACATCTCAGATGTTGCTCCTTCTGTAGTTACTGCAACAGATGTGGCCCCTTCTGTTGTTTCTCGAGCAGAGGTTATTCCTTCCGATGTTATACCTATGGATGTCACACCCTCTGTAGTTTCTAAGAATGTTACCTCTGTTGTCACATGTGCAGTCGAGCCAAGTTCAGATGTTAACCCCTCACTGGTTGGGAGATCTGTAGAAAGTCTGGGAGTCGTGAGCATCTCAGATGTTGCTTCTTTAGTAGTTACTGCAACAGATGTGGCCCCTTCTGTCATTTCTGGAGCAGAGCTTAATCCCTCCGATGTTATACCTGCGGATGTCACACCCTCTGTAGTTTCTAAGGATGTTAGCTCTGTTGTCACAGGTGCAGTCGAGCCAAGTTCTGATGTTAACCGCTCAGTGGCTAGGAGATCTGTAGAAAGTTGTGGAGTCGTGAACATCTCAGATGTTGCTCCTTCTGTAGTTACTGCAACAGATGTGGCCCCTTCTGTTGTTTCTGGAGCAGAGCTTAATCCCTCCGTGGTCATACCTGCGGATGTCACACCGTCTGTAGTTTCTAAAGATGTTAGCTCTGTTGTCACAGGTGCAGTCGAGCCAAGTTCAGATGTTAACCCCTCAGTACTTGGGAGATCTGTAGAAAGTCCGGGAGTCGTGAGCATCTCAGATGTTGTTTCTTTGGTAGTTACTGCAACAGATGTGGCCCCTTCTGTTGTTTCTGGAGCAGAGCTTATTACTTCCGATGTTATATGTACGGATGTCACACCCTCTGTAGTTTCTAAAGATGTTAGCTCTGTTGTCACAGGTGCAGTCGAGCCAAGTTCAGTTGTTAATTCCCCTGTGGTTGGGACATCTGTAGAAAGTCCAGGAGTCGTAAACATCTCAGATGTTGCTTCTTCGGTAGTTTCTGCGGATGTCACACCCTCTGTACTTTCTAAAGATGTTAGCTCTGTTGTCACAGGTGACGTCGAGCCAAATTCAGATGTCAAGCTCTCAGTGGTTGGGAGATCTGTAGAAAGTCCTGGAGTCGTGAACATCTCAGATGTTGCTTCTTCTGTAGTTTCTGCAACAGATGTGGCCCCTTCTGTTGTTTCTGGAGCAGAGCTTAATCCCTCCGTGGTCATACCTGCGGATGTGACACCCTCTGTAGTTTCTAAAGATGTTAACTCTGTTGTCACAGGTGCCGTTGAGCCAAGTTCAGATGTAAACCCCTCAGTACTTGGGAGATCTGTAGAAAGTCCTGGAGTCGTAAACATCTCAGATGTTGCTTCTTCGGTAGTTTCTGCGGATGTCACACCCTCTGTAGTTTCTAAAGACGTTAGCTCTGTTGTCACAGGTGACGTCGAGCCAAATTCAGATGTCAGGCTCTCAGTGGTTGGGAGATCTGTAGAAAGTCCTGGAGTCGTGAACATCTCAGATGTTGCTTCTTCTGTAGTTTCTGCAACAGATGTGGCTCCTCGTGTTGTTTCTGGAGCAGAGCTTAATCCCTCCGTGGTCATACCTGCGGATGTGACACCCTCTGTAGTTACTAAAGATGTTAGCTCTGTGGTCACAGGTGCAGTTGATCCAAAATCAGATGTTAAACCCTCAGTGGATGGGAAATCTGTAGAAAATCCGGGAGTCGTAAACATCTCAGATGTTGCTTCTTCGGTAGTTTCTGCGGATGTCACACCCTCTGTAGTTTCTGAAGATGTTAGCTCTGTTGTCATAGGTGCCGTTGAGCCAAGTTCAGATGTAAACCCCTCAGTACTTGGGAGATCTGTAGAAAGTCCTGGAGTCGTGAACATTTCAGATGTTGCTTCTTCTGTAGTTACTGCAACAGATGTGGCCCCTTCTGTTGTTTCTGGAGCAGAGGTTATTCCTTCCGATGTTATACCTATGGATGTCACACCCTCTGTAGTTTCCAAGAATGTTACCTCTGTTGTCACATGTGCAGTCGAGCCAAGTTCAGATGTTAACCCCTCACTGGTTGGGAGATCTGTAGAAAGTCCGGGAGTCGTGAGCATCTCAGATGTTGCTTCTTTAGTAGTTACTGCAACAGATGTGGCCCCTTCTGTCGTTTCTGGAGCAGAGCTTAATCCCTCCGATGTTATACCTGCGGATGTCACACCCTCGGTAGTTTCTAAGGATGTTAGCTCTGTTGTCACAGGTGCAGTCGAGCCAAGTTCAGTTGTTAATTCCTCTGTGGTTGGGACATCTGTAGAAAGTCCAGGAGTCGTAAACATCTCAGATGTTGCTTCTTCGGTAGTTTCTGCGGATGTCACACCCTCTGTACTTTCTAAAGATGTTAGCTCTGTTGTCACAGGTGACGTCGAGCCAAATTCAGATGTCAAGCTCTCAGTGGTTGGGAGATCTGTAGAAAGTCCTGGAGTCGTGAACATCTCAGATGTTGCTTCATCTGTAGTTTCTGCAACAGATGTGGCCCCTTCTGTTGTTTGTGGAGCAGAGCTTAATCCCTCCGTGGTCATACCTGCGGATGTGACACCCTCTGTAGTTTCTAAAGATGTTAACTCTGTTGTCACAGGTGCCGTTGAGCCAAGTTCAGATGTAAACCCCTCAGTACTTGGGAGATCTGTAGAAAGTCCTGGAGTCGTAAACATCTCAGATGTTGCTTCTTCGGTAGTTTCTGCGGATGTCACACCCTCTGTAGTTTCTAAAGATGTTAGCTCTGTTGTCACAGGTGACGTCGAGCCAAATTCAGATGTCAAGCTCTCAGTGGTTGGGAGATCTGTAGAAAGTCCTGGAGTCGTAAACATCTCAGATGTTGCTTCTTCTGTAGTTTCTGCAACAGATGTGGCTCCTCGTGTTGTTTCTGGAGCAGAGCTTAATCCCTCCGTGGTCATACCTGCGGATGTGACACCCTTTGTAGTTACTAAAGATGTTAGCTCTGTGGTCACAGGTGCAGTTGATCCAAAATCAGATGTTAAGCCCTCAGTGGATGGGAAATCTGTAGAAAATCCTGGAGTCGTAAACATCTCAGATGTTGCTTCTTCGGTAGTTTCTGCGGATGTCACACCCTCTGTAGTTTCTAAAGATGTTAGCTCTGTTGTCACAGGTGCAGTTGATCCAAAATCAGATGTTAAGCCCTCAGTGCTTGGGATATCTGTAGAAAGTCCTGGAGTCGTAAACATCTCAGATGTTGCTTCTTCTGTAGTTTCTGCAACAGTTGTGACTCCTTGTGTTGTTTCTGGAGCAGAGCTTAATCCCTCCGTGGTCATACCTGCGGATGTGACACCCTCTGTAGTTTCTAAAGATGTCAGCTCTGTTGTCACAGGTGCAGTCGACCCAAGTTCAGATGTCAAGCTCCCAGTGGTTGGGATATCTGTAGAAAGTCCTGGAGTCGTAAACATTTCAGATGTTGCTTCTTCGGTAGTTTCTGCGGATGTCACACCCTCTGTAGTTTCTAAAGATGTTAGCTCTGTCGTCACAGGTGACGTCGAGCCAAATTCAGATGTCAAGCTCTCAGTGGTTGGGAGATCTGTAGAAAGTCCTGAAGTCGTGAACCTCTCAGATGTTGCTTCTTCTGTAGTTTCTGCAACAGATGTGGCTCCTTGTGTTGTTTCTGGAGCAGAGCTTAATCCCTCCGTGGTCATACCTGCGGATGTGACACCCTCTGTAGTTACTAAAGATGTTAGCTCTGTGGTCACAGGTGCAGTTGATCCAAAATCAGATGTTAAGCCCTCAGTGGATGGGAAATCTGTAGAAAATCCCGGAGTCGTAAACATCTCAGATGTTGCTTCTTCGGTAGTTTCTGCGGATGTCACATCCTCTGTAGTTACTAAAGATGTTAGCTCTGTGGTCACAGGTGCAGTTGATCCATAATCAGATGTTAAGCCCTCAGTGGATGGGAAATCTGTAGAAAGTCCTGGAGTCGTAAACATCTCAGATGTTGCTTCTTCTGTAGTTTCTGCGGATGTCACATCCTCTGTAGTTTCGAAAGATGTTAACTCTGTTGTCACAGGTGACGTCGAGCCAAATTCAGATGTCAAGCTCTCAGTGGTTGGGAGATCTGTAGAAAGTCCTGGAGTCGTGAACATCTCAGATGTTGCTTCTTCTGTAGTTTCTGCAACAGTTGTGGCCCCTTCTGTTGTTTCTGGAGCAGAGCTTAATCCCTCCGTGGTCATACCTGCCGATGTGACACCCTCTGTAGTTTCTAAAGATGTTAGCTCTGCTGTCACAGGTGCAGTCGACCCAAGTTCAGATGTCAAGCTCTCAGTCATTGGGATATCTGTAGAAAGTCCTGGAGTCGTAAACATTTCAGATGTTGCTTCTTTGGCAGTTTCTGCGGATGTCACATCCTCTGTAGTTTCGAAAGATGTTAGCTCTGTTGTCACAGGTGACGTCGAGCCAAAATCAGATGTTAAGCCCTCAGTGGTTGGGATATCTGTAGAAAGTCCTGGAGTCGTAAACATTTCAGATGTTGCTTCTTCTGTAGTTTCTGCAACAGATGTGGCTCCTTGTGTTGTTTCTGGAGCAGAGCTTAATCCCTCCGTGGTCATACCTACGGATGTGACACCCTCTGTAGTTACTAAAGATGTTAGCTCTGTGGTCACAGGTGCAGTTGATCCAAAATCAGATGTTAAGCCCTCAGTGGATGGGAAATCTGTAGAAAATCCTGGAGTCGTAAACATCTCAGATGTTGCTTCTTCGGTAGTTTCTGCGGATGTCACATTCTCTGTAGTTTCGAAAGATGTTAACTCTGTTGTCACAGGTGACGTCGAGCCAAATTCAGATGTCAAGCTCTCAGTGGTTGGGAGATCTGTAGAAAGTCCTGGAGTCGTGAACATCTCAGATGTTGCTTCTTCTGTAGTTTCTGCAACAGATGTGGCTCCTTGTGTTGTTTCTGGAGCAGAGCTTAATCCCTCCGTGGTCATACCTGCGGATGTGACACCCTCTGTAGTTACTAAAGATGTTAGCTCTGTGGTCACAGGTGCAGTTAATCCAAAATCAGATGTTAAGCCCTCAGTGGATGGGAAATCTGTAGAAAATCCCGGAGTCGTAAACATCTCAGATGTTGCTTCTTCGGTAGTTTCTGCGGATGTCACATCCTCTGTAGTTACTAAAGGTGTTAGCTCTGTGGTCACAGGTGCAGTTGATCCAAAATCAGATGTTAAGCCCTCAGTGGATGGGAAATCTGTAGAAAGTCCTGGAGTCGTAAACATCTCAGATGTTGCTTCTTCTGTAGTTTCTGCGGATGTCACATCCTCTGTAGTTTCGAAAGATGTTAACTCTGTTGTCACAGGTGACGTCGAGCCAAATTCAGATGTCAAGCTCTCAGTGGTTGGGAGATCTGTAGAAAGTCCTGGAGTCGTGAACATCTCAGATGTTGCTTCTTCTGTAGTTTCTGCAACAGTTGTGGCCCCTTCTGTTGTTTCTGGAGCAGAGCTTAATCCCTCCGTGGTCATACCTGCCGATGTGACACCCTCTGTAGTTTCTAAAGATGTTAGCTCTGCTGTCACAGGTGCAGTCGACCCAAGTTCAGATGTCAAGCTCTCAGTCGTTGGGATATCTGTAGAAAGTCCTGGAGTCGTAAACATTTCAGATGTTGCTTCTTTGGCAGTTTCTGCGGATGTCACATCCTCTGTAGTTTCGAAAGATGTTAGCTCTGTTGTCACAGGTGACGTCGAGCCAAAATCAGATGTTAAGCCCTCAGTGGTTGGGATATCTGTAGAAAGTCCTGGAGTCGTAAACATTTCAGATGTTGCTTCTTCTGTAGTTTCTGCAACAGATGTGGCTCCTTGTGTTGTTTCTGGAGCAGAGCTTAATCCCTCCGTGGTCATACCTACGGATGTGACACCCTCTGTAGTTACTAAAGATGTTAGCTCTGTGGTCACAGGTGCAGTTGATCCAAAATCAGATGTTAAGCCCTCAGTGGATGGGAAATCTGTAGAAAATCCTGGAGTCGTAAACATCTCAGATGTTGCTTCTTCGGTAGTTTCTGCGGATGTCACATTCTCTGTAGTTTCGAAAGATGTTAACTCTGTTGTCACAGGTGACGTCGAGCCAAATTCAGATGTCAAGCTCTCAGTGGTTGGGAGATCTGTAGAAAGTCCTGGAGTCGTGAACATCTCAGATGTTGCTTCTTCTGTAGTTTCTGCAACAGATGTGGCTCCTGGTGTTGTTTCTGGAGCAGAGCTTAATCCCTCCGTGGTCACACCTGCAGATGTGACACCCTCTGTAGTTACTAAAGATGTTAGCTCTGTGGTCACAGGTGCAGTTGATCCAAAATCAGATGTTAAGCCCTCAGTGGATGGGAAATCTGTAGAAAATCCTGGAGTCGTAAACATCTCAGATGTTGCTTCTTCTGTAGTTTCTGCGGATGTCACATGCTCTGTAGTTTCGAAAGATGTTAACTCTGTTGTCACAGGTGACGTCGAGCCAAATTCAGATGTCAAGCTCTCAGTGGTTGGGAGATCTGTAGAAAGTCCTGGAGTCGTGAACATCTCAGATGTTGCTTCTTCTGTAGTTTCTGCAACAGATGTGGCTCCTTGTGTTGTTTCTGGAGCAGAGCTTAATCCCTCCGTGGTCATACCTGCGGATGTAACACCCTCTGTAGTTACTAAAGATGTTAGCTCTGTGGTCACAGGTGCAGTTGATCCAAAATCAGATGTTAAGCCCTCAGTGGATGGGAAATCTGTAGAAAATCCTGGAGTCGTAAACATCTCAGATGTTGCTTCTTCGGTAGTTTCTGCGGATGTCACACCCTCTGTAGTTTCTAAAGATGTTAGCTCTGTTGTCACAGGTGCAGTTGATCCAAAATCAGATGTTAAGCCCTCAGTGCTTGGGATATCTGTAGAAAGTCCTGGAGTCGTAAACATCTCAGATGTTGCTTCTTCTGTAGTTTCTGCAACAGTTGTGACTCCTTGTGTTGTTTCTGGAGCAGAGCTTAATCCCTCCGTGGTCATACCTGCGGATGTGACACCCTCTGTAGTTTCTAAAGATGTTAGCTCTGTTGTCACAGGTGCAGTCGACCCAAGTTCAGATGTCAAGCTCTCAGTGGTTGGGATATCTGTAGAAAGTCCTGGAGTCGTAAACATTTCAGATGTTGCTTCTTCGGTAGTTTCTGCGGATGTCACATCCTCTGTAGTTTCGAAAGATGTTAGCTCTGTTGTCACAGGTGACGTCGAGCCAAAATCAGATGTTAAGCCCTCAGTGGTTGGGATATCTGTAGAAAGTGCTGGAGTCGTAAACATTTCAGATGTTGCTTCTTCTGTAGTTTCTGCAACAGATGTGGCTCCTTGTGTTGTTTCTGGAGCAGAGCTTAATCCCTCCGTGGTCATACCTGCTGATGTGACACCCTCTGTAGTTACTAAAGATGTTAGCTCTGTGGTCACAGGTGCAGTTGATCCAAAATCAGATGTTAAGCCCTCAGTGGATGGGAAATCTGTAGAAAATCCCGGAGTCGTAAACATCTCAGATGTTGCTTCTTCGGTAGTTTCTGCGGATGTCACATCCTCTGTAGTTTCGAAAGATGTTAACTCTGTTGTCACAGGTGACGTCGAGCCAAATTCAGATGTCAAGCTCTCAGTGGTTGGGAGATCTGTAGAAAGTCCTGGAGTCGTGAACATCTCAGATGTTGCTTCTTCTGTAGTTTCTGCAACAGATGTGGCTCCTGAAGTTGTTTCTGGAGCAGAGCTTAATCCCTCCGTGGTCATACCTGCAGATGTGACACCCTCTGTAGTTACTAAAGATGTTAGCTCTGTGGTCACAGGTGCAGTTGATCCAAACTCAGATGTTAAGCCCTCAGTGGATGGGAAATCTGTAGAAAATCCTGGAGTCGTAAACATCTCAGATGTTGCTTCTTCTGTAGTTTCTGCGGATGTCACATCCTCTGTAGTTTCGAAAGATGTTAACTCTGTTGTCACAGGTGACGTCGAGCCAAATTCAGATGTCAAGCTCTCAGTGGTTGGGAGATCTGTAGAAAGTCCTGGAGTCGTGAACATCTCAGATGTTGCTTCTTCTGTAGTTTCTGCAACAGATGTGGCTCCTTGTGTTGTTTCTGGAGCAGAGCTTAATCCCTCCGTGGTCATACCTGCGGATGTGACACCCTCTGTAGTTACTAAAGATGTTAGCTCTGTGGTCACAGGTGCAGTTGATCCAAAATCAGATGTTAAGCCCTCAGTGGATGGGAAATCTGTAGAAAATCCTGGAGTCGTAAACATCTCAGATGTTGCTTCTTCGGTAGTTTCTGCGGATGTCACACCCTCTGTAGTTTCTAAAGATGTTAGCTCTGTTGTCACAGGTGCAGTTGATCCAAAATCAGATGTTAAGCCCTCAGTGCTTGGGATATCTGTAGAAAGTCCTGGAGTCGTAAACATCTCAGATGTTGCTTCTTCTGTAGTTTCTGCAACAGTTGTGACTCCTAGTGTTGTTTCTGGAGCAGAGCTTAATCCCTCCGTGGTCATACCTGCGGATGTGACACCCTCTGTAGTTACTAAAGATGTTAGCTCTGTGGTCACAGGTGCAGTTGATCCAAAATCAGATGTTAAGCCCTCAGTGGATGGGAAATCTGTAGAAAATCCTGGAGTCGTAAACATCTCAGATGTTGCTTCTTCGGTAGTTTCTGCGGATGTCACACCCTCTGTAGTTTCTAAAGATGTTAGCTCTGTTGTCACAGGTGCAGTTGATCCAAAATCAGATGTTAAGCCCTCAGTGCTTGGGATATCTGTAGAAAGTCCTGGAGTCGTAAACATCTCAGATGTTGCTTCTTCTGTAGTTTCTGCAACAGTTGTGACTCCTAGTGTTGTTTCTGGAGCAGAGCTTAATCCCTCCGTGGTCATACCTGCGGATGTGACACCCTCTGTAGTTTCTAAAGATGTTAGTTCTGTTGTCACAGGTGCAGTTGACCCAAGTTCAGATGTTAACCGCTCAGTGGTTGGGAGATCTGTAGAAAGTCCTGGAGTCGTGAACATCTCAGATGTTGCTTCTTCTGTAGTTTCTCCAACAGATGTGGCCCCTTCTGTTGTTTCTAGAGCAGAGCTTAATCCCTCCGATGTTATACCTGTAGATGTCACATCCTCTGTAGTTTCGAAAGATGTTAGCTCTGTTGTCAGAGGTGTAGTCGACCCAAGTTCAGATGTTAACCCCTCAGTGCTTGGGACATCTGTAGAAAGTCCTGGAGTCGTGAACATCTCAGATGTTGCTTCTTCTGTAGTTTCTGCAACAGATGTGGCCCCTTCTGTTGTTTCTGGAGCAGAGCTTAATCCCTCTGATGTTATACCTGCGGATGTCACACCTTCTGTAGTTTCTAAAGATGTTAACTCTGTTGTCACAGGTGCAGTTGACCCAAGTTCAGTGGTTGGGACATCTGTAGAAAGTCCTGGAGTCGTGAACATCTCAGATGTTGCTTCTTCTGTAGTTTCTGCAACAGATGTCACACCCTCTGTAGTTTCTAAAGATGTTAGTTCTGTTGTCACAAATGCCGTTGAACCAAGTTCAGATGTAAACCCCTCAGTGCTTGGGAGATCTGTAGAAAGTCCTGGAGTCGTGAACATCTCAGATGTTGCTTCTTCTGTAGTTTCTGCAACAGACGTCGCCCCTTCTGTTGTTTTTGGAGCAGAGCTTAATCCCTCCGATGTCATACCTGCGGATGTTACACCCTCTGTAGTTTCTAAAGATATTAGCTCTGTTGTCACAGGTGCAGTTGATCCAAAATCAGATGTAAAGCCCTCAGTTGATGGGAAATCTGTAGAAAGTCCTGGAGTCGTAAACATCTCAGATGTTGCTTCTTTGGTAGTTTCTGCTGATGTCACATCCTCTGTAGTTTCGAAAGATGTTAACTCTGTTGTCACAGGTGCAGTCGACCCAAGTTCAGATGTTAACCCCTCAGTGGTTGGGACATCTGTAGAAAGTCCTGGAGTCGTGAACATCTCAGATGTTGCTTCTTCTGTAGTTTCTGCAACAGATGTCACACCCTCTGTAGTTTCTAAAGATGTTAGCTCTGTTGTCACAGGTGCAGTCGACTCAAGTTCAGATGTCAAGCCCTCAGTGGTTGGAAGATCTGTAGAAAGTCCTGGAGTCGTGAACATCTCAGATGTTACTTCTTCGGTAGTTACTGCAACAGATGTGGTTCTTTGTGTTGTTTCTGGAGCAGAGCTTAATCCCTCCGTGGTCATACCTGCCGATGTGACACCCTCTGTAGTTTCTAAAGATGTTAACTCTGTTGTCACAGGTGCAGTCGACCTAAGTTCAGATGTTAACCCCTCAGTGGTTGGGACATCTGTAGAAAGTCCTGGAGTCGTGAACATCTCAGAGGTTGCTTCTTCTGTAGTTTCTGCAACAGATGTGGCCCCTTCTGTTGTTTCTGGAGCAGAGCTTAATCCCTCCGGTGTTATACCTGCCGATGTCACACCTTCTGTAGTTTCTAAAGTTATTAACTCTGTTGTGACAGGTGCCGTCGAGCCAAGTTCAGATGTTAACCCCTCAGTGCTTGGGATATCTGTAGAAAGTCCTCGAGTCGTTAACATCTCAGATGTTACGTCTACGGTAGTTTCTCCGGATGTTACATCCTCTGTAGTTTCGAGAGATGTTAGCTCTGTTGTCAGAGTTGCAGTCGACCCAAGATCAGATATGAACCCCTCAGTGGTTGGGACATCTGTAGAAAGTCCTGGAGTCGTGAACATCTCAGATGATGCTTCTTCTGTAGTTTCTCCAACAGATGTGGCCCCTTCTGTTGTTTCTGGAGCAGAGCTTAATCCCTCCGATGTTATACCTGCGGATGTCACACCCTCTGTAGTTTCTAAAGATGTTAACTCTGTTGTCACAGGTGCAGTCGACCCAAGTTCAGATGTTAACGCCTCAGTGCTTGGGAGATCTGTAGAAAGTCCTGGAGTCGTGAACATCTCAGATGTTGCTTCTTCTGTAGTTTCTGCAACAGATGTGGCCCCTTCTGTTGTTTCTGGAGCAGAGCTTAATCCCTCCGATGTTATACCTGCGGATGTCACACCTTCTGTAGTTTCTAAAAGTGTGAAATCTGTTGTCAGGGGTGCAGTCGACCCAAGTTCAGATGATAACCCCACAGTGCTTGGGAGATCTGTAGAAAGTCCTCGAGTCGTTAACATCTCAGATGTTACGTCTTCGGAAGTTTCTGCGGATGTCACACCCTCTGTAGTTTCGAAAGATGTTAGCTCTGTTGTCACAGGTGCAGTCGACCCAAGTTCAGATGTTAACCCCTCAGTGGTTGGAACATCTGTAGAAAGTCCTCGAGTTGTGATAATCTCAGATGATACGTCTTCGGTAGTTTCTGCAACAGATGTGGCCCCTTCTGTTGTTTCTGGAGCAGAGCTTAATCCCATCGATGTTATACCTGCTGATGTCACACCCTCTGTAGTTTCTAAAGATGTTAGCTCTGTTGTCACAGGTGCAGTTGATCCAAAATCAGATGTTAAGCCCTCAGTGGTTCGGAGATCTGTAGAAAGTCCTGGAGTCGTGAACATCTCAGATGTTGCTTCTTCTGTAGTTTCTGCAACAGATGTGGCCCCTTCTGTTGTTTCTGGAGCAGAGCTTAATCCCTCCGATGTTATACCTGCGGATGTCACACCCTCTGTAGTTTCTAAAGATGTTAACTCTGTTGTCACAGGTGCAGTCGACCCAAGTTCAGATGTTAACCCCTCAGTGCTTGGGAAATCTGTAGAAAGTCCTGGAGTCGTAAACATCTCAGATGTTCCTTCTTCTGTAGTTACTGCAACAGATGTGGCTCCTTGTGTTGTTTCTGGAGCAGAGCTTAATCCCTCCGTGGTCATACCTGCGGATGTGACACCCTCTGTAGTTTCTAAAGATGTTAGCTCTGTTGTGACAGGTGCCATCGAGCCAAGTTCAGATGTAAACCCCTCAGTGCTTGGGAGATCTGTAGAAAGTCCTGGAGTCGTGAACATCTCAGATGTTACGTCATCGGTAGTTTCTGCTGATGTCACATCCTCTGTAGTTTCGAAAGATGATAGCTCTGTTGTCAGAGGTGCAGTCGACCCAAGTTCAGATGTTAACCCCTCAGTGCTTGGGAGATCTGTAGAAAGTCCTGGAGTCGTGACCTTCCCAGATGTTGCTTCTTCTGTAGTTTCTGCAACAGATGTGGCCCCTTCTGTTGTTTCTGGAGCAGAGCTTAATCCCTCAGATGTTATACCTGCGGATGTCACACCCTCTGTAGTTTCTAAAGATGTTAACTCTGTTGTCACAGGTGCAGTCGACCAAAATTCAGATGTTAACCCCTCAGTGGTTAGGACATCTGTAGTTTCTGCAACGGATGTGGCCCCTTCTGTTGTTTCTGGAGCAGAGCTTAATCCCTCCGATGTTATACCTGCGGATGTCACACCCTCTGTAGTGTCTAAAGATGTTAGCTCTGTTGTCACTGGTGCAGTCGACCCAAATTCAGATGTTATCCCCTCAGTGCTCAAGATATCCGTAGAAAGTCCTGGAGTCGTGAACATCTCAGATGTTGCTTCTTCTGTAGTTTCTGCAACAGATGTGGCCCCTTCTGTAGTTTCTACAGCAGATGTGGCCCCTTCTGTTGTTTCTGGACCAGAGCTTAATACCACAGATGTCATACCTGCAGATGTCACACCCTCTATAGTTTCTGAAGATGTTAGCTCTGTTGTCACAGGTGCCGTCGAGCCAAGTTCAGATGTAAACCCCTCAGTGCTCGGGAGATCTGTAGAAAGTCCTCTAGTTGTGACAATCTCAGATGTTACATCTTCGGTAGTTTCTGCAACAGATGTGGCCCCTTCTGTAGTTTCTGGAGCAGAGCTTAATCCCTCCGATGTTATACCTGCGGATGTCACACTCTCTGTAGTTTCTAAAGATGTTAACTCTGTTGTCACAGGTGCAGTTGATCGAAAATCAGATGTTAAGCCCTCAGTGGTTCGGAGATCTGTAGAAAGTCCTTGAGTCGTGAACTTCTCGGATGTTGCTTCTTCGGTAGTTCCTGCAACAGATGTGGCCCCTTCTGTCGTTTCTGAAGCAGAGCTTAATCCCTCCGATGTTATACCTGCGGATGTCACAGCCTCTGTAGTTTCTAAAGATGTTAACTCTGTTGTCACAGGTGCAGTCGACCCAAATTCAGATGTTAACCCCTCAGTGGTTGGGACATCTGTAGTTTCTGCAACAGATGTGGCCCCTTCTGTTGTTTCTGGAGCAGAGCTTAATCCCTCCGATGTTTTACCTGCGGATGTCACACCCTCTGTAGTGTCTAAAGATGTTAGCTCTGTTGTCACAGGTGCGGTTGATCCAAAATCAGATGTTAAGCCCTCAGTGGTTCGGATATCTGTAGAAAGTCCTGGAGTCGTGAACATTTCAGATGTTGCTTCTTCTGTAGTTTCTGCAACAGATGTGGCCCCTTCTGTTGTTTCTGGAGCAGAGCTTAATCCCTCCGTGGTCATACCTGCGGATGTGACACCCTCTGTAGTTTCTAAAGATGTTAGCTCTGTTGTGCCAGGTGCCATCGAGCCAAGTTCAGATGTAAACCCCTCAGTGCTTGGGAGATCTGTAGAAAGTCCTGGAGTCCTGAACATCTCAGATGTTACGTCTTCGGTAGTTTCTGCCGATGTCACATCCTCTGTAGTTTCGAAAGATGTAGCCCCTTCTGCTGTTTCTGGAGCAGAGCTTAATCCCTCCGATGTTATACCTGCGGATGTCACACCCTCTGTAGTTTCTAAAGATGTTAGCTCTGCTGTCACAGGTGCAGTTGATCCAAAATCAGATGTTAAGCCCTCAGTGGTTCGGAGATCTGTAGAAAGTCCTTGAGTCTTGAACTTCTCGGATGTTGCTTCTTCGGTAGTTCCTGCAACAGATGTGGCCCCTTCTGTCGTTTCTGAAGCAGAGCTTAATCCCTCCGATGTTATACCTGCGGATGTCACACCCTCTGTAGTTTCTAAAGATGTTAACTCTGTTGTCACAGGTGCAGTCGAGCCAAGTTCAGTTGTTAATTCCTCTGTGGTTGGGACATCTGTAGAAAGTCCAGGAGTCGTGAACATCTCAGATGTTGCTTCTTCTGTAGTTTCTGCAACAGATGTGTCCCCTTCTGTTGTTTCTGGAGCAGAGCTTAATCCCTCTGATGTCATACCTGCAGATTTCACACCCTCTGTAGTTTCTAAAGATGTTAACTCTGTTGTCACAGGTGCAGTTGATCCAAAATCAGATGTTAAGCCCTCAGTGGTTAAGAGATCTGTAGAAAGTCCTGGAGTCGTGAACATCTCAGATGTTGCTTCTTCTGTAGTTACTGCAACAGATGTGGCTCCTTGTGTTGTTTCTGGAGCAGAGCTTAATCCCTCCGTGGTCATACCTGCGGATGTGACACCCTCTGTAGTTTCTAAAGATGTTAGCTCTGTTGTGACAGGTGCCGTCGAGCCCAGTTCAGATGTAAACCCCTCAGTGCTTGGGAGATCTGTAGAAAGTCCTCGAGTCGTGAACATCTTAGATGTTACGTCTTCGGTAGTTTTTGCGGATGTCACATCCTCTGTAGTTTCGAAAGATGTTAGCTCTGTTGTTACAGGTGCAGTCGACCCAAGTTCAGATGTTAACCCCTCAGTGCTTGGGAGATCTGTAGAAAGTCCTGGAGTCGTGAACTTCCCAGATGTTGCTTCTTCTGTAGTTTCTGCAACAGATGTGGCCCCTTCTGTTGTTTCTGGAGCAGAGCTTAATCCCTCCGATGTTATACCTGCGGATGTCACACCCTCTGTAGTTTCTAAAGATGTTAGCTCTGTTGTCACAGGTGCAGTCGAGCCAAGTTCAGTTGTTAATTCCTCTGTGGTTGGGACATCTGTAGAAAGTCCTGGAGTCGTGAACATCTCAGATGTTGCACCCTCTGTAGTTTCTGCAACAGATGTGGCCCCTTCTGTTGTTTCTGGAGCAGAGCTTAATCCCTCTGATGTTATATCTGCGGATGTCACACCCTCAGTAGTTTCTAAAGATGCTAGCTCTGTTGTCACAGGTGCAGTCGAGCCAAGCTCAGATGTTAACCCCTCAGTGGTAGGGAGATCTGTAGAAAGTCCTGGGGTCGTGAACATCTCAGATGTTGCACTTTCTTTAGTTTCTACAACAGATGTGGCCCCTTCTGTTGTTTCTGGAGCAGAGCTTAATCCCTCTGATGTTATATCTGCGGATGTCACACCCTCAGTAGTTTCTAAAGATGCTAGCTCTGTTGTCACAGGTGCAGTCGAGCCAAGCTCAGATGTTAACCCCTCAGTGGTAGGGAGATCTGTAGAAAGTCCTGGGGTCGTGAACATCTCAGATGTTGCACTTTCTGTAGTTTCTACAACAGATGTGGCCCCTTCTGTAGTTTCTACAGCAGATGTCGCCTCTTCTGTTGTTTCTGGAGCAGCGCTTAATATCTCAGATGTTATACCTAGGGATGTCACACCCTCTGTAGTTTCTAAAGATGTTAGCTCTGTTGTCACAGGTGCAGTCGAACCAAGCTCAGATGTTAACCCCTCAGTGGTTGGGAGATCTGTAGACAGTCCTGCAGTCGTGAACATCTCAGATGTGGCACTTTCTGTAGTTTCTACAACAGATGTGGCCCCTTCTGTAGTTTCTACAGCAGATGTCGCCTCTTCTGTTGTTTCTGGGGCAGAGCTTAATCTCTCAGATGTGATACCTAGGGATGTCACACCCTCTGTAGATTCTGAATATGTTAGCTCTGTTGTCACAGGTGCAGTCGAGCCAAGTTCAGTGGTTAATTCCTCTGTGGTTGGGAGATCTGTAAAAAGTTCTGGAGTCGTGAACATCTCAAATGTTGCTCCTTCTGTAGTTTCTGCAACAGATGTGGCCCCTTCTGTTGTTTCTGGAGCAGAGCTTAATCCCTCCAATGTTATACCTGCGGATGTCACACCCTCTGTAGTTTCTGAAGATGTTAGCTCCGTTGTCACAGGTGCAGTCGAGCCAAGTTCAGTTATTAATTCCTCTGTGGTTGGGAGATCTGTAGAAAGTCCTGGAGTCATGAACATCTCAGATGTTGCTCCTTCTGTAGTTTCTGCAACAGATGTGGCCCCTTCTGTTGTTTCTGGAGCAGAGCTTAATCCCTCCGATGTTATACCTGCGGATGTCACATCCTCTGTAGTTTCTGAAGATGTTAGCTCTGTTGTCACAGGTACAGTCGAGCCAAGTTTAGATGTTAATTCCTCTGTGGTTGGGAGATCTGTAGAAAGTCCTGGAGTCATGAACATCTCAGATGTTGCTCCTTCTGTAGTTTCTGCAATAGATGTGGCCCCTTCTGTTGTTTCTGGAGCAGAGCTTAATCCCTCCAATGTTATACCTGCGGATGTCACACCCTCTGTAGTTTCTGAAGATGTTAGCTCTGTTGTCACATGTGCAGTCGAGCCAAGTTCAGTTGTTAATTCCTCTGTGGTTGGGACATCTGTAGAAAGTCCTAGAGTCGTGAACATCTCAGATGTTGCTCCTTCTGTAGTTTCTGCAACAGATGTGGCCCCTTCTGTTGTTTCTGGAGCAGAGCTTAATCCCTCCCATGTTATACCTTTGGATGTCACACCCTCTGTAGTTTCCAAAGATGTTACTCTAGGAGAAGTTTCATAGTCTGTTGCAGCTGAAACAGTTGTTTGTGAATCCTTTGTGGATTTGTTTGGTATTGTTGATGACATATCTGTAGAGTCCTGAACAGTTTCTGTTGCAGTAGACATAGTTGTTTGTGAATCCATCGTTGTTTCAAATAGGGACGTGGTGTCAACAGTTGATTCTGCATCTGTTGTGTCATATACAGTTGTTTGGTTAGCAGAGCCAACATCCTGAGAAATATTTGTTTCCCAGGTAATTGTTGTTTCAGAGGGTGTGGCTTGTGATGTTGTTTCTTCTGGAGTTGTCACACCGACTGTTGTTTCAGGCGCATTTGGTTGTGATGACTCTGTAGTATCCTCAGAGGTAGTTGCACCATCTGTTGTCATATCCTGATTGCTGGATTGGAGTTTTCTTCCAATATTTGACATATACCCTGTACATGCTGAAAGAAATCAGATGCAAACGAAGAACACATTCATTTTATTTGAATCAACATTCCATCATCTTCAAAAAGAAACGTTTTAAGCCTGGCTATTTACCTGCAAACAGAAAAATTGTGTTTTATGATTCCACATTGTCATCAGTTCTCTGCACGTCATGGTCTATGCTTTGAATACATGACTTTGAACCTTTAATATTTTGGTCTCTAATTGCTTTGACCCCAAATCAAACCAGATCCTCTGCTCCATTTTCACAAAGATTATTGACCTTTGACCATAGTTGAATATGACCAACATGTCAATATGAGATGACCTCCTAGATTCATCTTTGCAATAGGCACATTTCATATCCATTCTTTGGGTGCTAATTTATCACAATAGCAGTATAGGGAGAATAAATTTGACCTCTGACAATCATTGATGGGTTTGACCCCAGCCATTAAACACCAAGTAATGTGTAGATTTATGTAACAAATGTGGTTAAGTTTGCTATATGAATGGGGCAAGATCGAACATGAACATACCTGTACTAACTATTACATTTAAAGAAACCTCTTGAGCTCTGCTATCTTTTGTTGTCATAGTGATTGCATAGAGTGTGCCCTCCATCAAACCGGTCAGAATGGTTCGGCCAGTGAGGACAGCACCAGGTGTTGTCTCCATGACAACAGCTGTGTCGTCGTTCTTGACTGTACGGTACCCTACGGTAACTTCTGCAGGGACAGAAGAGTGCCATCTTACACCAAGTGCTGTGCTGTTGATGGACCACGCAACTACCAAAAGACCATCTGAAAAGATATTTGAAAGAGAAGTGAAAGCAAATGATAGAAATTCCTCGACCACACAAACTAAACAAAATAGCAAAATACGATGAAGAATCTTGCCCTAAGTGTGAATAGATTCTGTCTGTGTTGCACTCTTGCCGCAAGAACAAAGAGAGTTTCTTATTAAGGGTGTTCTGTTAAATGTCACCCGTGTGGGGTGACATGTAATTCAAGATAGCAGTAATTATTGTTCCTTAAAACATGAGCCACACACACTAGGCTAGATCTCAACTGAACACATACTTTTGAAACTAGGGGTCTGTTTCTGCATTATAATGCCGGTGACATCTCACTTGATGACAAATTGGTAGCCTTTCTCATGAAACTCTGCAGTAATTGATAAAATATCAGGTTGAACTAATTATAATTTTGTTAAATATAGGATGAAGTATTGTTTAAAATGTTGATTATTCTATGGCTTGATGTATAACACATAATTTTCATGTAGATTGTCGTGATATCAATCTCTCATTTTCTTCTGATAAATCAATTCATCAATTTATTTGTGTTGACCATGTTTATGATAGACTAGGTAAACATGCCATTTTTAAATTAAATGTCTGGATATTGAAAAAAGGGTTATCAAATGCATGTGTTGATATTCACAACTGATGCAAAATTCTCAGTCAAATGTAGAATTAATAACTATACAATAAATAAGCAAACACTAGTGATTTTCCAACGTTAAACATTTCAAAATGTTGGCATGCTTAGACTATATACCTCTGATCTACGGCATGCAAGAATGATACTCAACAAAGTCAACATTTTGAAATAATTGTTATGCTTTTTCGTGAACTTTGCCTCCAGTGATGTAAGCAAGCAAATCCCTTTCCCCGCCACAGCTGATTTAATGCTTAGTCTGACAAAATGCAACAGAAATGTTATCGTACCACGCGTAATGCACATTTATTCACTATCCAAGGCCCTTATTAAGCAATGCAGCTTTCCATAAGTCACTATTGTTCTCAAGGATCGTCCAATCGAGAACAATAAATGCAACAGCTAGGGTCCAATTAAGCAGTTCCAGCATTTAGAGCTGATGAGGTAAGAGTTGTAATAATAGCTTCGAGTCACCTCAGCAAATTTTCCCTTGAATGAAGTGATGTTAAAGGTCCCCTGTCATCAAAATGTATGTCGACTTATGTTGATGCAACATCATATGTACATAACAAAATCACTAACTGTTCGATGAAAATATGTGTCCTATATTTCAATATAATTTTTCTTAATTTCTTCTCAGCACTGTTAAGCCCCGCCTCCAAAATATCCTCCAACTCAAGATTCCCCCTGTGACATCATCAAAGGTAGAAATAAGCAGGATAATAGACAGAATTTATGCACAAATTAAACATTGCAATGACTACCTCCACCTGCCCAGAAGAGCATCACATGTCTTCACACAATACCATTTAACAACCTTTCATGTGGGAATAATCCTTTCCTTATGTCAGAAATGTGCTAGCAATGTGATGCTATTATAAGCACTTGCAGGTAGTCATTGCAATGTTTAGTTTGTGCATAAATTCTGTCTATTTTCCTGCTACTTTCTACCATTGATGATGTCACAGGGGGAATCTTGAGTTGGAGGATATTTTGGAGGTGGGTCTTATCAGTGCTGAGAAAAAAATATAGAGAAATTATTTTAAAATATAGGAGACATATTTCCATTGAACAATTAATGATTTTGTTATATACATACTAAGTTGCATCAATAGAAGTCAACATACATTCTGATGACAGGGGCCCTTTAAACAAGCAAATCCCTTTTCCCGCCACGGCTGATTTAATTATGCTTAGTGAAGTCTGACAAAATGCAACAGAAATATTTTTGTCGCACACATAATGCACATTTCAAGGCCCTTATTACGCAACTCAGCTTTCTATAAGTCACTGTATTTTTTTTTTTCAAGGATCATCCGATCGAGAACAATAGATGTGACAGGGTCCGAGCAGTTCTAGCATTTAGAACTCGGGTTATCGTGTTGAGGAACGCGCCCTAACTTAATTCTTTACACTATAATCACGGCATTGTGTAGGAACATCCTGTAGTCACATAAATTTCGTAGATCTACTGAGTACTGATGGTAAGCAACTGATGGGTACGCACAACTCATGACCCGTTCTTGTGCTGTATGAGATACTCAATTTATTCCTGTTTTAACATCGTGGGAGTGAATTTCCTACAAATTAAATCCTAATCAAAATTTGTTAATATTATTGACATTGTTTTCAGATGCTCGTTGAAAAAAAGAAATGTTAATCTACAAATAGCTGATTTAGCTGATGAGAATCAAAATCATTGAGATAGTGATTTGGCACCTGGGAACAGGTCACCAGTCGTGCGTATAAAGTCGTGCTTAATGCCATGCATAATTTATACAAACATCTTGGCAAACACCCCTCCCCGCCCCCCCCCCCCCTCACCCCCGTCTCATTTTCTTATTCAGTATATAGACTGCACATTAATTGAAAACCTAGAGCAGATTTAAATATTGTGCACAAAGAAGGTCTATTTTGGGGTGTGTATCTGGTCATGGAATCGAGACACGATTATAGAATCGAAAATTATGCAATACTCAGTTGGTGCATGCATGCATTAGTGTAATGATAGTAAGTCTTGAGACAAGACTAGAGCACTTCTCAAGATGGCAACACACGCACGTATAGTCTGCTGCAATAAAGTTACTACAACGTAGAAGCCTTGTTCGAGTCATCCTATCTGAGTCTACACAAGATCACAACAATAAGCATGTCTAAATCCCTTCTTCAAATGACACTGATTTCATGATCGTACGTACTTCTTTACAAGATAGTCCGAACAATGTTGGGTGTAACCCCAGTTCCTTTTATAACCATAAAGAGGAACAATCAAATTCATTCATGTATGAATCCTGCACAACTCCTTCTATTATGTAACCTAAATCCTTTCCTACATGTCCTCATCAACAAAACGCTATAGTTGCAAGATGGGTGTAACCCCAATTCCTCTTGTTGAACGTACAATGCAGGAAACCTTTGAATACCTTTCTGAAGGATCAGCAGATCGATTGAGAGATCTCATTCTGAAATTCGGCCCCCACTAGAGAAGTATTAACCCATACTGCCATACTCCAGTGCCCATGAATTAGAATAACATGGACCCTATAATATATCCAGCCTCCAGGCTTCTTTGAAACCTCACTGATTAATTAATCAATCAATCAAAAGAGCAGATCTTACGCATTTCCCTCTTAAGTTCAAAATCTTCAGAAAGTTAGCCGGACGTCGCTGTGATAATAATAATAACAAAAAAATCCCACAATGAACAACGTTATGGCGCTATAGAATTCGACTGTGAGCTCCTCCCGTCTCAACTCATCTTTTAACTCAGGTAATTTCGGCAAGGCGTTGATATTGCTTTTCATTAACTTCATGAAGGGGGTAGATATGGAACTCTTGTCGATATGGATATTAATGATAATACTGACCGATTTAAGCACTTCGTTGGAACAGAGGAGGAGAGCCCAGTCAGATTAGGTCTTAGGTTGCGCGATCACAAGTACCGGAGCTGAGACCGGCCAATTTGACGCTGCTGCTAGTTATAGCCCCGAGACTGCTCCCGAGCGCGCAGCCCGCTCATTGCGTGAGCGAGCTGGTCGCAGTAACTACAGCGTAGTAATAATTGTTATCTTGTACGTCAGGGAAAGTTTGTGCTGGCAATCCACTGAACTAGTTCAGTGTGGCAATCCCGCACAATTAGGACACCGGACTATCCCGCTATTCATTTTTTTTAAATGAATTTTAACCCTTATCCTAAATGACCCTAGCTGACCCTATAACCCTAAACATAAACCCTGACCCTAGCCCTAGACAACATTTTCGCTACTTAATTCGATCGTCCAATAACATAGCTAATCGGATAGGCTATTCGTTTATTTTTGCCCGTGTATATGATATGCCCATAGAGCTATTAAATATAGCTCTATGGATATGCCCCATAAAAGAACCCTGGAATTTTCAAGGCACTTTCTCAAAACCAACTCGTCCAAGATTGCGGTGATATTTGAAGTGTGAAGGCAACCTACAAGTAGCCTTATAACAGTGGCGGATTTAGGGGAAGGGGAACACATCCGGCCCACCCCCCCCCCTCCCCCTTTGAAACCAAAGTTTTAACAATGAGGCCATTTTTTCTTATTGTATGTCAATGTGCCCCCCCCCCCCCCCCCCCGGGCCTTTTTGAAAGTTAGGGCCTTTTTTTTTTAGTCATCACACGATTTTTCCCTGACCAAATATATATTTTCTAAATGTGCCCCCCCCCCCCCCCTTACCCCAAAATCCTGTCCTGTCACTAATTGGGGTTAGACTGATGACATTTTTGGGGAAAATCTCTCAAAGGTCAGAGGTCAAAGGTCAATGGACTTTGCCAAAATTGGCTAAAATTGCCCCCAAATAGATAATTGTCACATTGAATCCAAATCTAATGATTCAGTTCAAACCAAATATAGTAGAGAGATGTATCACTTCATTAAGGTAGTAGACTGGTGAAGTTTGGGTAAAATTCCTGAAAGGTCAAAGGTCAATTTAAACAAACTTGATACAAGGATAGATTTAGACAGACTGATTAGATTGGAAGTGAAAGAAGTAGGAGGTCTTAACGCGGGTCAAATGTCAATGAACATTGCCAAACTTGGCTAAACATAAAAAAAACATACACAGGAATTCAATGATACATTGCCCACTAAACATTCACATTTTCTGAGAATAAATCTAAATAGAGCTAGCAAAGAAGCGGAGGCATATTCATCGTCTGCATGCCAGGCGACTTAAGCTAGTTTTTATTTTTTTCATTAGAACAGTAAATAAAACATTTAAAGAAGTCACTTTTACAAAAAGAACATAATATATTCAATAGCACAAAAAATGAAAAAGGTACATAAAATAGCACAATTAATATTCAATGCAAAACCACGGGAAACGCCGCGGAAACCGGGGGGGGGGGGGGGGGACAGGCTAATCCCTAAAGGAATTTATATAGAGTAGCGAAGTGGTGTCGTCATATGAGCTTGTTGTCAAGACAATTAATGGCTCTAAACATACTCGCTCCAGTGCATGAGACGTTTACCAGCCCGATATTGCAGTCTCCGTTGCACCGCTGCTTGCACTACCCGCGCATTGTTTAGAGCCAGTTGCCGCACCTCGGTACTCTATAGGGTCCATGATTTAATGGTAAACGACATGATATCAACAGTTTTTTTTTTCAATGACCTTAAAAACCTTACAACTTACCCGTTTGTCCTTGGCTTTCTAGGGTTGTGCACGGTGTTGGTACATCTGTCAGAGAAAGGAGATGAATGTGAGAATCATATTTAACAACGTTGTAGTTTCGCAAATTCAAATGATACTAGGAATTTTCACCCCCCCAAAAAAAGAAAAGAAAAAAAAGAAAGGTAATTGAAGGCCCGTGACAAAGACAAAAAATAAAACCCTTTGGGTAGACGAATATATTACTATTTTGTTCACATTCTCTTCTTCACACTCTTTGCCGGCTCATTAAACAAAATAACGTGCTTTCGACTTTCTGATAAAAACAACAACAGCATTTGTGTAGATCGCTCATAAGACGGGAGGCGGGGGAAGTGGGGGTGGAAGGGGGATCCCCCCATCCCGCCCTAAGGGTAAAGGAAAGGCGACGGGGATATGAAGGTATAACACTCTCAACAGAAACTTAGTACATTCCACTAACATGAAATCAACTTTTCCATATTACTAATACCCTAATAACACTAGAGGCGGAAGAAGCCGGAATGCCGTCGGAATGAAAATTCTTGGCACATTCCTGGATATTCGAAGTGCATTCTAAAAATTCTGAATGCATTCTGAGTGCATTCCAAATATTCGGGTCCATTCTTGTGTCCGGTTCGAATGTTTTGCTCATAGCATGCTCAAAATTTTCGAGGTACATTCGAACTGGAAAAAATATCGAACGGCATTCAAAGTGCAGTCCATCAGCACTCTGACTGCATTCCAAATATTCTGACGACATTTCAACAACATTCGAAACATTCCAATCGCATTCATGGGAGAATCGAATCGCATAAAAGCACGGCTAGCTGTCATTGAGGAGTCACTGAGGAGCATTGAGGTCAACCACCAAGAAAGATCAATACGAAATTCCCTCCCGAATGAGCCTCGAATATTGAACATTTTTCATGCTGACTGATTCTGCTTGATTCCTGCTGATTCCGAATAAGTGTGACGGGGGATTCATAAAATGCTACACAGGGGAAGGGGGGATTCAACCTCCAAATGAGCATGGTACAAAGCAGTGTTGTCATGGCAACCTCACTCCCATTTGAAGAATAATGCTCTGCATCATGCTCTTGGTATTGCATAGTTTACATCTTTAACTGTCCAATTTTACAATGAAAAGTCCAAACTAAAAAGATACACACCCAACAATACAATATAAACCACCAAAATCAACTATATTATCGACCTAGGTCGATTTTTCTGTTGGCAATTCTATTATGGCTGATGCTTTCTTAAATACACTCAATGTCTCTATATTTTAAAGTAGGGCTGAGCTAGGTTTCCGTACGAAAAAATTAAAGCACCGCATCTACAATGTAGGTCTACATCTTGGCCTATATCTATCCATCCTGTTTCGTGTACTGTTCATGATTATAATAAAAAATGTCATGTGTTCTCGAATGTGAGCTAGCCATGCCTCTCCTCCAACGGTATGACGGTAGTGTGTACCCAATCATACACCTGTGTATGATTGGTTATTTTGGTCATTTTCTTTGTCCATTTGCTGTCAAAGCTCACAGGCAGATAACCTGCCTGAGCTACCTCATTTTCTTTTTATTATTTTCCCTACCACTATATCGTTCACCGTGCATGTTCCTCGATCAAATCAGGATTGTCCCCGTACCCCCCCCCCCCCCCCCCACCACCGCCACCACCCCCACCCCTTTGGCAAAAGTGATAGATCATCCATGTTGCGGGAAAAGAAGCTCAGTGGGAAATTAAAGACATATTTTTCACATTTTGAGTAGACTTATTAGAACTCCAGCCAGCTAAAAACGCAACATTACAGGCTTTGGACATAATGCAAGCCATGGAGTTAAATGCCACAAGGTCAGAAAAGCCGTTGTGAAATGTAAGGCATAAGCAATTCCTTCTCCGATCTCTGTGAACCACTTTCTCCGCGCTCTCATCCATTTATTTCAAAGCAAAACGAAATTTTACAAAAGAACGACTCATTTGTGTGGAGTTTTGACGGAGAAAGAGAGAGAGAGAGAAAGAGAAAAGATAGACAGAGAGAGAGAGACAACGATAGTGAAGGAGAGAGAAAGAGAGAGAGGGAGTGAGAGAGAGAGAGAGAGAGGAGAGACAGAGAAGACAAGAGAGAGAGGGGGGGGGGAGAGAGAGATAAATGGTGGTTAATATAGCATGCGATTTACGCCAAAGATCTTCAAACAGTGATAATCCAAAAGGACGCTAAGGTGTGGCACACTGTTTACAACAACGGCATTTTTAAAAAATGTAGTTGTCCTTTTCTTCTCCTTCGACTACGTCTTTCTCTTCTCCTTTCTTTCACGATTTTCTTCTCATGATTGTACCTCTCTTCCCCCTTCTTTTTGTCATAGATCTGATACCGTGTTCAAATGAGTCTTTTATGGCCTTTAATGCCTGATATGATTCATCATATTTCCATTCTTCTTGATCTTATTTTAATCGAAACATTGATCTTTCTTCGTTGATTCATGGATGTGTTATGGACGGATATGAAGCAACTTTCGTTCTTTGAACCCATGCGTGGCACCGCCGAAAAATTATGTGGTCTCAGCATGTGATTTTCGAGTGTTTTAACAATAACGAGCATGATTGCGTAGCAACGGTTTCTCAGAGAGAATAAAAGAAATGTAAAGTATTATTTCTCTTGTCCAGTTTTGTTGGATTGCAGCAATACTTTTGCCCCTGACAACCGAAAAGCTTGCCAGAGGTCTGCTCGACATAGCAACAACTAATGTATGCAAAGTGGAGAGCGAGAGAGAGAGCAGTGTTGGGTTAACGGGGCGGGGGGGGGGGGAGGGGGGTAGGGGGGATCGCCCAATAAAGGGAGGGTAGTAATTGCTCGATAGGCATGAGGATCACTTTTCTACGACCGAAGACCCGCGCGCAAAATCTCACATCTCTGACGCCCGCCTACCCCTAGCAGCCCCCCCCCCCCCCCCCCCTTAGCGAAAAAGCTAGATCCGCCTTTGTAGAGAGAGTCAACTCGCTCCTCGCCCGAATCCGAAACATAGAATTCCGCATTGATCCTGAATGTGAGCAACATCAGAGAAACAGTTAGGCCAAAATATCGGGCAAAATGATAATCCGTGTCATTAAAGTTATAACAAAAATCACTTCTCTAGGCGTGAAGCCTTGCTATACGTAGATCAGTAGAATAGGATTATGTACCCATTGAACGTAGAACGAGGTAATGGACATGTGTTACACCACAAATTGTCGCCGGCGACAATTTGTGCAAAATTTTACAAAACCCGACACCACAAATTGTCGCCTCCTGCTCAAATTGTCACCGGCGACAATTTGTGCTGCAGGTGATGTTCCCATTTTTTACCCTCACGGGCGACAATTTGTACAGGTAAACTGATAACTAGTTCCACACCCCTTTCACAAATTGTCACCCCTTCCACAAATTGTCAGCAGTCCCTGAATATACAGAAAATATTGCCGTGTGTGGTTGTGCCTGTGATGTGTATGTAAGGTGTGTGTGTGTGTGTGTGTGTGTGTGTGTGTGTGTGTGTGTCTGTGTGTGTGTGTCTGTGTGTGTGTGTGTGTGTATATATGTGTGTGTGTATGTGTGTGTGTGTGTATGTGTGTGTGTGTGTGTGTGTGTGTGTGTGTGTGTTGCGCGCGTGCTGGCGTATCAGGATGTTAGTATGGGCTAGGTTTTGTGCGTGTGCATGTGTTAGCGAAGAGTGCTGAGCTGGTATGTATGTGTGCGTGATGGGGATGTTGAGGTGGGTGTGTGCAATATGTGTGTGCGTATAAACTGTGTAAGTACGGAGTATTATGTGTGGGTGCATGGTGATAGTGGTGGTTGTGTAATTGTGTGTGTGGGTGTGTGTGTGTGTGTGTGTGTGTGTGTGCGCGCGCGCGCGTGTATGCGGTTTTGTAACAGATAATCTGTGCTCGTTTTGTCACCAGGAAGTTGAGACATAATGTCTTTTTAAACTGCCCAAAAGTTAAGGAAGTTTGGCAAATTATGATTCAATTATTTGAATTAACAGAAATTGCAACTTTAGAATGGAAGGATATATTCGTCGGTCTTCCAGGTAAATCTATAAGAATAAAATTTGTTAATACATTGACAGTTATGGTAAAATATATTATATTTAAATCTAGAACAGGATCTACTCTTCCCTCATCAAGGAAAATACAACGGGATATTTTGAACTATAGAGGGGAGGAAAAGAAATTGGCAATTAAAAGGGGTAAATTGGGACTACATTTGCAAAAGTGGGAATGACATGTTAATTGAATAGACTATGTAGGTTGTTTTATGTAATAACATGTATAATTATTTACAACAACAAAATAACAGGAAAGGTTAGCTTAATAGACACTATAAGTTATTTATGTAACATATAATTATTTACAAAAATATAATTGGAAAGGTTATATGATACTGCTTTGGTAGGTTATGGAAAGATTTTTTTTTAACTATGACAGTTGTGAACGCGGGAGTAAAGAGGTGAGCGTGAGCAGGTTGGAAAAGGGAAGGGTGGGGGTTGAGGTGGGAGGGTTAAAAGGAAGGGGGTATACATGTAGAAGTTAGCGTGTGTGTGTGTGTGTGTGTGTGTGTGTGTGTGTGTGTTTGGAGGGGGGTATATAGCGAATTTAAGGGAAGGGTAGTTTAAGCGGTAGTGTATATGGTTGGGGTGGGGTTGGTGTCAGGGGGTGGGGGGGGGGGGGGTAGCTGTCCAGATGGGAGTTAGGAATGGTTAGGACTAATTTTAGGGATGTATTATAGGTTGGGGGATTAGTGGACTTGTTTATTTAAAACTTGATTCCGGAAGCTATTCGTTCAGTTTATTTGTTTAAACATCGTTACATGATTATAACAATTGAGTAATTATATTTAATATTTTCAGCTATTTTATTGTAATTGATTTGTACTTACAAATGCATATATATATATATATAATTTGCATGATTGATTTGTTTAATTTGTGTTAATATATTTAAACTGATTTTGTATTATTATGGAATCAAAATAAAGATCATTGGAAAAAATGTGTACATTGTTCTATAAATATAATAAAAATTACACGATGACGATGGTCATCGGGCGTTTCATGATATTGGTGTGATTACAAAAAAAAATGTCATGATGGTGAATGGTAATATAAACAAATGTCGAAACACGATCATGCTTATGATAGTGCCAATAAGGCAAAATGAAAATAATTGACATTATTCGAGAGAAAAGACAGCGAGTCAAATTTCATTATCTCCTACTACGAAAAATACGAAAGCAGGGGAAACAGTTTAAGTTTTGTTTGTTCTGGTATTGCGCCACTTTTATGTGTTAGAACTAAAAACTTGACTTTATTAACTGAAAATATTGTCTGTTTCTACTGTTCTTATTCTCTTAGAGCAATATTTGTGTTAACTGCACGTACGCCACACACACATGCACAAAAACACACACGCATACCCCCTGCAGACACACATCCACACCCATACACTTGTCAACCCACATACGAAAAATGTGAAAATACCTAACTTGGTATGTGCGTGTATTAGTAGGGTGGATGAGGTGAATAATTGTGCACTTTTGTCTACAAGCACCAAATTTGGCACACATGTTCAAAATCATACATGGAACAATTAATAGACGCATCTCAAAATATTTTCAGGGGCGCCTGGGGGCCGTCCCCAAAGTGGCCCTAATGTGATATTTTTATTTCTTTTCGAAAGCGCACGGCCCGACTTGATAGGAATCATCCTTAGGTAATAGGGACCTTACCTTGTTAAAATGTGTGGTTATAAGTGGCAAGGGAGCAGGTGCATAGGCCCCCAAACGCCCGCTGGGGCATTTTTCTCTTATTTTGGGACATATTCTCAATAATAACTGGATTTTAACCAAACTTGATAGGAATCATCCTTAGGTAAAAGAGACTATTAGTTGTTAAACTTTGGGTACAAAAGTTGCAAGGGGCTGGGGAAAGGGGAGGGGGGAATAGCCACCAAAACGTGCCAGGAGGAAACTTTTATTTTTTAGATATGTATCCCATTTTTACGACCTTAAGTCCTCTTTTTAGAGGTGACTTCTTTTAAGTTTGCTTAAAATCCAGCCATTAACCTTTGAGTAAAAGGGAAAAAAAGGAAATTGCCCCCTGGGAGAATTTTAGGGGCTACCACCCCCCCCCCCACCCCCCGCCCCTTGCCACTTGCAAACTACCACTTTAAGAACTTAAGGTCTCTTGTACCTAAGAATGGTTCCTATCAAGTTTGGTTAAACATTTATTCACTCTTCTGAAAAAGTAAAAAAAAAAAAAAAAGAGGAAGTTGCCCCATGGGGGCATTTTTTTGTGTGTGGGGGGGGGGGGGGAGGCTACCCCCTCCCGGCACCTTGCCATTTTTGTCCCCCCATTCTAACAACGTAAGGTCCCTAGTACCTAATGATGCTTCCAGTTATTTATTCTTGAGAAAAAGAATTGTAAAAAAAATAGAAGAAAGTTCCCCCCTGGCGCGTTTTGGGTCTACCCCCCCCCCCCTTCCCCAGACCTACCACTTGTGTATCCCAAGTTTAACAACTAAAGTTCCCTATTGGTTAAAATTATTTCGAAAAGAAGTAAAAAAAATAACATATTAGGGCACCTAGGGCACTTTGGGGGCTGCCCCCAGGCGCCCCTGAAAATATTTCGAGATCCCTCTATATCTAATATTGTTCCAAATATGATTTTGAACATGATTGTGTGCCAAATTTGGCGCTTGTAGGCAAAAGTGTACAATTCACTTCATATTTGTTGCTTAACCGTCCCACTATGTATGACTGATTCACACAATTCTAGTCGACTAAATTGGGACTATTTCGGGCACAATACACACAAACCTTGATTTTAATCCGTTTACCTGGTTCCGCTAACCCATAACCCCCATACACAAAATGCTATCGCCCGTCCATCGACATTTTAAACACTGATGTTCATAAATATTAAAACATAACCCGCCCTCACACACACACGGACACACACACACACACACACACACACACACACACTCACGCACACACGCACGCACACTCACACACACATACACTCACACACATACACACACACGCAACACACACACACTCACACAAACACGCACGCACACACACACACTCACGCACACACGCACACACACACTCACGCACACACGCACACACACACACACACACTGCTTTACTTTAAGGTGACCTTTAATTTTGGTTTGTGTGCATTCATCATGTTCATACACTTGAGTTACGTGTTGGTTTTCATGTATTGTGTTTGTCAGGAATTATTACATTACCAAAAGTGTAAGCCCCTAATGGCCTTGAAGGCTTCAACATAATATTGAATGTGTTTCAAGGGGGGGGGGGGGGCAACATTTTGTGGTGTCAGTCCCCTGCACAAATTGTCGCCGGCGATAATTTGTGCAGGGCGTGACAATTTGTGGTGTCAGGGTTCTGCACAAATTGTCGCCTGCGTCAATTTGTGCAGGGGCACAACATAATTAACACAACCAATATTTCGTCACTGTTTTCACGAACCGTTCCAGGTGGTCTTTTGTTCATATTTTGATGTCTTTTATGTGTACCTTCCTGAACAGGAAGTTTCAAGTCATGGAATGCAGTATTTACGTCAAACGTGATGGAAATCTGAAATCGTCTTTGTTTTAATCTCGGCACAGACAGGGAAGCAACCTTTCACGGTCTATGAAGAAACATGAATACGTCTGGTTTGGTCCGTCAAAACGCTTTAAGCAGGAATCGCACCCTGCTCTACTAAATACCTATGTGCCTATATCACGTTTTCATTCTATGTTGCCATGGTTTCCTCTTCAAAATGTCCAAGAGAGCTTTTAAAGGCAAAACTTGAATAAATTGTCATACTAAAGATGTGCAACATAAATTGTACCAATCACACGATTGTTATATGCGGATACTGTTTAAGAAAATATGGTAGGGTAAGTGTAGGGATTTGGAGACCGAAGGGAATTGGAGACCATCAAGCATGAACGCTTATGGCCATTGGATGTTGTGAATGGGTGATGCATTGGACATTATGAATAGTGTCTGATCAGTAATGTGTGTAGGATATGGGGGGCACCAAGATGGGGTATGTTGTTGAGAATGGATTATGCAATACTTAGATATCTAGAATGAATGTTTAATTACATTATAGTGTTGTCAATGTAAAAGTCACATTACGAATAAATATCATTTAGAAAAAAATAACATTTTCAGTAACAACATATGTTTGTATTCTTTCAGGACATTTCTCCCACTTATCTATAATACTTACACAAGATTGCTGTTAGCTTAATTCGGCTTCGGTGTTTAAACCGAAAACAAATGAGATAAAATGGACGTAGGAGAGGGTGGTCATGATATTTGTGAACTAGTCACATTGTTCGAAAAAAAAATTGACCATGCCAAGACAAAAAAGCATTCACACTTCTAGTTGCATGAAAGTACAACAAATAAAAACGTCACTACACAGAATGGAATATAAATAGGCTTACTTTCCCCCGTTGTTCATTTCAAGTTGAAAGGCACTATCATGAAACGGTTTCACATAATGTGGATATTCATGTGACCATTCTAAATTGCATGCATTTCATTTTAAGTGGTTGTTTTCATGCCGAGTTTCATCAATGTGAAAGTTTCATTTCCAGAACATTATTCTGAAAGCATTTAAACATAACTTAAAGCATCATTATTACTTTCAACCAAAAAAACACAGACATATTTTGAGCCACATTTTGTTATACTCGTTTTAAATTAATAGTATGTTTATTGGCTGCATCTACCCCTCTCAAAAAGTGATTGAACTAACTATAAAAATCTCATTTTCATTCAAATTGTATTTAAAGTGTCTTGATTTGTAACTGTCTCTTATTACCTTCACACGTTTATAATGAGAGACCTTTGTTGATGACGTTATTAATTCTCGATATCTTATTACTCAGTTACATCATGACCACAATTTTGTTACCAAATAAAGATAAGATGTTACTGAAGAGAATACAACAATTCCTGTATGTGTAACCTATTTCATGTTTATGTAAATTATGCAAATGTGCTTATGGGTCTCTAATTCCCCACACTTACCCTACTGTTCTTTCCCTGTCATATCATTCTCCACCTTGTTTCAATGAGAAAATGCAAAATTAGAAACTCCCCCCCCCCCTTGTATGTCCTTTAATCTATAAAGTCAGCTTCTTCCTCCTTCTTCGCTATCCGTGTTCTCTTTTGTAAAAAAAAAAAAAAAAAAAAAATGATAATAACTCGTGAAAAAAACATTCTCAATTTGCTTGCCAAGAAAAGAAGCAAGATATTGATTGATGTATCTGATGTTTATGCATCCTGCATCATGATATACATCAAGATGGAGGAAAGTGGGACATATACCGATAATGACAAACGTTTGTAGCACTCTGGATGTACTTTGTGAAATCAAATATACGATAACTCCCAACATCGGATCATGTCATACCTCATTCCCTTCGTCCTCACATTGACCTCGGAAGTAGTTAGCCCTTGCGTTGCCGTATGCATATATTGCAGGCATCTGCATACACATGCAAGAGCTCCATTTGCAAGTATGATACACAAAACTCCCTCGAGTTTTATCCACTTTCAACTGCACTATATTTGTTTGTTTGTTTGAGTTTAATTAACAACAATAGCAATAACAAGAATAATGTTTTAACAATATTATCATTAATATCATAACAAATCAGAGAATTTAAGTAACAATTCTACGATAAACCTACAAATTTAAATACTAACGTTATTACGTAATAAAAGAATACATATGATAGATATGAATATATAGAGTATGCTCTGCATGCACATGTACCTAAGATACATGATTTAACCAAAGTTAAGGATAAGTTAGTGTATTTTCAATAGTAAAAAGAATATTAGAGATATTGTTGTTAAAAAGGAGCCAGAGGGTAGCACAAGTGCTAGTCGAGCCTGATTCCTTCATTTTTTTTTCATTAAAGTATAAATGTAATTATTTAAGAAAAACAGAAGCAAAAACTAAATACATGTCAGTACATGTAAAGAAATGTCTGCAAAAATATGATACATGTATACGGTAATATACATAAATAGTGGAGTTCCCATTGTAACAACTTATTGAATTAAGCATAAATTAAGTCTACTCTTGTATAGCACATGTAGTTTTTTGTTTTGTTTCAAATTCATCTGCCGAAGTCAAATACATGTATTAAAATTGGATGTATTTAAGTATGCAATTAATTCCTTTCTGAAAGTATGTCTACTTTTCTTTCCCCTTATATCTTTCGGTATACAAGTCCAATTTGTTTTCCCATGAAGGAAATTGAAAATTGGCCCTGTGACGCTTTGCATTTTAAAATATATATTTGACCACAATCTTTACTCCGTGTGGCATACTCATGGTCTATCACCTGACATTACTCTGTTTGAGAGTGTGGTAGTCTACCATGCAAAAAATCATAGATGAAAGTAGAGATGGAAAGAAAGTGAAGTTTGTATACATGTATATTCAAAATATTCAATGCTTGGGACAGAGGATCATAACGGGCAGCTCTTGGGCTGAAGGTTATAGCTCTCATTGCCATTTTCTGTGCCAGGAAAATACAATTTAAATTGGATCTTATACGTGCTCCCCCACACTTCAATGCCATACGATAGGTGTGGCTGTATTAATGCTCTGTATAGCAGCAACAAAACGCTTTTTGGAATAAAATTTTAAAGTTTAAAGAAGATACCTACTTTTGATAGGATTATTCTGTTCACCAATTTGATATGCTGATCCCACGTAAGGTTCTTATCAATTTGCAGTCCAACAAAAGATGTATTATTCACCTCAAGTAATTCGGTTCCTGCAATATCAAGGGAACCTGTTACACTCACCAATCGCCTTTTGCTCTTTATGATCATGTAATTACATTACTAAGATTAATTGTAACTTTGTTAGAATAACACTATTGTTGCGCCTTATTCAGCATTATATTTACTTCATTCATATCAATATCAGTCTTTAAAGCCCCAAAAGTGTGAAACAAATAACCTGAAGTTAAAGAAGGAAGTGGAATTTGGCAAATCATTAGAAAAATAGTCGGACCAAGATCCCTGTGGAACACCACAAGTAATTCTCACATGTGGGGATATGGAGTCTTTGTATTTAACGAACTGAAATCTGTTGCTGAGATAATATAAAAACCATCGCAGCGCGATAGACCGGTTCACTAACATATTCAAATTGTATGCATACCAGTTTAACAAAGGTTGCCCCTGACAACCGGAAGAGCTTGCCGAGGTTTGCCCGACATAGCAAAAACTAATGTATGCGACGTGGATTCCAAATAAAAAAGGTATTGAAATAATGGAATGGAATAACTCGTTACTAGGCCCTGAGGAAAGAAACATCCATAAAGTTGACTACATTAGTAAACCGGTCTATTCCGCGTATTCCACAGTGATACAGTTTTTTAATTAAAATATCGTGGTTGATGGTATCTAATGCCATTTGAAAATCAATAAAAACTCCCAGTGTGATTTTCTCTTCATCTAATGATTTCAGCAGAACATTTCATAAATTAACAACTTGCCGTACCCCTATGTTGTATGAAAAGTAGTCTGACAGTTTTCCCTTTACACTAACGCAAGATTTAGCATAACAATATATGTTTTTGAAAACTTTGCCATTTACGCCTGATGCCAACATTTTCAACCATAAGCAGGATCAAATCAAAAGTTTTTTTATTTTGTAATTTTGTATTATAACCCCTTGTTTGCTATAAATAAATATCAATTATACATTTCAATGTAAATACATGATCAGCTATCGAGTAACCTGAAGGACAACCAGCTTGTTCCTTACTAATTGTGGAATTTCTTTGTAGACATCCTCTCATTCTATGGTTTATTATCGAAGTGAACAACTTCCCCAAACATCTTAACAAGGTTATACCTCTATAACTGTCAGGGTTTTTAATATCACCCTTATTCTTAAATATTGGAATAATAATTCCAACACACCAATCATAAGTGATAACACCACTATCTAGTACAACATTAAACAGAGAAACAATATATTGTCACAAGTAGGCTTGGAAACTGCGATTTATTTTATTTTCTATCCTTGTTAGTCTTTCCATGGACCTATCATGGATGGACTGCGCTCAGAGAGACTTCCTTTGATCTATATATGATGACCGCCGCGCCATAAAAATTCAAGACATTCAGGTGTTTTAAACAATACGCTGTATTTCTAATTAGGCAAATTTAGTTTGATTTAAATTTGAAACTGATTTGTAATCAATTTCCAAAAGTGTCAAAAGTTTTTTTTAACACCTAGCAGAAGGTCATCCTCGACAAGCTTTGGGGTTATCATTTGTTACTTAGTGCTTGAAAGACGTGCATAAAATGTGCATGCGTAACAAGAAGGATCTTTTTCCAGATTCTGTTATGTAAGGCGATCGTGGAGTGACATAACTCTCTGTCCTGATCTCTTTGTTTCAGCTCCGTCTCAAGGTGACCAGGCCTTTAATCTGCCAGACGGTCAGACAGGCTGCTAATCCAAGCATGGATACATGAGCCAAGTAATGCTCCTTCCTTCTCCAATCATCTACCTCGTCAATGCCAACTTGTCTGAGCCATCCGTACGAAGCTTACATAATCTTCTTTTTCAAGTTAGGTCTCTTGACAAAAAACGCACTTTCGAAGCTCTTTTTAAGAACTTCATAAAAAAAAACGATGTTAAAAAAGTAGTTGAATTAGTTTTGATAAAAGCGGAAACATGAAAAAGAACATATTAGTGAAGGTTTGACGAAAATTGGTCGAAGGAAAAGAAAGTTATTAGATCTTAAAGTTTTGATTTTGTTACGCCGCGTGCTTGGTGCTCTCCCATATAGTTATACAGTTGTTTTCTTGAATGTCAATTTTCTCAAAAGGATATTTTCCGTTTTACCAGTGCGTTTGATATTTCATTATATACATTATTTTACACATATATCACTATGAAAAGAATGTATTCTTTCATCAAAGAACAGAAAAAAGGGCAATTTATGGAAAATATTGTACGCAAATGGTAGAGGACCTCGAATGTGACGTCACAAAATCAAGACTTAAAACAATCATAACCTTTTTTCTATCTTTTGAACAATTTTCGTCCAACCTTCATTGACATGCGTTTTTCTTTCTGCTTTTATCAAAACCAACAGAATTTTAGGGTTGACTATCCCTTTAATGTCCATATTTTCCGTACACTACAGCTCAAAGGAATTGGCATAGGGAAAGGGAAGAACGGGAAGGACCCGGAGTTTTAAACGGCGGTATATTTTATCCAGTTCAGCACGAAACATGATGTCTTTTAGGCTATAGCATCGTATTTCATGCTGAACTGGACAAAATATAACGTGATTTAAAACTGCGGCTCCTTCCCTTTCTTCCCTTTCCCTATTCCAATTCCTTTGAGCTGTTGTGTACATGGACACAGGGCGTACAGTTTAAAGGGCGTATACTGTACTGGGAATGCAAAAAAGCCTTCAAAATGTAATGAGTAATGAGTGATTCAATCACAAATCCTCAAAATGTTCGGCCCGAACATTTTGAGGATTTAATCATTAATCATTAATTACTCCATATGTGGATCATTTAAAGGCAAATAACTTTCAGCAAGCTTCTAAAATGGACAATACATGAATTTAAGACGATTGGCAAGAAGATTGCTAACAATTACATTTTGAAGGCTTTTTTGCCTTCCCAGTACAGTATATGCCCTTTAAGTCGGTATCTCATTGCCTTGGAGACTATTTGGCGACCTGTTGGAGACATGTCAGGTGGACCATGTCAGGTGGACCCCCCAAATCGGGGTTTGCTCCCTGGGTAATCGGTACTTTGTGAACATTACATGCCAGCAAACAAATAGTTCACTTTTGAGAAATGATTAAAAATCAGTTTCAACTCACATCAAGCTGAAATTTATACATCATAGAGTCAAGGGATGTACACATTTTTATAGTAAAAATATCTCAGCTGCACGCAAATGCACGCAAACACTGATAATGAAAATAAACAGCTTAATATATCGTTTTGCGATGATTGAATCCCACAATTGCTCAAGATGTCAATTTTGTAAGTAATAACAAAATCTTATATGTCCGTTTCTTCGTTATTCCTCAAAAATTATGGGGAAAAGTTGAGTACATGGCTTTTGCTAGTGTCGTTTTCAACTGACTTGAAAATTGCAAAATAATGTTTTGCAGAGACAAAATAGGAAATTAAGGATATTTCTTTTCAAGGGACATCCGCTCAACTTGATATCGGCGCTGAGCATGGGACATCAAAACGATAAAATGATTGTGAAATGCTTTTAACATTCAATAGCACGATTTAGTATACATTATCTTTTAATATATTGTGCTCGAGTTTCTCCTCTTTCATAATACCTTTCTGTATTAATCAAGAAATATCATGTATTCTTTCATGTTGAATCACTTCCTTTTCAAATTTCATTCGAAATACCAATGAAACGGCAAATTAGCCATCTTAAAAGTCCCTATCCCGTACGTTTGATATTTGTATAGTTTAATATCTCATGAATGACGGAGGTTCGAAGGCTAAAAATGCATGTTAATGAAAGTGCTTTTCCAACAAACGACACATAAGGAGCATAATCCTACTATTTATATCTATCAAACTTTGTTGCCTTTTATATCTACATTGTGTTTTTTTCACCAATTGCCCATAAGATATTATCCTTTCAACTTTGTAACGTGAGGAGCCGCAACGAAACCAGCATTTTCATCCAGAAAAGTAACAAACTTCGTATTCGCTTGTTATCATATACTTGCAATTACAAGCATTGTATCACAAAACTACAAATATCGCCATTTCCACTGTCCATAAAAAAACACAACTTTTCTAAGATCTCGAACTTTGGGTGTAAGTTGCTAGGCAAGGGTGAAAGTTGCCTAGCAACTTACACCCAAAGATCGCGATCTTAGAAAAAATTCAGGTTTTTGCTGGACAGTGTAAATAGCGTTAATAAGTCATTATGCCTCCGCCACGAAGTGGCCGGAGGCATTATGTTTTCGGGTTGTCCGTCCGTCCGTCCGTCCGTCCGTCCGTCCGTCCGTCCCGAATCCGTTTAGGCAATATCTTGAGAACCGTTTAGCAGATTTGCTTCAAACTTGGTACATGCATGTATTGCATGAAACTAATGAAGTGTGTAAAATTGGGGTCAAATCTGATTGAGGTCAAAGGTCAAAGGTCAATGAACGTTGTAAAAATTGCCCCAAAATGACCTTTTCCACAATAAATCAAAATCCAAGGATGCAATTCTCATTAAACATGGTACAAGGATGGATCACTACTTGGGGATAGACTGGTGACATTTTTGGTAAAATTCCTGAAAGTTCAGTGGTCAAAGGTCAATGAACTTTGCCAAAATTGGCTAGAAATTGCCCCAAACTTTAAATTTTTCACAATAAATCCAAATCCAATGGTGCAATTCCAACCAAACGTAGTGAAACGATGGATCACTACTTAGGGGTAGACTGGTGACATTGTTGGTGAAATTGCTGGAAGGTCAGAGGTCAAAGGTCAATGAACTTTGCAAAAATTGTTATTTTTCACAATAAACCCAAATCCAGATCCAATGGTGCAATTCTAACCAAATATAGTACAGAGGTGTTTCATGGAGGTAGACTGGTGAAAGTCTGGGTAAAACTCCTGAGAGTTCAAAGGTGAAAGGTCAAAGGTCAATGAACTTTGCCAAAAATTAGATAAAAATTCCCCCCAAAGTGATTATTTTCAAAATATATCCAAATCCAATGGAGCAATACCAACCAAATATGGTGCAAAAATGGATCACTACTAGACTGAGGACATTTTTGGTGAAATTTGTTAAAGGTCAGGGATCAAAGGTCAATGAACTTTGCCAAAATTGGCTAAAAATTGCCCCCAAATAGATATTTTTCACATTGAATCCAATACTAATGATTCAATTCAAACCAAACATAGTACAGAGATGTATCACGTAATGGAGGTAGACTGGTGAAGTTTGGGTAAAATTCCTGAAAGGTCGAAGGTCAATGAACTTCACCCAAAATTGGCTAATTTTAAACAAACTTGATACAAGGATGGATTTAGACAGACTGGTTAGATTGGAAGTCAAGAAGTAAGAGGTCAAAAGTTAATGAACATTGCCAAACTTGGCTAAACTTGAAAAAACAATGTGATATTTTCATTTCACATAGGAGCAATGGTACATTGCCCACCAAACATACACATTTTCTGAGAATAGCAAAGAGGCGGAGGCATATTTATCGACTGCGTGGCAGTCGAATTGCTCTAGTTTTTGTAATGTATTCACAACTTTACCCCTTATACTGCCTGGTGGCGCGTTATTACATTCATCTGTATTTCGTCATTCAGTTTCAAAAGATGGAACACACTCTGAATCTAATAGTTGTAGCTACTCAGACAAACCTCGGACAAACTTTGTGGTTACCATTACTAACGTATTGTTTGAACTACGTGAATAAGATTTGCATGCATAACGAAAATGGTCTATGCACCAACGAAAGTTGAAATATATGCATATTTTTAGATGACACAATGTACAATCCGGGTGGGCATGACTTGTGCAGCATTTCGTGTCATTGCGTCATGAATACCAAGTGGCGAATGGATGGAAACCCATTTCCTTAAACCTGGTTGGCCATACCGGAGAGGCGTTGTGAATGAGAAAAGACTCGGACATAATACATTCAAACATCATCTTGGATATTAAAGCGTGCTAATGAATATCAAAATAATTTCATAAACATGGAAATGCTTTGATGTCCCATGCTCAGTATCGACATTTAGCTGATGTCAACTTTGCTATATTTAAGACATTTCTTTGTTCTCTCTGAGAAGCCGTTGCCATACAATCTTATTCGTTATTGTTAAAATACCTGAACAATGACATGTTGAGAAAACATGACTTTGGTGTCGCACATGGGCTCAAATAAAAATGGTTGATTAATATCCTTCCATATCATATTCATGGTAATACGTAGGCCTACTACATGTTTAAAAAAAACTGTAAACACTTTTTAAACATGTTTAGGTCAACATTTGTCCAAAAAGCAAATATTAACTGTTCAAAGAATTATTACAAGAATAAAGATCGATGAAATCTCACAAAATCTGCTTCTAAACAAATTAATCTTTTTGACTTTATAATGTGAACCTGTCAGCTTGATTCGAGTGGTAACATAGTTTTAAGTGAGAACACAACAATCCTATTGTGGACCACATATGTCAATCCACATTCTACCAGAAGCATCGTGGATAGCTGTGGTGTCAGTTGCTAGTGGATTCGCAGGTATGTATTGAGATGTTATAGGACTTAAAGGGCCCCTGTCATCAAAATGCATGTTGATTTCTGTTGATGCAACATAATATGTACATACCAGAATCACTTACTGTTCAATGAAAATATGCGTCCTATATTTTAAAATGATTTTTCTTTATTTTTTCTCAGCACTGATAAGCCCCGCCTCCGAAATATCCTCCAACTCAAGATTCCCCCTGTGACATCATCAAAGGTAGAAATTAGCAGGATAATAAGCAGAATTTATGCACAACTATAAACATTGCAATGACTACCTCCACCTGCCAACAAGAGCATCACATGTGTCCACACAATACCATCTAACAACCTTTCATGTGAATAATCGTTTCCTTATGTCAGAAATGTGCTAGCTATGTGATGCTATTATAAGCACTTGCTGGTAGTCATTGCAATGTTTAGTTTGTGCATAAATCATGTATATTATCCTGCTCATTTCTACCCTTGATGATGTCACAAGGGGAATCTTGAGTTGGAGGATATTTTGGAGGCGGGGCTTATCAGTGCTGAGAAAAAATATAGAAAAATTATTTTAAAATATAGGATACATATTTCCATTAAACAGTTGGTGATTTTTTTATGTACATATTAAGTTGCATCACCAGAAGTCAACATACATTTTGATGACAGGGGCCCTTTAAGGTGCTTCATGCGTAACTTGATATCCTGTTTCTCTTCCTGTTATGTTATCCACTGCACCACATCACTTCCAGACTGTATTGTGATTATAAAAAAAAAACAATCTGAATATAAAAGCAATTACCTGGTGGGAAGGACTGAGCAACTTGCCCGAGGAGTAGCGCTAGCGTCAAGAGTGACAGAAACAGCAAGCGCAACGAATTCATTGCAATCCGGCCTCATTCCGTCCCAAGCAAAAAACACAAGTTTAACATTTATTGATCCACGGATATATTCCTTAATGTCATGTCCTCGGAAACTAGGCGCTCTCTGGAAACGCAGCCATCAGGTAAATCACGACAATGATGTCGTGTATCTACGTAGTCCCCCTTCGTCCTCACGTGTGAGGAAAGAACGTCACGCTTTCATAGGCATGAAGATCTAAGCAGAGAGTGTGTACGTGCGTAATATCCCCGCGCATCTAACGGAATAATCACAAAAGTCGCCACTGATTTTAACAAAAAACAGTTTCAACTCCCTTGCATTTGAAGTCTCGTTCCGCAATCCAGCGTGTTCTTACGATTAACTTTTACCGTCCTGACCATGAGCATAGTACGCCGAGGCTCTCTTACTGTCCTGTAGTCCTCATGTGCGAAACACAGATGAAGATGAAGATCTAGATTAAAATAGCGACCATCCCCACCCTTCTCGGTCTTAGACTCATCCCAGACTTATTTAATTTCCTTCCAAGCTTTTCGCACGACTCGTTAACTTCTAAAACAGGAAAGACCATTCCTTAAAGAAAATATCGGGTATACTAAATGGTGAGGAAATATGCATTATTGATTAGTCACTTAATAGGAGTCACATTTTTTTTTTTCATTTTCATCTTTGAGGTTATGGATGTTGATAAGTGTCTGGAGTGAGAATAACAATACACACCGTCTTGGCGTGTCTACACAAACATCCCGCATATTGATTCAATCCTTTCTCGTTCCAAAACTGTCTTTATTCGTCCGTATTTACTCTGCCCCACTCGTCCACCCACCGCACTCGCGCCCTACCCCCTCCTTCTATCTCGCAATAGACCATATAGACTTACTCAACGCAATAATACGTGTACAAGTTTCGAATATAACGCCACACTTGCCCGATGCTCAACCAACAAAGCGCGGTAGTGAAACGATTCCTTAGCCCTGAACGTGCCAGTCTTGTGGATGATTTCACCATGAACCCATTGAGTGTCAAGCTTAATGCTGCTCTATGGGTTTTGTGCATATTACTGTTGAAATAATCCATATGTAGCATGTTAAGACTTAATAGACCGGGGAGGGGGAGGGGTGTTGTTTCACCAAGCTCATCGTAAGCTACGAGTGAGTTTACGAACGACTGGTTACCCCTTCTTGTGCTAAATCACATTCTCAATAATTTTGATTCCCATCAGTTTAAGTTCAAATAAAATGGCAATTCTTCTTGTTAACAAGTGTCTGAATACAAAGCTTATGATTTGTCAAATTTTATCAGGATTGTTGGAAATTAACTCCCCAATCCTAATGTGTTATAACAGTCCGTGGTATCGCATTTAGCACAAGATGGGATAACCAGTCGTTCGTAAAGTCGTTCGTAGCTTACGAAACACTCCCAGTTTACGAATGTGGTCAAATTTATGGAAGTTTCTTCCTTCGGGGCCTAGTAACGAGTTATTCCATTAACCTGTACCTAACAATGGTATTTCAGTACATGGAATCCACTCTGCACTAATTAGTTGTTGCTATGTCGGGCAAACCTCGGGCAAGCTTTTAGGTTGTCAGGGGCAAAAGTATTGCTGCAATCCAACAGAACTGGACAAGCGAAATAATACTTTACTTTCTTTTATTCTCTCTGAGAAACCGTTGCTACGCAATCATATTCGTTATTGTTCAAACGCATGGGTTCAAAGAACGAAAGTTGCTTCATATCCTTCCATAACACATCCATGAATCAACGAAGAAAGATCAATGTTTCGATTAAAATAAGATCAAGAAGAATGGAAATACAGTGAATCATAGCAGGCATTAAATGCCATAAAAGACTCATTTAAACACGGTATCAGATCTATGGCAAAAAGAAGGGGGAGAGAGGTAGAATCATGAGAAGAAAAAAGTGAAAGAAAGGAGAAGAAAAAGACGTAGTCGAAGGAGAAGAAAGTCCCTATGTACATTATACAGCGAGCATTTTAAAAAATGCCGTTGTTGTAAACAGGGTGCCACACCTTAGCGTACGAGTCCTTTTGGATTATCACTGTTTGAAGGCTGAGGAAAACAGATCTTTGACGTAAATCGCATCTTAAATTAACCTCCCATTATCTCTCTCTCTCTCTCTCTCTCTCTCTCTCTCTCTCTTTCTCTCTTTCTGTCTCTTTCTCTCTCTCTCTCTTTCTCTCTTTCTGTCTCTTTCTCTCTCTCCCTCTATCTCTCTCTCATCTCTCTCTCTTTCACTCTCTCCTTCACTATCGTCTCTCTCTCTTTTTTCTTTCTCTCTCTCTCTCCCCTTCTCTCTTTCTTTCTCTCTCTCTCCTTCTCTCTCTCTCTCTCCCTCCCTCCCTCTCTCTCTCTCTCTCTCTCTCTCTCTGCCGATCCCGTCGGTAGTTGCTTGTAGGTCCATGGTTTGATAACGTCAAGTGCTCACGGAGACGGTTTCCTCCACCGCCTGTATGATGTATATAGGGACTTTCAGCAGAAGACGCATGCAGACTTGGTAGGCCTACTAGATGTTCAAAACACCTTTTGACACTTTTGAAAAAAAACATGATTATAAATCGGTTTCAACTCACGTCAAGCTGAAATTGGCACATCATAAAGTCAAGGGATGTATGGACAGGTTTTGTGACATGTTTTTCATCAATTACTTTTCTCGCAAAAGTCTTTCACTTTTGAACACGTTTGGATCTAAAAATGTGTGTGTATCATACACACACATTTTTAATCATTTTTAATCATTTTTTAATCATTAATTCAGAGAATAATGATGGTCACTGTGCATCACACATGCCAACCCGCTGCTTCTTTTCTACCAGAAGCATCATGCATTATCAATAAAACTGTGGTGGAAGTTGCTTATGGATTGACAGGCGTGATACACATTGGTCATTGTTGTGTTCTGAATCAAAATTTCATGCACACAAATTTTGAGGTCCAAATTTGTAAAAATCTCACTAAATATTCCAAAGATTATTACAAAAAAAGGAGTCGAAATGTCAAAAAGCCTGTCTCTAAAAAAAATGACACACCTTGACCTTATGCTGTGTCAATATCAATCGGATGTGAGTTGAATTATTTTTTAAAAGTTTCAAAAGTTTTTTTAACACCTTGTATTTTACAGATTGCTACACAGAGTGATTTTCTTGCTTTGTCGCGTCGTCGGGAAATTGCTAGCAAGAAGTATAGGCGGGAAAAGGGTAGTGGCCATTTTACAAACTTGTGAAAATAGTGATGTAGTAGTGATGTAGTAGTGATGAGGTGATGTAATACGTCAGGCTTCAGCGGGAAGATCGAGCGGTAAACCGCTCGGTTTACTTCCCCACGAAGAAAAGTACTTTTCCCCTGCAGGACCAAGTCACATATAGTCGCAAACTATCAATATACGTATTCCACCCCGGCCCTGTTTGCATAACATTCCCCCACTAGAACTCTTTAGGCATGGAGCGAGACCTTTGCGATGTTTGGTGAAGAGATTCCCAAACGTAGCAAAGACACAATTGCAGCCTTCATACCCTCAGTGAAAGAGGTTAAATCCTAAACAAACTGGGTCTTATTCATCTTATTTTGCCGTTTATTGACGGTGCTTTCTTCTCGACTGTTGTCCCTCTTTAAAAGTAGAACCAAATGGGCAGAGAAGAGGGATCGCTTAGATAGGCGGGGTCGGTTTTCGCTCCAACTTTTCAAAAGGAAAATTGTTCTCGGATAAACAATAGTTTGAGGCACTCCTCCATTATACAAAGGTAGCCTTTTTCAAATGGAGATCAGAACGCTGGTTTAGTAATCTAGTAGGTACAGGGGTTCCCGTGCACCCCCCACCCCTCCCCCACCCCCTTCGTATAACGATTTGCAACATTCATTGTTCACTCTGCTGGAGTATCTAAACACAACAAAAAAGTAAGCCCCCCCCCCCCCTTCCCTAAGCAAAATAGCATAACTTTTTATGGAAAAAGTTTTGGGCAAAATAATTTGAGAGGATTGTTCAGTAACTTATTGACTAACTTCTGTGTGAAAATCACATTAATTCAATTAATCAGGCATGAGTGGGCATATTTTAAAAGCAAAAATGTAACTTTTCAAAAGTCACAAGGGTAATTGTTCATGCCATTTTAACAATACATTTTGGCATTTCTTGTGCAATTCTTAAAATGTTTTCACTCAACCATGACACGAAAATGACTTATTATGCTTACATAACAGGTCATGTTACATCTTTGTCAAAATATTCAGAGTCTTTTTTCTACCAAAATAAGTTTTTTTTTAAAGTTTCAAACTCAAGAGGGATGAGTATTTTGTTAAACGGTGCTCACTCAACCAGAATAATGGGTTTAGTGATGGGATGGCTGTAAAAGCATCAAGAGATGGATGATAAACATTGAAAGGACATAAATTATGCACAAAAAATGGAATTCAACAAAAATTCATATGACAGAATCCTAAAATTACCCTTGTGACTTTTGGAAAGTGATATTTTTGCCTTTAAAATGTGTTCACTCATGCACGACTAATTGGATTAATGTGATTTTCAGACATAAGTTAGTCAATATGTTAAGAAACAATCCTGCCAAATTATTTTGCCCCAAACCTCTTCGATTAAAAGTTATGGTATTTTGCTTAGGGGGGGGGGGGACTTATTTTTCTGTGTGTGTTAAGTTTGATAAAGTCTTTGAGATTTTATCATTTAATACAGAGGTCACTCTGGCTTTCTGCCTCACTTATTTTGACCTATGTAAAAAGAAAATAAATTTCATAAATGTCCTCACTCTTTGAGGTTTGTGAAAATAACACAATTGGTCATGATGGTTGAGATTATATGTCCATATACAAATTATCAAATCAAATTTGGCTCAATGTAAGCTTATTCTTATATTACATCTCATTTCATTTCAGTTCATCTATTTGCGTCTTTGAAATAAAATGCAAATTTACACGCGTAAAACACATATCAAATTTAACGGTACAATTATGCAGAAACAAATAATGCATGGCAAAAGAGAAATACGAGAAATATAGCCCCAAGGCAGCTTTAGATAGTTACAGTGGATGCACGGGAGGGACAAAACGCCAGAAGCCTGTCAGAGATTAATTTTGACAAGTTGGCATGTGAATCTATTTGCGCAGTTTACTATCTCTTACAGTATGCCGAGACATCGTACGAGGGGTAACGTACAGTTAACCCCATCTGGAAGACATTGAAAAAGAACACTATAAGGAAGTAGTTCACGCATTACGTGGAGATTAAACCAAGCGACCACGGCGAAATAATCCACATGTATCGTTTAGCAGCTTCTTGCGACGTACTGCACACTCCAGTTAGCTAAGAAGTTTAAGTGGGTCGTAACTACGGGTATAAACATGATAAGCTTGGGCTGCCATCAATGAAAAAGGGGGGGGGGGGGGGGGGCAGATTAAACCTATCCCTCGACGTATTTCATATCGACTGACTACGTGTATTTCTATTCGTATGTTCATGTTTTATAAACAAATCCTACAAAACAGTAGTTTGTCTGGAACATACACATTTAGTGATAATTTCAAAGCTTTAACGGTTACATGCCCGTCACCAGACCACATTTTTTTTTTAAAGGGGGCAAGCATAGAGTATATACCCGAACTGGGGGTGAGTTAGTTTTGTTGGTGTTGTTGCTTTTTTTTTTTTTTGGGGGGGGGGGGACGTCGCCGAGAGGGTGGGGGGGGGGGGAGAGGCGGGTTATAGATCTTTTAGATGGGCGACCAGTTATTGCTAATTTTTGTGTCTTTTTTCCCCAAAAAAGCACCCCATTGAAAAGAGCTGGTGACGGAACTGGGTAAGTATACAATGCTGCGTTTCAGCAAATATATTTCCATTTATTTTGTTTTACATTCGTGACTCGATGAGACCGCTGAAATCGTTGTCAACTGCGGACTCAGCGTCGACATAAATGCAAGTTTGTGTAGCTTTGTAAGATATAGATGACTTAACTTAATTGATTTGTTCTTTATTTTTTTCTCTTACGTTTTCCTTTTTTTCTTCTTTCCTTCTTTATCTTCTCCTGCTCCTTCAGCGTGTCCTTCTTTTTTTCTTCTCTTTCACTTTCTTTTTTCTCACTATCATACCGTGTCTTCTCTTCTTCTCTTTCGTTTCCTTCTACTTCTTCTTGTCCATCTTCTTTTTCCTATTTTCTACCATCTCTTTCATCCTCATATTCCTTCGTCTTCTTTTACAAACGATTGAGACTATTGAGGAGAAAGAAAGAATAAACAGTTGCCAGCAAAATTATTCAACCCCCTCTTATTTTTGATATTCTGTCATAATGAATAATATTGCAACTGCAGATTGCTATTAAACCATTAAGATAGTTAGCAGAAAGTTAATTACTAAAGAATCCCAGAGAAAAAAAAATCCAATTTTACTTCATAGTTCACCTGAAATAGTAATTTGCGCCCAAAAAGCATGTTGCAAAAGTATTCAACCCTCTATTTCACACACAAGAAACGAATGCACAAATAATGACAATGTAAAAGCCAGTGCATATATTTTGAGGTGACTGCTGATTTTATTCATCCTCCACCTGAAACTGGAAATTTATATGCACAGCTAACAAGTTGTAACGTCATTCAACCAAGATGGATGTGTCTTTTAGTGCTTTGTACAGCATTCATTTGCTGCAATGACCTCCTGCAGACGAGATGAATGGCCTCTCACAAGCTTCTCACAAGGCTCCTTGGGGATTTTGGCAAGCGATGCTTGTAGGTCTACGTGTTGCAACAGCTTTCTTCAGATCCCACCACAAACTCTCTATTGGGTTTGTCTGGAGACTGCACAATGGCCACTCAAGGTGCGCAAGAGGAATAGGCCAGCATCCCGTTGTGAGAAGGTTGTGAGATATCCAACCCCCAAAATAAAAATTCGTATTGCAAGCGATTTCAAGAACTTTATCATTTTCTTTAATTAAGGTGTTATGTTTCACCTCTCCTCTCCTTCTTTCACGAATCCTCTCCCCCCCCCCTCTCCCCCCCCCCCCCGCCCATCATGGTCCATCTGTTCCTCCTTTTCATGCCTTTTCAGCATACATACTCATTATTGATTATATTATTAACGTTGAATTGAATTGAATTGAATTTGTTTCCACCATGGGCGGAAATCGCTTCCCGAAGGTGGGGTAGACATGTTTATCCTCAAGACGTAACGGCTGAGCGGGGGGGGGGGGGGGGGGGGGGTTGTGGTTGTGATGACGTTCTTTCCATGTGATTTTCACACGGAAGTTTGTCAATAAGTGAAGGTACAATCCTGCCAAGTTATGTTGCTCAAAACTTCTGCGGTAGAAAATTATGTTATTTTGCTGGAAGGGGGGGGGGGCTTATTTTTTTCTTGTGCTTATGAGGGTTAAGCAACCAGCGGTGATCATATCGGGGACTTTTACTGCAAGTGTCTGAAACTCGCCCGCTAGACAATAGTGCCATTCTCATTGGGCTTAAAAAATCGAGAAGTTAGAAAAATCGTTAGGATGGTTAGGATGAAAGTTGCCTAGCAACCGTACCAAAAGCCGAATTGGTCCTATGTCCCTGTCTCCTAGCTAATTTCGAGATTTTTCTAACTTCTCGATTTTTAAGCCTAATAGAATGGCACTAATGTCGCACCAGCGAATCTTTCACCTGAGGGATATTGTTTAGAACCAGAAACCCGCATAGCAATGTATATGACACACCACTTCAATACTCTATAGCCTAGCATTTTGCACTGATTATACTTAGTGTTCAAAACAACTTTTGACACTAAAAATAAATACAATATGAATCACAATAACGACCGAATCAGCGTTCAGACGATCTTCTCTCCAATGACGTTTCTCCTCGGATTCGGGCGATCCAGTGCACGTCACAGTGCACAGTTTGACCCAGGAAGTATAGGTCAACTTTTAGGCGCGCGTTTTCTGACTTGAAAGCGCCTTTCCAAACCCTCCTCCCCCCTTTCCACGTTTCATGTTTTTTATTTGAATCACGTTTATATTAAAACATATTTTGTCTGAACGCAACCGTGAATCTGCAGAAACGTGTTTTGAATCATAGTTCTAATCATGATTCTAGGGCAAAATAGTGGCGCATGATCAGCAACCGGAGTAAACCCAATCGGAGTGAGGTCGGAGGAAAGGTCGGAGTAGTGCCCATCTGTACAGAGTTACTCCGAGCTTACTCTGACATGGATCCTGCCATGCTCCGACTAAGATACTCCTGTTTTTTTTTCCAGGAGTATAAGGAAGCTCGGAAAGCTCCCCCTATCTCAAGTCTGCCAACATTTCTTTACCCCCCTTTCGCTGGCTTTTCGCGGGCGTTTCGTGGGCTTTTCCTGCCTTAATTGGAGACCCCCCTAAATTATCATTCCAATCCTCTGTTGCCTAACCTTCTTAGTGTTAAATGGGGTGGAACATGTGCAATAACTCAATGCGATGTTCATGGGTTGGTACCAGCTAAAGTAATGCCAACACGATGGACACTTGTCCTCCTATTATATTCTCCCGGAGATAAAAGTGAGTACTTGTGATATTCCTCCCCTCCGCCCAAGCGTGCTACTGTGTACGAATTAATGCAAATCGCGCGCTTAATTTGTTTAACGTCCACCAATCCGACCGATGTTCATTCCTGTCCTATATAGATCGATTTCCTTTTAGCATTGTAAAATGGAGGGCGTGGTGCCGACGACAGACTTTGTCCTCGCGGCCGCTGGACATTCCATCTCAAGAGGGTCAACAAAGGCATTCGCCACAAAGGAAGACAGAGAAACCGCCCGGCGGTTACGTAACAGAAGGAACTTTAACGTAGTCATTCATCCTGACCGTTAGGTACCGAGCATTCCTCCCGCCCCCCCCCCCCCCCCCCCATACACACACACGCACACACGTATTCAACAAGAATAGACCGGTTCATAATGCACCATTTTCGTTATATATGCAAATTTTATTCACGTCATTCAACCAACACGTTACTAATGGTAACCCCAAAGCTTGGCCGAGGATTGTCCGAGTAGTAACAACTAATATATTCAGAGTGCGTTCCATCCATTCAAACTGAATCACGAAATACAGGTGGATGTAATAACGCGTCACCAGGCAGTTAGAGGGAAAGTTGTGAATACATTACGAAAATGGCCTATTACACCATGGACCTATCATGAATGGACTGTGCTCGTATAGACTTCCTTTGATCTATGATGACCGCCGCCTCATAAAATTCAAGACATTCAAGTGTTTTAAACAATTAGCTGTATTTCTTATTAGGAAGTGCCTTCCTCTGAATAACAAAAGAAAATCTGTTGTGAGAAATAATTATGTCAACCGTTCAGCCTTCGCTGGGAACTCGTAACTGATCCTTTTACACACACTGAGAACTAGTTTTGGGATGAGCGAAGGGAAATTTTGAAAATATTGTAGAAAGAATTTGGTCCGTAACTTTTTCGGACACCTCCGGACACTAAATTGAGCTTGTTTCCATGAAAGATGAAACACTCAATAAACGATTTACAAGATATTCTTAAGGAAATATGATGCGATATATGCGATATGGAGGCATTTCTCTGGCATGTATTTTTTTTTACAGTATTCTCCTTTTATCACTAAAACGAAGCAACAATATAATCTGAAATTCACAGAATTGTATCTTTATAAGATGTGCTACTAATGCACATCCATTTCAGATCATGAAGTGGTTCTGAAATCTTCTGCGTATACAGAATATATATTCCTATAAATTCATCCAAAATTCGTTTTGCAAAAATTGGCGGCGGTCGTACTGGATCAAAGAACCATAAATATTCTATTGTACTATCAATGAACGCGACTGGTGTTGGAATAAATTATTCTTCTTGCTGACTCCAGTTTTTACACCTTCCTGATTGCACCATAGTCGGACAAATCCACTGAATTAAATATTACCAGACTGCTGACTGAGATATTTTTTTCTTGAAGCTATTTTGGATGATGGTGTACATACATTTTTACAGTGTGCCCGAAAGAACAATAGAAGCAGGTGCACATGGTGGAATGTTCTTTTACTACCTTCTCCGCGCTGAAGAGTTGAAATGTGTCTGACCAGGAAGATGTTAGAACTGGAGTCGGCACGAAGAATAATTTATTCCTCCACAAGAATATTTGACGCATTTGGTTCTCTGCTCCAGTGACAACCGCCGCCAAATATGCAAGACGAATGTTGGATGCATTTAGAGGAATATATTATGTATGCGCAGAAGATTTCAGAACCACTTCATGAACTGATGTGCATATGCAGTTGTAGTGCATCTTATAATGATTCGATTCTGTGAATTTCAGATTATATTGTTGTTTCGTTTTTGTGATACAATGAGAATACTGTAGAAAACATGTCAGAGAAATGCCTCCATATCGCACATTGGCAATCATACTTCCTTGAAAATATGTTGTAAATCGTTTTCTGAGTGTTTCACTTTTCATGGAGACAGCCTCAATTTCGTGTCCGGAGGTGTCCAAAAAAGTTATGGACCAAATTCTTTCTACAATTTTATCAAAATTTCCCTTCGCTCACTCCAAAACTAATTCACAGTGTGTGTAAAAAGATCAGCTATGAACTCCCAGCGAAGGCTGAACGGTTGACATATTTCTCAAAACAGATTTTCTTTTGTTATTCAGAGGAAGCACTGCCTATATAAGAAATACAGCTAATTGTTTAAAACACCTGAATGTCTTGATTTTTTAGGAGGCGGCGGTCATAAAAGGAAGTCTATCAGAGCGAGGTCCATGATCTAATGAATTGCCATTTTATTGTAGTATTGCCATCGTCCTGAGGTCATTTTCTTCCAGTTATAATCTGCCCGTGCGCATATTATAATCAGGGATATGTTATGGAAGGATATGAAACAACATTCTTTCTTTGAGCCCATGCGTGGCACCGCCGAAAAATTGCGTGGTCTCAGCATGTGCTTTTCACGTGTTTCAACAATAACGAACACGATTGCATAGCAACGGTTTCTCAGAGAGAACAAAAGAAATGTAGAGTCTTATTTCGCTTGTCCACTTCTGTTGGATTGGATCAATACTTTTGTGAGGAAAAGAGATATCAGCGAACAAAAATAAACATTTTTTTAAAGTAAAATATCTCATTTGCACGCAAATTCACGCAAACTCTGTTAATGAAAATAAGCAGCTTAATATATGATTTTGATAATGATTGAATCCGACATTTCCGGAAATCTCCGGAAAGTGAAGAAATTTGTTAATTATGTAAGTAAGAATATTATCTTATATCTCCGTTTGTGCATCATTCAACAATTATTTAGAAGAAAAACGAATACAGGATCTTTAGAGGTGTTGCCCCTTAACTTTCTTGAAAATTACAAAAAAATGTGATAAGAAACACAGCTTCGATAAACAAAACAGGCAATTAAAGATACTGCTTTCCAAGTTGACGATAGCAAAATGACGGTGCCGCGCATGGGACTTCAAAGCATTGCAGTGATTGTGGAATGCTTTTGACATTCATTAGCACGCTTTAGTATCCATACAGATGTTTGAATATATTATGGTTGAGTTGTCCCTCCTTCCTAACACATCCCTGTTATAATTACGAAGTGGCTTATATATGTGCCATTGAGCTTTTAATTTCAGTCCATTTTCCAATCTATTAAAGTATGAACTACTGGTCGTGTCTATACACTTTGTAAAACTAAACTTCAAATGTTTCGATTTTCTTATATGTTACTTTATTTGCCCATTTTGTAAAATGTAGCGCGATTTTATTTTTGAAATTGATCGAAAAATCGCAGAAGGCTGGTGTCCCCATTACCCTGTTTGCACATTATAC